>CM062297.1:73550874-74150874 GCA_031216915.1 Pictodentalium vernedei
ACAATAGGAGTTGGGTGGGAGTCGTTTGTTGGTTATTTCCGAATATTGCGGAGATCGCGTGTTATTTATGTTGTCACAACAGGAGTTGGGTGAGAGTCGTTTGTTGGTTATTTCTGTATATGGCGGAGATCTAGCGTTATTATTGTAGGACACAATAGGAGTTGGGTGGGAGTTGTTTGTTGGTTATTTCTGTATATGGCGGAGATCTAGCGTTATTATTGTAGGGCACAATAGGAGTTGGGTGGGAGTCGTTTGTTGATTATTTCCGTATATGGCGGAGATCGCGCGTTATTTATGTTGGACACAATAGGAGCTGGGTGGGAGTCGTTTGTTGGTTCCGTATATGAAGGAGATCTTGTGTTATTATTGTAGGGCACAATAGGAGTTGGGTGGGGGTCGTTTGTTAATTATTTCCGTATAAGGCGGAGATCGCGCGTTATTTATGTTGGGCACAACAGGAGTTGGATGGGAGTCGTTTGTTGGTTATTTTCGTTTTTGGCGAAGATCGCGAGTTATTTATGTTGTCACAACAGGCGTTGGGTGGGAATCGTTTGTTGGTTATTGCATGCAGATATTAACCAGGTTATTTGATTTACATGTAATTTTGTTTACACCATCATGCAGATAACGTGAATTAAATGCCGCGGTAATTAAGTTTAACCCCATAGCCGAGCTGTTCGTCTGGTATATTGTACTCCTTACGCTGAACACGGGAGGTGAAGAGACAGAACATTGATCAGACATGTTAATACTTTTCGAGATTCATCAGTCATTTTCAAATACCCATTGTCATGGCACTACTACGTGTATAGAGTGTTTACCTTTGATGGAACAGGATCGTTAAGTCACAGACCAACTGTACCGCCTTTGTCCAAGAACTTGAATGATCGTTACAGTCTTTTTGTCTCAAACTATTCCAAAGAAGTTTCGTCGCTTTCAAAAATGGAATACGTTTACACACAATATGACTTAAAATCCAAAATTTGTGCTCAGATGGAATGAGGTCGAGTGACGATTGGGGTTATTATAGATGACAAAAACAACTGATTTCAGACCTTTCATTCCGAGAGAAAAATAAATTTGGGAAGTGAATTATGAAGTGAATAATAATATAAACACAAAAGCGAATCCGACCAGCAACTGCTCCATCTAGCGGGTGCAAACTATTACTGAACCATCAAAGGGCGTAATTAACCCTATAGGAATTCCTCTCAAAAGTTTGATTTATCATGAGGAAAAGGGCAGTAAATGTCGGCAAATTTGATTTGCCATGGGGAAGGAGGACTATAAATATCGGTAGATTTGATTTGTCATGGAGAGTGAGGACAGTAAATGTCGGTAAATTTGATTTGCCATGGGAAAGGGGGACAGTAAATGTGTGTAAATCAGATTTCTAATGGGGAAGGGGGGGGGGGGGGCAGTAAATGTCGGCAAATTTGATTTGTCACGAGGAAGGAGGACAGTAAACGTCGGTAAAGATGATTTGTCATGGAGAAGGAGAAGAGTAAATGTCGGTAAATTTGATTTGTCATGGGAAAGGAGGACAGTAAATGTTGGTACATTTGATTTGTAATGAGGAAGGAGACAGTAACTGTCAGTAAATTTGATTTGTCATGGGGAAGAAGGACAGTAAACGTCGGTAAATTTGATTTGTCATCGGGAAGGAGGACAGTAAATGGCGGTAAATTTGATTTGTCATGGGGAAGCGAGACAGTAAATGGCGGTAAATTTGATTTGTCATGAGGAAGGGGGAGAGTAACTGTCGGTAAATTTGATTTGTCATGGGGAAGCAGGACAGTAAATAGTGGTAAATTTGATTTGTCATGGGGAAGGAGGACAGTAAATGGCGGTGAGTTTGATTTGTAATGGGGAAGGAGGGGAGTAAATATCGGTAAATTTGATTTGCCATGGGAAAGGGGGACAGTAAATGTGTGTAAATCAGATTTCTAATGGGGAAGGGGGGGGGGGGGCAGTAAATGTCGGGGCAAATTTGATTTGTCACGAGGAAGGAGGACTGTAAACGTCGGTAAAGATGATTTGTCATGGAGAAGGAGAAGAGTAAATGTCGGTAAATTTGATTTGTCATGGGAAAGGAGGACAGTAAATGTTGGTACATTTGATTTGTAATGAGGAAGGGGACAGTAACTGTCAGTAAATTTGATTTGTCATGGGGAAGGAGGACAGTAAACGTCGGTAAATTTGATTTGTCATCGGGAAGGAGGACAGTAAATGGCGGTAAATTTGATTTGTCATGGGGAAGCAGGACAGTAAATGGCGGTAAATTTGATTTGTCATGAGGAAGGGGGAGAGTAACTGTCGGTAAATTTGATTTGTCACGGGGAAGCAGGACAGTAAATAGTGGTAAATTTGATTTGTCATGGGGAAGGAGGACAGTAAATGGCGGTGAGTTTGATTTGTAATGGGGAAGGAGGGGAGTAAATATCGGTAAATTTGATTTGTCATGGGGAACGAGGACAGTAGATGTTTGTAAATTTGATTTATTATGGGGAAGGGGGACAGTAAATGTCGGTAAATTTGATTTGCCATGGGGAACGAGGACAGTAGATGTTTGTAAATTTGATTTATCATGGGGAAGGAGGACAGTAAATGGCGGTAAATTTGATTCGTCATGGAGAAAGAGGACAGTAAATGTCGGTAAATTTGATTTGTCATGGAGAAGGAGGACCGTAAATGTCGGTATCTTTGATTTGTCATGGGGAAGCAGGACAATAAATGTCGTTAAATTAGATTTGTCATGTAGAAGGAGGACAGTAAATGTAGGTACCTTTGATTTGACAAGAGGAAGGATGACAGTAAATGTCGGTAAATTTGATTTGCCATGAGGAAGGATGACAGTAAATGTCGGTAAATTTGATTTGTAATGGGGAAGGGGTGGAGTAAATGTGAATAAATTTCATTTACCAAGAGGAAAGGGTATAGTAAATGTTGGTAAATGTCTTTGTCTAAGGGTCACTCTTGCGTAATTGGTCAGGGTGATGGGAATTCTCACAGGGAATGTCCATATTAAAAGTGATTGTGCGGATTGTAGGACAAACAACCATGGACTGAATACCATCCGAAGTTAGAACACCCCACCCACCCACCAACCCCCAATCCCCACCCCCACACCATTCCGCACCCCACCCCACTGGAATCTGAATCCCATCCGAAGTTAGAACAACCACACCCCACCCCCACCTCACCCCTCACTGGACTGAATACCATCCGAAGTTAGAACACCCACATCCCACCCCCACTCCCCACTGGACTGAATCCCATCCGACAGTAAGAAACCCAACTCCCACAAAAAATCCCCTTTGGTCTTAAGCCCTTCAATTTAATTTGCAAAAGCTGACGTAATCCCCTTAGTTTAGAACATTCAATCCCACCCTCCCCTTAGAAAATTTGATCCCTCAAATTTCATTTTTCGATGCGACGAATTATCATTTTCTGTGTTTTTACTTTTATCACATAATGTGTAATTTAACCTTTTGTCAGCTAAAATGATTAAAACTGACCGATATTCACAAACATTGCTGATGAAATTTTAGTTTTCCAATTTTTGCCATGAAAACATAGCGTATAACCACGAGATGGATCGAGTTCATCGATCTCATTGGCAAAATATGAACAAGTTGTTGTTCATGATATATTTCTCTAAAATGATATTACTTATTTAAAAATACATGTAAGTAGAAGGCGAACTTTCGATCATCCCTGGTGGCATGAACCCCATCCCTTACTCCTGGAGTTACGTTACTCAGTTGCCACGTTGGTCCTCGTGAGCGGCATGTTGTGACGTTATCACCATGGTGATGAGTATTGCCAGCGAAGATACGCGTTCTGCCGTCTATTTTGCGTACTGGAGGCTGTCATCTTGGATTTTAAGGTAGCATGAGTTACTATGTGACCCAAGTACAACAATACAGGGGGGGGGGGGGGGGGGGTGTTCGAGGGCGTGTTTCATTGAACAGAAGTAAATCGGATTACTCGAATCAATCCGAGAAATACCACAAATCATAAAAACGACCTACCCGTAGTAGGGTAAGTGCTATGGGCCACTAATGGTTCCTTATGTCATGACATGTGTTGGGTGGGTGTATTGGAGCGCGTGGAGTATGAATAATTACCGAAAACTAACCGACAACTTCAAATAATCACCGAAAGGCACAGAAAAGCCAACATATATGTCTAATAACAGTAACAGGTCGTTCTATAGGACTTCGGGTGTTGTTATAGTGTATATAAATATGTCTAATAACCACAACTAACCCGAAAACTGTTCATTTGGATCGGGTTTTACTCGAACCCCCGGTTTCTGCCAATCCCAGAACTTATTCTCCCTAGTCCTTGACCTGTTTTGCCTATTTTGCGAATTACAGGGTGTTTCTGTCTTTTCTGACGTTCCTAGCCGTGATTTTTCGCTGTTTTACAACGTGTAACACTGTAAGCACAACACACGTCATACACGATACACGTTAAAACGAACGACATGTGCCAGTATGAAAATGCACATCCTGGTGATTCCTGTCTCGGCAACTAACCCACATTGTGATGATTTCTGTCCCCGCATTCCACCAACATCGTGATGATTCTTGTCCCAACACTCCACCCACCGTGATGATTTCTGTCTCCGCACTCCACCCACATCGTGGTGATTCCGGTCCCCGCATTCCACCCATATCGTGATGATTACCGTCTCCGCACTCCACCCACCGTGATGATTCCTGTCTCCGCACCCTACCCACTTCGTGATGATTCTTCTCCCCGCACTTCACCAACATCATGGTGATTTCTGTCTCCGCACACATCGTGGTGATTCCGGTCCCTGCACCCCACCCACATCGTGATGAATCCTACCCCCGCTCTCACCCGACATCGTTATGATTCTTGTCTCCGCACTCCACCTACATCATGGTGATTTCTGTCTCCGCCCTCCACCCACATCGTGGTGATTCCTGTCTACGCACTCTACCCCATCCTGATCATTCATGTCCCCGCTCACCACCCACATCATAATGATTCCGTCTCTGCACTCCACCTACATCGTGATGATTCCTGTGCCCGCACATCGCCCACATCGTGATGATTCCTGTCTCTTTAGTCCACCCACATCGTCGTGATTTCTGTCTCCGCACTCCACCTATATCGTGATGATTCCTGTACCGGTATTCTACCCACATCATGATGAATCCTATCTCTGCATTTCACCCAAACCGTTGTGATTCCTGTCTCTGCACTCCACCCTCATCGTGATAATTCCTGTCCCCGCACTCCACCCACGTCGTGATGATTCCTGTCTCCGCACTCCATCCACATCTTGGTGACTCCTATCTCCGTACCCCACCCACATCGTGGGGATTCCTGTCTCCGCGCCCCACCCACATTGTGATGATTCGTGTCCCCGCACTTCACCACGTCGTGATGATTCCTATCTCCGCATTCAACCCACAACGTGATGATTCCTATTCCCGCACTCCAGCCACATCGTGATAACTCCTGTTCCCGCACTTCAGCCATATCGTGATTATTCCTATCCATGCACTCCACCCACATCGTTATGATTCCTGTCCTGATCGTGTCTGGCGATTCCTGCCTCGCACTCCACCCACATCGTGGTGATTCCTGTTCCTGAAGTCCACCCACATCCTGATGATTCCTTTCCCTGCACCCCAGCCACATAGTGATGATTCCTGTCCCCGCACCACATCCTATCGTTGTGATTCCTATCCCTGCATTCCATCCACATCCTGGTGTCCTACTCCCCTAGCCTTGGGTGTCATAACATTTAAAAAATGCCTGTAATATTCTTTTAATTTTTCTTCAGATGAGTAGATTACCTTTATGATCAGTTCTGATGAAATGACTTGGACAGATGCTCAAAATTATTGTCACAAAAAGGCGCAAACCTGGCGCATACACTGGATGAAGTCGAACGCTCAGATCTGGACACTCTCGTTAGAGTCACCACGGAGTAAGCAATCTTAACTACTTCGATAACATTATACTATTGAGTTTGAGTCCCACGACACAAGACACAAGAAAAAGAACATCTATCATCCATTCTGGTGTTGTTGTTAGCTGTGAGTTATAACAGACCTCCCCGCCCCCACCCTCCCCGAAAAAAGAAAAAGAAGAGACAAAAAGGAGGAAAAGGAATTAAATCTAACATGGTTAACTCCATCCAACAATTATTGTCTAATAGACATCTAAGACAATAGCTGCATTGCTGGGTGGAGTCAACCATGCTGGATTCTATGGAGAGTAACCACTTGACTGGACTGGTTACGTGAAATTCATGAGAGGCGAGGGACATTGTACAAACACTCGTGCATGTATGCGCACGAGTGTTTTACAATATAGTCCCTCGCCTCGAATGAATTATTTCACGTAGCCAGTCCAGTCAAGCGATTACTCTGTTTGTAACTTTTCATTATTAAAGACAATTATATTATTTAATCCTTTACTTAACGTAACGGCCAGCGTTATTCTCAAAAATCGCCAATTAATTTTAATTATTTTTTTTCTTTTTTGTCTCTAAAACATAGGTTATGACCCCTCATTGGAACGAGCTCGTTCCAATGAGGGGTCATTACCTATGTTTTTGAGACAAAAAATGAAAATAATAACTATTCAAGATTTGTTTTGCAACTGTCGTCTGCTTTTCATATCGGGTAAAGGGTTAAAAACGATGAAGTCTCCATTACATCCACGGCAAAGCGTCTTCGTTTGCGCGCACGGATACATGACACAATTGTTGATAATTCATAATTCCTTTGTGAAGTTATCGTTTATAATCAAACCCGGAAATCCCCCTAAATCACACTTTGGAAAGTAATAAAATGGTTTCATTACTCACAACAGAAAGCATAACTCATGACATGGCGGAAAGGGAGCTGACTCAGTTGTTACGTCATTGGATTTCAAATCGGAAGGTCCACGGTTCGGTAAGGGGTAACTATGTGTCCCCTTGGTGATTCCTATCTCCAAGGGGACACACAGTTACCCCCTGAGAAAGGCTTTATACCCATAGGGTCCAAATATTATTTATATTTGATCAGACTTAAATCTGACCCGCCCCGAGAGATTATGTATACCAAATATGAAAGCATTCTGACTGGTAGATCTGAAGAAGAAGATTTGTGAAGACATATGAAGCCCAAATACTACACAGAGACTTTATTTGAACAACCTGAATCTGACCCTCGTAACTATGGTGTATACCAAATATTAAACAATTCTGATTAGTGGCTCTGAAGACGATTATTACCCATATTGCCCTAAGTTAAGATTTGGCCTCTGTACTGAGACCAAATCTGAGGCGAGGGGCTTAATTTGAACAATCTTGTATCTGACCCCCCCCCCCCCCCCCCTCCCCGCCCCTATAGATATTGTATACCAAATATGAAAATATTCTTATCTGTTGTTCAATTTAAAGCTTTTTTACAAATATGCTGAATCGGAATATTTTCGATGCCCCCTACAGACCACCCTGACGTCACCGATGGCGAATGTTTTACCATTACATTCTACTGATCATAAGAATAATTCATACCAAACAATAGTTCTCTGCTCCTTGCGGTTTGGGAAATATGGGCGTTTGATAATATTTCTATTTTTAGCTCTTAGGGTTCCCATGGAGACAGGTAATTTGTTTTTTGCATGAATAAAAAAAACCCCTCGAAATGCACATCAAGAAAATCACATCATGTAAAATCGTTATCCTTATGTTGTATTATGTTAGGACAGTGTAAATTGCTCAAAGTTCTAAACTTGAGCATTTGCTTCGAACATATTCATTTCCCAGAAGAATACAAAATAATAATAACCTGATAATTCTATCTTAAATGTGTTGGCATTTTAGTTACTAAAATCAATTTTATGCTCCCTTTCATGGCTTCATTTTCAAACACTTTCTCTGTTGTGAATTTGCCCACTCCGCCCCGCCCCCTCCCCCTAGTTGGAAATTCACTATCCAACACTTCCCCCAATTGGAAACCTCTGGTCACGTCCCTGGATCTAGAAGAGATAAAAAGGAGGCGGATAAAGTTTATATACATGAGTTGATTTATTCCATTATTTTGTGAACCTGTATCGACAGGATAACCGTTCAAAAAATAGTATACATTGTAGGAAACTAGGAACCCTGAACTTCCATTAGATCCAGTCCTAACTGCTACCAGAAAGTGTCAAAGAATATTTATCACTCTTTCACACATATTATCTTTTTTACATAACTTATACTTTTAATATTTGTTTTTAATCTACTTCAGTATGAATCACAGAATCAATCAAAGCATTGGTCGCAATATTACAGGAAGAAAGTCAGTAATTTTTAATCACTTCAAGGCCTTTATACTGTAGATTCAAATAAATGACCAATGACCCATGCGCTAATGACTACCCACACTACGCTTATCAGAAAATCATGTCAACATGTAATGCAATCAAGTGGGCAGTTAAAATGCTGAAGAGAAAGGGAGCGTTTTAAACTTCTGTTTACTGAGCTAAAATAAAATAATTGGAGACCTAAATGTAAAGAGAGAATGTTTTAACCTTCTGTGTTAATACTACCTGAAATAAGCTATTATTAAATTTTATCAGCTGTAGTTATATAAATACTGCAAAAGAGAATCATCCGAATCATATCCAACACAAAATTCAATGCACACACCGATCCACTATTTATAAACCACTGTATCTTAAAAATCACATACTTGTATAAACTTCAGGTTCAGCTGTTTATGCATGATTGGCATAATAAAATGTTACCTAAAAGTTTTGAGAATAGCTTTGAAACAATACCTAAACCCGCCTGGTATGGACACCAGACAGTCAGGTAAATTGCGCATATATAAACCGATGAGCCAGTTCTCTGCTAACCTTCCCATTCATACTTTCCCTAGGACGTGGAACAATATTGAACCATCCGTTCAAAATTATCCCAGATCACTATTCAGAAAGACTATAACTGAACAATTTCTAAGTTCATATTCACTACATGTCAACTGTAACAATCCAGTATGCCCCGATTGTAGGTCGTAGCTCTGTTTATCTCGCCACCTCTCTATTCAACTCAATCATCATGTCGTCCCCTCTGGGTTCCAATGTGCTCTTTATGCCTGCTGACACATGGAGCATATTTGAACTCAGGGGATGACATGCTAGAAAACATAGAATAGATTTCTCACGTGACAGAAAGAACCAGTCTAACATGTCATCTGCAGTATGGCTATAAAATCCCCTCTTATTGGTGAACACGTTGTTGTCAGGATTGCCTCGATTGTCACGTCTGTTTCTCGTATTCATTTCTCTTCTTTCATTTTTCTGTTTTCTTCCTTTCTCTGCCCCCCCCCCCTCTTTTTCTTGTTCATTTTTTAAACGGGAATGGCGAGAAGACAGCCACTAATGGCTACGCCATCTCCCAGTGGTGCAGTCATGTAGTTCTGAAGTATGCCACCTCTATGTATATTTTTGTTGTTAACTGTATACATGCTGTACTACTGGATAAAATCAATCAACTTGAATACACAAATCCACAAAAACCTGAAAGCCTGGAATATTAATAGCTGGTTCCTGAAACAAAAGTACTTTGACCATTGATGCTGCCACTCGACCCCCCCCCCCCCCCCCCCCACAGTGAAATGCCGTCCCTGACATTTAATGTTCACATATTAAATTTAAAACTATATCAAAAATTTTATTATTTGTGCAATAAAATCCTTCATCTGATCAATGACTTTAAAATTTCAACATTTTTTTCCATTTGGGTTGTGATATCTGTGCCTTGCTGTATTCATCAGACACATCCATTGTGGTTTTTCTTTGGATCGCCTAGCTGCCACAGGAGGTGGTCTTTTGGAGTCAACCTGTGCAGCAATTTCTTCTGGTTCCATTATCAGCAGATTTATCCGCTGTAGTGAACTTTTCACCGCTGCTTCCTCCGCAAGATCTGGAACAACATTTATTTTCACACGTTCCATGTAATCCCCATCTACATCGACACTAAACCATGCGAAAATGAAAATCTGTTCCACACGTATGTTCGGAATGGAAATCATTCAAGGGCCATTTTTAAATAGAAGCGAAATTTCACTGGAATTTTCTACAAATCGTATACCTCAATTAAAATGTGAATTGATAGCGATAGCTAAAATAGAAACACGAGGTCCACTTGCAAATTTGGTTGGTGATAAAATGAGTTCTTTTTGTTGGTAATTCGTCCTTTGAGTTTCAAACACATTGGAACTCGGGAGACAAGTTTTCAAATGAATTGCCGAGTGTCCTTCTAATAACTGCTTTTATAGGCATGAAGGCGTGTAATAAACATAGAATGACACATGAGTGTGAACGGATTGATCGATATGGCACTTGTGTGCAATCGTGGAAGCATAAAACTCGAGGTCTGTGGACTCTTGTTTTATCCTTCCGTACTGGCACTCATGCCTTATCGATTAACCCATTCACATGCATGTGTCATTCTGTGTATATCTATTATGGATGCAAAATCATCAGGAACTAAATCATGGTCACCTCGTTTGTAACTGGTGACGTCTACACCATGATCAGTCTCCTGAATGTCCACAACAGAGCCTGTGTCATCGCCTGAATGTTGGGAAACAGCCTTTTCTACTCTGTGTGCCAGCACTCTGTGCAGTATTTAAAGGAATACTGTTTGGTGAAACTTTGTTGCTAACAAAGTACTCAAATTCACTTTCACTATCCTCACTCTTTCCTTCTGGATCCACCCGGTTTTCAACAATTGGTTGTTTTGTCATCAATCTCTTTCGAAGAGCTGGTTTTGATGGTCCAGGAGCTGGCCTGGAAGTTGGTTTTGATGGTCCAGGAACTGGCCTGGAAGTTGGTTTTGGTGGTCCAGGAGCTGGCCTGGGAGGTGGTTTTGGTCATTCAGATATTTTATTTGAACTTCTGCCTGAACAGTAGTCTTGAGTAGACTCATCTTTCAGTTCTCCAATATGCAGTTACATATTTCTATGTAGAATCTTACTTTCATCTTGTCCATCTTCTCCAATAGGCAGTTACATATTTCTATACAAAATCTTACTTTTATCTTGTCCATCTTCTCCAATAGGCAGTTACATATTTTTATCCAGAATATCACTTTTATCTTGTCCATCTTTTTTTTTACCTCATATACTTTGACTTCTCTGTTTGGTTGGTCGATCACTGTATAAATGTCCTGGTTAGTTTAATCTCTAAACATTAATTGTCAGGGACAGCATTTCCCTGGGGAGTTGCCCAGGGTTTTAAAATGCACACACCATACACACTGCTGGACCAACTTCTCTACATCTGTGGCCATTCCAGGTGAGTAAAATGACAAAGTTCTATCTCTGTCAGGATGACCAACCTCGTCAAGAAGACGAGTAAGTACATGATGCATGTATTCAGATGATAAACCCAGTTAAAGTCAATTTTCATCATCAATACTAATTTCCTCTATACAGTACATCTCCTTTCATCTTTAATCTATTAAATGTTCTGTACATTGCTGTATTGTATGTGGTTGTGGAAACTTCGCCAATATGGGTCTTTGTTTGTTAACCACTGATGAAAAACACACCTCCATGTATAAATCTTCGTGCTGGGCTTTGTGAATGTCCTTGTTATGTAATATGTCCCCCCAATGGCTGTATGTCTGGAACAGTGGCTTTTGACATGGATAAACATCAATATATCCCTCTGTTTGTACTTAATGGCTAATATGGTTTGGATAGAATTACCAGAAATATATTTGGTTTCCTGTATATGAGTTGTGGAATCCTCTACAGAAGGATGTCTTGGAAGTGCATCAGCAGCTTTATTGATCTTTGCAGGACGATACAGTATGTCAAAATCAAATGAAGCTAGTGATGCAAGCCATCTGTGTTAAGTAGCATCAGGTTTCCTGATGCAAGAACATATCATGTAAGAGGGTTGTTGTGTGTTGAAACTGTGCATTTTCTACGATATAAATAATCATAGAATTTGTCACAGACAGCCCATTTTAGAGCAAGGAATTCCATCTTATGAGCCTAGTAATGTTGCTCAGATTTACTGAGTTTTTGATTCGCTTTGCTAATAACTCTCTTCGATGTGCCATGGATCCGGTATAGAATAGCCCCAAGTTCTTTTTGGCTGGCATCAGTATGCAGTTCAAATGCCTTGTTGTAATCAGGATAAGCCAAAATAGGTGGAGTATATAACATTTTCTTCAGCTATTCAAAGGCTACGTCTTGTTTCACACCCCGTGTCGAAGCTGTTGCTTTTGAGGACTTCACCTTTTTCCTGATTTTTTTTTCTGGCCGCGGTATGAGACTTGTCAAGGGCTTTGCAACCTGCAAAAAGTTTCTAAGAATCGCATGTAATATCTTGCAAATGCAAAGAATCTCCAGACCTCCTTTGGGCTCGTTGGTTTAGGCCATGAAATATTTTTTTCAATTTTACTTAGGTTGGTCTCTGGTCTCTATATCATTTTCCGAGACCATATAACCAACAAAATTAACGTTATTTTGAAAGAATGAGAACTTCTTTTAAGAGTTTTTGAGTCTATATTCTCTGAGGCATTTGAATCTTTTCTCTATTCTTTACATATCGTCGACTGAGTGCTGGAATGTTCTATTCCCTTATGGGACAGTAATAGTAATCCCTTATGGGACAGTAATCCCTTATGGGACATTAATAGTAATCCCTTATGGGACATCAATAGTAATCCCTTATGGGACATTAATAGTAATCCCTTATGGGATATTAATAGTAATCCCTTATGGGACATTAATAGTAATCCCTTATGGGACAGTAATCCCTTATGGGACATTAATAGTAACCCCTTATGGGACAGTAATCCCTTATGGGACATTAATAGTAATCCCTTATGTGACATCAATAGTAATCCCTTATGGGATATTAATAGTAATCCCTTATGGGACAGTAATCCCTTATGGGACATTAATAGTAATCCCTTATGGGACAGTAATCCCTTATGGGACATTAATAGTCGTCCCTTATGGGACAGTAATCCCTTATGGGACATTAATAGTAATCCCTTATGGGACAGTAATCCCTTATGGGACATTAATAGTAATCCCTTATGGGACAGTAATAGTAATCCCTTTTGGGACATTAATAGTAATCCCTTATGGGACATTAATAGTAATCACTTATGGGACATTAATAGTAATCCCTTATGGGACAGTAATAGTAATCCCTTATGGGACATTAATAGTAATCCCTTATGGGACACTAATAGTAATCCTTTATGGGACAGATAACATTCTAGCACTCAGGCGACGATATGTTGTGATAGGTCATCTGAAAACACGATTTTTTCATCCAGATAATTAAAACATATTTTCATATGTAGTTCATGGAAACACTGACCATGACCCTCTGGCACATTGCAGGTGCACTATTTAATCCAAAAAGGAGGAGATTAAATTCATAAAACCCAAGGGGTCTGGCAGTAATAGTAGTCCACTCCATGTGGTCTTCCTCCATGTCCACTTCATATCCAATACACTGAAGTATTTAGCTCCTAGCAATGCATCAAAAACTTCTTCTATTCATGGTAGGGTGTAGTTGTCTTGTATAGTTTTGTTATTTAATGCCCTATAATCCACACACATTATCAGTTTACTGTCTTCCATATGCCCAAAAGTACAGGAGATGAATACGGAGAATGTGATGCTCAAATAACGCTACAAGCTACAAGTTGTAGAAGATGTTTTCTCACTTCTTCATGCATCAATGGAGGTATTCAATGGTGTGGCTGTTTAAATGGGACTTCATCTTTTGACTTTATGTGATTGATGTGACTGTAAGGGCTGATGTCAGTATTACTGACAAAACAAAACCCTTTCTCATACTGTAATAATAGATCACAGAAATGTCTATGTTGCTCGCCAGTTGGAGGTGACTGTTGAAATATCAATGTCGGGTATGAGCATCTTTTAGATTTTCTGTGGAAGAAATATGTATGTGTTTTGACATTCTTGATATATCATTGCGTGAGAACCATAAGGTTCTATCTTCCAGTGTAACATAAAACCTCATGGTTCTCACATGATGATATGGCAAACTCCACTTCTTCTTGAAATATCAAGGTTGGATATGTGATCCTTTAGATTTCTGTGGAAGAAATATGTGGTGGCTCCTTCCACATAGGTTCAATGACCATTACTTCCAATTCACAAAAAGTGCATTAGGTGGGACAATCATTGTTATTGTTGAACAGTTTGACACTGACTCCTGTATAGAACTTTATTCTTTTCCCTCATGTAGGACAATACTTGGACACAAGTCAAGGGTCTCCATAAATATTGCATCTGGACTTCACTGTAGCATGACAGGTGTTGGTATATAATCCATAGTTTGGGATATACATCCAGCAGTAGTTGATGTAGTATTTGATAATACTATAATACATATATATATTTGTTGTGCGTAAATTGAACAGCCATTTATCTGCTAATAATCTCTCCGAACCTTTTCAGTCAGCATACAGATTTGATCACAGCACTGAAACTGCTTTATTACATGTGCTCAATGATATTGTCGTTGCTCTATCAGAAGAGAAAGCTGTACTCCTGGTCCTTCTGGACCTTTCCGCGGCATTTGACACCGTTGATCATACCTTTCTATTGAATATTCTTGAACAGAATGGAGTTACTGGCACCGTTCTTAAATGATTTCAGAGTTACCTGGAAAATCGTTTTCAGCAAATTAATGTGGATAATACAAGATCTAAAAGCAAAGCATTGATCTGTGGTGTACCACAGGGTTCGGTCCTCGTCCCTGTACTCTTTACATTATACACATCATCACTTGGCCGAATGCTGAGAGATCTGGGTGTTCCTTATCATCTTTATGCTGATGACACGCAGCTCTACTTAGTATTCAATCCGTCTGATACATCCGCAACAGCAGGTACTTTGTCTCAAATGGAAAGCTGAATTGAGTCTGTAAGACAGTGGATGTCCAGTCACCAATTGAAAATGAATGACTCAAAAACAGAAGTTATGGTCATCTCAAAGAAAAGAACAACTTTCTCCTCTCCTATACAAACTATCAACGTTGGTGATTCTACTGCTCAGGTCTCTAACGTTGCTAGGAATATAGGAGTGCTCTTCGACGCCAATCTTACCCTTGAGCCTCATATTAAAAAAGTTAGTAAAACATGCTATTGGCAACTCAGAAAGCTGAGCAAGCTGCGCCCATTTATCAGCGGTAAAGCTTTAGAACAACTGGTTCACTTTTTTGTCACATCTCACTTGGACTACTGCAATTCACTTTTTCTGGGCCTGCCACTTTCACTACTACAGCGGTTACAAAATATCCAGAACGTAGCTGCTCGAATCCTAAGCGGGGCTAAGCACTTTGATCATATCACCCCTATCTTGAAGGATCTTCACTGGCTTCCAATCCAAAGCAGAGTGCATTTTAAGATTCTTATGCTAGTATTTAAATGCATTCATGGTCTCGCGCCTGCTTACCTGAGGGACCTTCTCTCTCATCGCCTCACGAAGCGTAGGCTTCGTTCTTCAGATCAATTGTTACTGACCACACCCTTCACTAAATCAGCTTTAGCGACCGAGCGGGCATTCTCGATTGCTGGACCACGACTTTGGAATGCATTGCCCGTGCACCTTCGCTCACAAAATAATTTATCCACTTTCAAAAAGCATCTTAAGACTCATTTATTCAAATCATATTTCCCATAGTACCTTTCATGTGATTGTGAAGCGTTTTAGAGCACCTTCGGTGGTTTCACGCTATACAAAATCTATTATTATTATTATTTTTTATTATTATATATGATAATATAGTAATACTGTTGGTTTCACAGCATTTTACCTTGCCAAGTACATTATTTGACATTTAAGATTTCTCTTCCTTTCTAATAAACACTTAAACCTGCATTGCCAAGGGCTGCAAAGTGATTTGTTTTGAAATACTCTTTCACTAAAATTATTTCTACAGTAATTTAAGATTGATCCCAAAACATTAGTACCAACCAGTACAGAAACTCTTGAATTGCAGTTTCTTGTTGATACAACAAAAACCGACCATGACTTTATAATATCTCCAAGGATTCCATGAAATTTGTTATCAATTTCTATGTATCCATCATATGGCAATCTTTGTCCATCTGCACACTCAACATGTAATACGCTGCTGATGGGTTTAATTGGGATAGAAGAAAATAAATGTATGTCATAGAAATGATGAGATACAGTTGAAACCATTGACCCAGTGTCAAGCAAAGTTCATGTATCAATCCCTTTGATAGATACCTGGATCTCACTGCTTTCACCCATCAAATGATCTGCAACTAGCCTGCACTGGTTGACTGGTGTCCAATGAGTCGCCCCTCATCATAAACCTCCCCCTCCCCCATTCAAAGGTCTTCGCCATGGTCTTCTCTGGTCATCGAGCCTAACTCTACACCTCAGCTATCTATGGCCTTTCTGAACACATCAGAAGCATGTTACATAACCATCTGTTTTCTGGTATTTAGTACTCTTGGGGTGTTGGTCTCTTACACTCTGGTAGGCAACCTGGGAACATTGTTGCCAGCCATATTGGTTTCTTGAATTTCCACCATATGAGGCTTGATTTCCTCTGGTCCTAACCTTTTCAGGTTCATTTTTATTCTCTTTAGTTTCAATCTTGGATTTCAACTCTTTAATTTCAGACCTAAGTTGATTCACAATTCAGATAAAGATTTAAGAGGACCTCCAGCTTCTGTACTCACAGCCTTACTGTTTGTAGTAGTTGCCTTAAATTGAGGCTCTAATCTTCTGTGTTCATCTGTCATTTTTTTTATAATGTCTTCAATTGTTACATTTGGTGCCATGTGAATTAGCACATGCACTCATTACCTTTAAGTAAATGGTGAATTGCTGGCAATATATCAGCACTATAATAAATATGGTCTTTCAATAAACATGTCACTTTATACTTCAACCTGTCACATTTGGCATCTTTTGAACCCTATTCACTATTCAGAATCAGAATCTTTTGTACCCTATTCACAAGAAAAAATGGTATGTTAGGTGGATAATGGTGACATGGTAAAGAAGGTTAAAGAGGGTTGATGTTAGGTTTTGTACACCAAATTTAACTACATCAACCAACCATTGTTTATGTTCTTCATGAAAATCCATCATTGGTTTAACACCAAGTGTATTAAAAGCACCTGAAAGAAAATATAACTCTTCTGCAGTCAATTTTTGAGACATCAGAGCTTATTAATCCTATGTATATGTAACTGCAGTATGTACAGTATGGCTGCTGTGGGCCAGGCATTTTCCATGAGTGGGCAAAATGGATGCAATAATATTAGATTCCAAACACTAATTATAGGAATAATCATCAAAAATTTAATTAATGAAACACTGCATACAACCCACTGCTTCATTAATTAAAATTGTGCTGATGTTGATTTTGTTTACCTACTAAATGTGAGCGTGGACATCACTGTGGATTACTAACAATCCATGGAGACTGTACTGTATTAGTATCAACTGAACACAATAGAATTACCTACTAAATGTGAGCGTGGATATCACTGTGGATTACGAACAGTCCATGGAAACTGTACTGTATTAGTATCAATTGAACACAATAGAATTACCTACTAAATGTGAGCGTGGATATCACTGTGGATTACTAACAATCTATGGAGACTGTACTGTATTAGCATCAACTGAACACAATAGAATAATAAGACATGCTTGCTGAAAACAAATTGGGTAAATCACTATTCCATTTCAAAAAGCTTGAAATTTTGATGGGTAAATCATCAGTTGATGTGAAATACCTTTAAAACCTCACAAATGATAAATAAAAAATAATAGGCTAACTAAATTTCCTCTAGTTAATTCAAGATATGTACTTTAAAAGTGTTACTATTATTGGCTTTGTTTAAAAAATAACTGGTATAATATTATCTTGAATATGTAATATATCACATGAACATCCATTCACAAAAGAGTGTTACTATTATTGGCTTTGTTTAATATTATCTTGAATATGTAATATATCACATGAACATCCATTCACAAAGGAAGAAGCAATAAGAAAAAAATAACAGAAAGAACAAGGACAGATAGAAGAGGGGAAGAAAAAATTAACAGAAAGAACAAGTACAGATAAAAGAAGAGAAGAAAAAATTAACAGAAAGAACAATGACTGCTTGAAGAGAAGAAAAAATTATAAGAAAGAACAAGGACAGCTTGAAGAGAAGAAAAATTTAACAGAAAGAACAAGGACAGATAGAAAAGAAGGAGACAAAATTAACAGAAAGAACAAGGACAGCTCGAAGAGAAGAAAAAATTATAAGAAAGAACAAGGACAGATTAAAGAGAAGAAGAAACAATTAACAGAAAGAACAAGGACAGATAGAAGAGTAGAAGGAAACTTAACAGAATGAACAAGGAGAGATGGAGGAGGAGAAGACAAAATTAACAGAAAGAACAAGGACAGATAGAAGAGGAGGAGAAAAAAAATCATCAGCTCTTCTGTTGTCAACCAACAATTTCAAAATTATCTCCCTTGATGTTCCTAAAAAATTATATATCAATTGACTAATACCTTAGTTTTTCGCTTTTAACTTGTCCAGTTGTCTCCCTTGATGGATCTGAAACACTACAAAGTGTAACTGTGACCCAGAAATGTGGAGAAATAAAAAACAAAGAAGGTTTCAGTTGATCTGAAAGAAAAACGTTGGTTTCTCAGAAAACTGCCCAATTCCACTAACATATCACATGTTCCTGAAAAGCTACAAACTGAAAAGCAAACAAATGTATGTGTTTGACATTCGTGATATGCTTATGGTAAACTCCACTTCTTCTTCAAATATCAAGGTCGGATATGAAATCTTTTAGATTTTCTGTGGAAGTCATATTCTGTGACTCCTTTGGTAACCACTGGTTGTAATTTACAAAAAGTGCATCAGGTGGCATAGTCACTGTTTTTGTAGAACAATTTGACACTGACACCTGTATAAAACATTTTCCTTTTACCTCATATAGGAAGACACTTGGACACGAGTCTGGGTTTTCCATAACTATTGCCTTTGGAATTGACTGTAGCATGAAATGTTACAATTATATGATGATGGCGAAAACTGGAGAAAAAAATAACTAAAAATTAATGGTTTAATCCTAAAACAAAAGGAAAGATTAATAAAGCTAATATCATGAAGGAAATTATTGAATCATAAAATAAACATTCTAAACTTAAGTTTTTTAAGAGTCAATAAGTCATTTAATGTGTGAGTTTTAATGAGTCAATGTAATAAGTCATTTAAATGAGTTGGTTCAATTCACCTTTTGTTTAAAAGGTTTTTTATGGAGTCGATTAAGTCAGCGAATTCCAATATAACTTGTCGAGATCAGTCACTCTCTCATACACTTATCTGGGTATTGAACAGCCATGTTACATGGAATCCCTGCATGTCAACATAACTTGTCGATATCAGTCAATCTCTCATACACTTATCTAGGTATTGAACAGCCATGTTACATGGAATCCCTGCATGTCAACATAACTTGTCGAGATCAGTCAATCTCTCATACACTTATCTAGGTATTGAACAGCCATGTTACATGGAATCCCTGCATGTCAACATAACTTGTCGAGATCAGTCAATCTCTTGCATACTTATCTAGGTATAGAATAGCCATGTTACATGAAATCACTGGATATCAACATAACGTGTCAAGATCAGTCAATCTCTCATACACTTATCTAGGTATTGAATAGCCATGTTACATGGAATCCCTGCATGTCAACATAACTTGTCGAGATAAGTCAATCTCTCATATATTTATCTAGGTATTGAACAGCCATATTACATGGAATCCCTGCATGTCAACATAACTTGTCGAGATCAGTCAATCCCTCATACACTTATCTAGGTATTGAACAGCCATGTTACATGGAATCCCTGCATGTCAACATAACTTGTCGAGATCAGTCAATCTCTCATACACTTATCTAGGTATTGAATAGCCATGTTACATGGAATCCCTGCATGTCAACATAACTTGTCGAGATAAGTCAATCTCTCATATATTTATCTAGGTATTGAACAGCCATATTACATGGAATCCCTGCATTTCAACGTAACTTGTCGATATCAGTCAATCTCCCATATTCTTATCTAGGTATTGAACGGCCATGTTACATGGAATCCCTGCATGTCAACATATAACTTGTCGAGATAAGTCAATCTCTCATATACTTATCTAGGTATTGAACAGCCATGTTACATGGAATCCCTGCATGTCAACATAACTTGTCGAGATCAGTCAATCTCTCATACACTTATCTAGGTATTGAACAGCCACGTTACATGGAATCCCTGCATGTCAGCATAACTTGTCGAGATCAGTCAGTCTCTCATACACTTATCTAGGTATTGAACAGCCATGCTACATGGAATCCCTGCACGTCAACATAACTTGTCGAGATCAATCAATCTCTCATACACTTATCTAGGTATTGAACAGCCATATTACATGGAATCCCTGCATGTCAACATAACTTGTCGATATCAGTCAATCTCTCATATACTTATCTAGGTATTGAACAGCCATGTTACATGGAATCCCTGCATGTCAACATAATTTGTCGAGATAAGTCAATCTCTCATATACTTATCTAGGTATTGAACAGCCATGTTACATGGAATCCCTGCATGTCAACATAACGTGTCGAGATCAGTCAATCTCTCATACACTTATCTAGGTATTGAACAGCCATGTTACATGGAATCCCTGCATGTCAACATAACTGGTCGATATCAGTCAATCTCTCATATACTTATCTAGGTATAGAATAGCCATGTTACATGGAATCCCTGCATGTCAACATAACTTGTCGATATCAGTCAATCTCTCATATACTTATCAAGGTATTGAACAGCCATGTTACATGAAATCCCTGCATGTCAGCATAACTTGTCGAGATCAGTCAATCTCTCATATACTCATCTGTGTATTTATCTAACAATCAACTTAATTTGCACCAAAAAACTCGGAAAAAACATTTTGTATCAGCCCCACTCATCTCCCCCAGCACATCCGCGTTCCGATTTCGTATCCAAGAGATTCAACTTCGAGTACACACTGTACTATCACACATATGCATTGTTATTACGGATTAAAATATGAAATTTAAAATTTTGACCAATTCCAAAGCAATTTAAACTGAAAAACGTGGGAAACGGGCTTCATGTAACAGAATTGTTAGATAAATGTATTATCATAACCAAATGCATGTCCAGATCCTCGGTCGTGTTTACAATTGGGTCACAACTCGCCCTGATGGGCTTGTTGCGATCTGATAGTAAATACGACATTGAATCTGGTACAAATTACAGGACATGCACATGGTCATGATAACGTATATTGAACAGCCACATTACTTGGAGTACCTTTCTACAGTTATGTCTATGCTCGGAGAAATCCCTTTCCATTGCATTCGACTGAGAGTCACGGGAAAATACCCTAGTGAGGTCTAACTTAAAGCCCCTCATATCCTTATCTATGCTATCAGAAGTCGTACATTATAGTCAGGTACCTCTCGCTACATCTGAGTAAATAGATGGGTCTTGCAAAAGTCTGAAATGCCCATTGTTGAATTTATAACTCATAGAGTATAATGTGATGGCAGTAGAGATCGTTATCCAGACAAAGTTATCTCTCTATCTTTCTCCCCATTGCACGATAGATTCTTTCTTCCCA
Organism: Pictodentalium vernedei; assembly: GCA_031216915.1. NCBI lineage: Eukaryota > Metazoa > Mollusca > Scaphopoda > Dentaliida > Dentaliidae > Pictodentalium > Pictodentalium vernedei. The sequence goes on from CM062297.1 coordinate 73,572,627, forward strand.
CGGCACGATATATTCTCTCCAGTAGAAAAGGGAATGTGAGAACATTGAATGTGCCATTCTATTTTCTTTTTTTTTTCCTTCCCACTGCACGAAAGATTCTTTCTTCCCATGGCATGGCAGATTCTTTCTTCTTATGGCGTGATAGATTCTTATATCCCATGGCATGACAGATTATTTCTTCCCACCGAACGATAGATTCTTTCATCCCATGGCACGTTACATTCTCCCCAGTTAGGAAAGAAATGCGAGAACATTAAAACTGCTATTCTTTTTTCGTTTTTTTTCTCCCCATGGCGAGATAGATTCTTTCTTCCCACAGCATTTTTTCTTTCCGTGACGCAATAGATTTTTTTTCACACTGTGCAATTGATTTTTTCATTTCACAGTACAAATAATTATTTCTTTCCACAGTGCGATAGATTCTTTAGGCCCATGATGCGATACATTCTTTCCTTGATAGATTCCCATCAGTAAATGCTGTAAAAGAAATGCGAGAATATTGAACAGGCCATTCTATTTTCATTGTTTTCTTAATCCTGTAATGATTTCGGAATATTTAAATAATTTATGAAATCTCGACCTACAGTGTGTAAATATGTTGCCAGCTGAAGAATATCACTTCAGTGATTACAGTATTCGTATTATATAGAAAAGATATATAAAGCTTATATTACTAGAGTGACGTATCAAATTATATAGAAAAGATATATAAACATTATATTACTAGAGTGACGTATCAAATTATATAGGAAATATATATAAAGATTATATTACTAGAGTGACGTATCAAATTATATAGAAAAGATATATAAACATTATATTACTAGAGTGACGTATCGAATTATATAGAAAAATATATAAAGATTATATTACTAGAGTGACGTATCAAATTATATAGAAAAGATAAATAAGATTATATTACTAGAGTGATGTATCGAATTATATAGAAAAGATAAAAAAGAGATTATATTACTAGAGTGACGTATCGCATTATATAGAAAAGATATATAAAGATTATATTACTAGAGTGACATATCGAATTATATAGAAAAGATATGTAAAGATTATCTTACTAGAGTGACGTTTTCTGGTATGCTGTATCGTGTTAACCTGAGAACCTTCAACCAAGTTGTTTCACATGAGTCAGCATAGCCGACAAATATGATCAAAGGTACTCCGGCTTCCTTCACCCGAAAATCTGTCACTGACACGATATGACCCTGGCTGTTAATGTGTCGTTAAACCATAATAGAATAAAAAAAATCCGATCGACGTCACCAAAGGTCAACTTGGATGTAAATCCACTGTAGGTGTAAATTTTAACTATTGAAATCCTATTGCTGGCGTGTTCACCACAGTTGGTGTGTAAAGCTAAAATTTATGTCATAGGCTTTTCATATATTGTAGAATAGGTAATCATGGTATAAATACAGATTATTACTAAAGTGACGTTTTCTGGTGTGCTGTATCGTGTCAACCTGAGAACCTTCAACCAAGTTGTTTCGCACGAGTCAGCATAGCTGACAAATACGATCAAAGGTGGTCTACTTTGGGATCATTAAAACCCCATAATAAATACATTTATAGTGAAAGTAATCAAACATCACACTTATTATGTTTGTATTTGGAAAAGTATACAACGACAACACCAGAAAAAAAATTCACAGTGGATTATTCTTCATGTGTACATAGGTTGTGATTCTTAGCTCGTGATTTAATATCTTTTTAGGATCAATATACTTTAAATTTCAAGCCTTTTCCAACGGAATGCAGGCCATGATAATTGGTATGATTCTACAAAAATTTAAAAATGTGATTTACTCGCCTTGAAAAGTTGCACATCGAAAATGATGCAATCCCCAAAACTAAGCAGCCTTGGGAAAATATATAGTTTCAATAAACATTTGAAGCATTCTACTGAAATCTGCCATTATTGTTAAACATTCCAGCTAAATAAAGAGAAAATGTGATGATTGTTTGGACCTAAAAATACAAATGACTGTTGGTGTGTTTCTGTTGGAAATTCCATGAAAGATATGTGCTCGCGACCAGTAATTCCCTTCCTGTCAGTTTGTCCCTCTTACTTGTTACATGGGATCAAGCTTTTGCGTCAGAAGGAGTTTTCTGAAGTGCGACACTTGACAAAGTTATTTGAATGCCAAAATTAAAGTGATACGATCATATTAATTTTCGCCTGGGCGTTAAAATGGTCCCCTATGGTAAAATATTTTGTACCGTGATACCAAAAAACCTAATTCTGGGCTCGATTGCACTAGATCAGGATCATACGCCGGAAAAATAATATAGTTTTGCTCTCATGATTTACACATAAACCCAACAGCCGAGTCGTGTCGTTTGTATAACAAAATTTTCCCGGTGTACGAACTCGATCTAGTAAGTTTTATGTATCCTGACCTACATTCATATGATTCCGTTGGAAAATTGGCATGGAATGCATTGATCCTAAAAATATGTTTGATGCAAGTGCCACGAATGACAATATATTGTGTACACGTGCATAATAGTTTATTGTGCATTTTTAACCCTTTACCTAACATGAAAAGCAGACGACACTTGCAAAAAAAATTCTTGAATAACTAAATTTTTTCATTTTTTGTCTCAAAAACATAGGTTATGACCCCTCGTTGGAACGAGCTCGACGAGCTCGTTCCAACGAAGGGTCATAACCTATGTTTTTGAGACAAAAAATGAAAATATTTTGAAAATTAATTGGCGATTTTTGAGAATAGCGCTGGCCGGTTTTGGCCGTTACGTTGGGTAAAGGGTTTTAAATGCCCCAATATTGAATAAAATAGTATCATGAAAGTGAATTACATGTCTCCTAATTTCGCCTACATATTCTGGTGTTTTCGTTGCATACCTTTCCCAAATTCCAAAAAATAAGGGGGTATATTTTCGCTAAAACATCAACTATAATGTTTTTTTTAACTGGTTGAGTGCTAGAAGCGACTTTTAAAAAATGAGAGTACCAGAGAAAAAGCCAAGTTTTTTTCTTGGTCCGGTCTCCTATTCAGTCAAACCCCAGTAATTATTTATTAGTATAAATTTGTTCTATTACAAATTACTGGAAAGTGCATGTAGGCACTCTCCCATAACTTTTAATAGGACAACTTTTGAATAATTAATAAATTATAATAAATAAATAATAAATTCAGACCACCAAACATAATCTAGTCCTCAACCAGTTAATGATCACATGTGGTCCGATACTGCTTGGTGGCGAACCTCAAAGAGATGCAATACAGCAAACCAGAAAACTTCTCTGTTCTGATAATATGTTTATTATATACCTACTTTCATGTAATAATTAAATAGTGTGCTCTCTCGATTGAGGACACTTTGCCGTCGATTTTGGACGTAAGAAGACGACAAACCTTTGGGGTTTTTGTAATTGTTGATGTGGCATGTTTCTTTCTCTCCATGCCGGTCTTTAAGGACTCGTTATGCCTTACTGTCTTACTAATCTAGCCCAAATCTAATGTTGGTTCGACAAAAATCGCTGTATTATGAATTAATGCATTTGACCAACGACAAAGATATTTTAAATCTTAATTGTTCATGTGTGGATTGAGAGCACGTTTTATAGGGCGATATTGATGGAGCAGACACGATTCTTACTCAGCCTCGTTTTCGATTTCACACTGCATGAGTTTTGATACTGCGAGAGAGCTTTGATGACTGATAATACAGTAGACTCCCTGATATAGCTATGGTGTATTTCTAACTGTGGCCTTTAACAAAAGCTGTGGTAATAGAATTTACTGAGTGCGCGGCGTTGTCTCGTCAAATCACTGAAGTTAAGCAACGTCGAGCCCGGTTAGTCCTTGGATGGGCGACCGTCTAAGCGATCCACCGCGTTGTGTCCTTGGGCAAGGCACTTAATCCCCGACTCCCCACATGGGGGCACGATGAGCCAGTGTACTAATGCGTACTGCACGTTGATGAAGCGCGTGAATTCAACCAGTTTAACCTGTGCTGCAGTGCAGAGTTACAATGTTGGGGAGCTGGCAACTGCTCATCGTTGGGGCTGCACGCTGAAAATGTTAATTGGTCTACCCCACCCTTAACTTATCATGCATCCTACTTAATGAAAGGATGACGTACCATATCCTTGGCCGGTAAAGCGGCCTCTCGTGTTCAAAAGGTTAATATTTTCTCTGTGTAGTCCAAGAAAGCTTAGCCTTTCAGATTGTCCAAGTTTGAGCTAAAATAAATGCTGCGTTCGTTACACCTCTCCTCCCCTACCCAATTAGTGCTCTATGTATAATTCACAAGCAGAAATAGATTCTACATAGAACAGCATCTGTATAAACACAGTCAATAGTACCTTTACAGATTCTACATAGAACAGTATCTGTATAAAACATAGTCAAAAGTACTTTATACAGAGTGGAAATTAACATTTTACCCACTGAACAGAACAGCACAATTTATTTTAAGTAATGTTTTTTCGAAATTAAAAAAAAAAATTAACTAAACCATATTATGATATTTTATAGGAACGAGCTCGACGAGCTCATTCCCATGATATGATTTTGTTAAAATCCTTTTAAAAATAATTACAAATAATTCTTTTTCAACTGCTCAATTTGAAAAATTACGCGGGTGGATTTTTCCGATTTGTTACATAAAGGGTTAAATCATCTGTCTAAAATTCACAAGAATGATGATGATTTGTGCCCCACCTATGAAACTCATTTCACCCTGGTGCCGTGTCCATTTTCGTTTCGACTGATTTTTGAAAAATATTTTTTTTTTTAAATGAACTTTATTTTTTAAATTCTATTTTGTACTCACGCAACATTCTGAAATTACGCTATAGTTTTATTACGAACTCCATCGAATCGAAAATATGCGATTCTCAGGACCCTGTGTAATAATTTGCTTGTTATGTAATATTTCATATTTAAAATCCCCCATTCAGAACGGAATCAAGCACATTGGCAATTATGAAATCAATTCTCGAAAACATTCATTTACTACCGAAACAAAAATATTTAATAGGCAGAATATTATGACGTGTGGCTATCCGGTACGAACGAATTGCGTAAGGCTTATATTTAAATAAATTGCTCAAGCATTAACGGGCGCCTTTCAATCCCACAGATTGACTTCATTCATCGTTGGAACACCGAAGTTTAATTTCCTGTTACTATACGCGTGAACACATTTTTAAAAAATAAAAAAAAAATATCCCTTGCCAATGGGAAATAGAAATCAATGCCTGTCAATTTATTATAATCTTTGTATATTGTATAGCTGCGTTTATTCCGTCCACTAATTGTCTTATTATAAGAATTCTGCTGAACATGTATTTTTGGGGAGTGCGAAATCAGTGCTTCTAGAAAATTAAGCTTTAATTATCTCCCTTGATATACAATGCAGCTAGATATTTTCTGTCGCTCTGATGAGTCCACCCGTCATGCTTAGTTTTAACTCTTCTTCTCGTTTGCGAACGGGTTCAGCGACACATTCAGCACCTAGGGTTATAGCATGTCGGACAGTGTTGTTGGTGGACGAGGCCCGAGTTCTCATAGAGAACCACCTATCAGCGGCAATCAACTGTTAGACTTCCCAACTTCTTAACCCTTTACCAAACGCAGACGATATCAAAATTTATTATTTTAAATATCAGTTTTTAAATCTTTTGTCAAAAAAAGTTCGACAAAACCATATCATGTGACCCATCATTTTGAACGAGCCCGTCCAAAGAGGGGTCACATGATATGGTTTTGTTGAAATTGTTTGAAAAATAATATTTTTTTCAGCTCCTGAATTTGCATATTACTCGGGGGTGTGGCCGATTCGTTGGGTAAAGGGTTAACTCTGCACAAGCTGAGTTACCGTAGGTTGAAGACAAGTGCACCATCGACGGACAATAGTACGCTTTAGTATAGAGCGCCATCGACGGAGAGTTGTACGCTTTAGTATAGAGCGCCATCGACGGACAGTAGTACGCTTTAGTATAGAACGCCATCGACGGACAGTAGTACGCTATAGAGTAGAGCGCCATCGACGGACAGTAGTACGCTTTAATATAGAGCGTCATCGACGGACAGTAGTACGCTTTAGTATAGAGCGCTATTGACAGGCAGTAGTACGCTTTAGTATAGAGCGCCACCGACGGACAGTAGTACGCTTTAGTATAGAGCGCCATCGACGAACAGTAGTACGCTTTAGTATAGAGCGCCATCGACGGACAGTAGTACGCTTTAGTATAGAACGCCATCGACGGACAGTAGTACGCTATAGAGTAGAGCGCCATCGACGGACAGTAGTACGCTTTAGTATAGAGCGCCATCGACGGACAGTAGTACGCTTTAGTATAGAGCGCTATCGACAGGCAGTAGTACGCTTTAGTATAGAGCGCCACCGACGGACAGTAGTACGCTTTAGTACAGAGCGCCATCGACGGACAGTAGTACGCTTTAGTATAGAGCGCCATCGACGAACAGTAGTACGCTTTAGTATAGAGCGCCATCGACGGACAGTAGTACGCTTTAGTATAGAGCGCATTCGACCGACAGTAGTGCGCTTTAGTATAGAGCGCCATCGACGGGCAGTAGTACGTTTTAGTATAGAGCGCCATCGACGGGCAGTAGTACGCTTTAGTATAGAGCGCCATCGACGGACAGTAGTACGCTTTAGTATAGAGCGCCATCGACGGGCAGTAGTACGTTTTAGTATAGAGCGCCATCGACGGACAGTAGTACGTTTTAGTATAGAGCGCCATCGACGGGCAGTAGTACGTTTTAGTATAGAGCGCCATCGACGGGCAGTAGTACGTTTTAGTATAGAGCGCCATCGACGGACAGTAGTACGCTTTAGTATAGAGCGCTATCGACAGGCAGTAGTACGCTTTAGTATAGAGCGCCACCGACGGACAGTAGTACGCTTTAGTACAGAGCGCCATCGACGGACAGTAGTACGCTTTAGTATAGAGCGCCATCGACGAACAGTAGTACGCTTTAGTATAGAGCGCCATCGACGGACAGTAGTACGCTTTAGTATAGAGCGCATTCGACCGACAGTAGTGCGCTTTAGTATAGAGCGCCATCGACGGACAGTAGTACGCTTTAGTATAGAGCGCATTCGACCGACAGTAGTACGCTTTAGTATAGAGCGCCATCGACGGGCAGTAGTACGTTTTAGTATAGAGCGCCATCGACGGGCAGTAGTACGTTTTAGTATAGAGCGCCATCGACGGACAGTAGTACGCTTTATTATAGAGCGCCATCGACGGGCAGTAGTACGCTTTAGTCTAGAGACCCATCGACGGACAGTAGTGCGCTTTAGTATAGAGCACCATCGTGCCCCCACATAAAGTGCACCGTTGATGGACAGTAGTACGCTTTAGTATAGAGCGCCATTGACGGGCAGGAGAACGCTTTAGTATAGAGCGCCATCGACGGACAGTAGTACGCTTTAGAATAGAGCGCCATCGACGGACAGTAGTACGCTTTAGTATAGAGCGCCATCGACGGACAGTAGTACGCTTTAGTATAGAGCGCCATCGTGCTCCCACAAACAGTGCACCATCGACGGACAGTAGCACGCTTTGGTATAGAGCGCCATCGACGGACAGTAGTACGCTTTAGTATAGAGCGCCATCGACGAACAGTAGTACGCTTTAGTATAGAGCGCAATCGTGCTCCCACAAACAGTGCACCATCGACGGACAGTAGTACGCTTTAGTATAGAGCGCCATCGACGGACAGTAGTAGGCTTTAGTATAGAGCGCCATCGACGAACAGTAGTACGCTTTAGTATAGAGCGCCATCGACGGACAGTAGTACGCTTTAGTATAGAGCACCATCGACGGACAGTAGTGCGCTTTAGTATAGAGTTTTCTTGAAAGTTTTTCTCCGCGAAACGGTGGACGTTGCTATTGACGTCGTGACGTCACGATGCACACGCGACGTCATAGATATTTTGACCACTGCCGTTGTCCACTATACAATCTGACATAAGGCTGTTCGGGTCGGGGTGGGGGTGGGGGTGATCTAGTAGTAGTTGTATATATAGACAATAAACATATAGTGTGTTTTTATATCTGTGTTATACAACGAGTTGAAATATGGTTTATTTTTTCGAGGCTTCACCGAGAAAAAATAAACCATATTTGTATAACACAGATATAAAAACACACTATATGTTTATTGTTTTTATCTGATAACAAACAGACACCCGTCTCGTGCGTCTACCCGACTTATATATGCTTCGCACGGGCCTCCAAAGAAAACCAGTCTACGAGACAAAAGAAATAGGACAAGACGCATAGAGTTGTGTCCCTTACATTACAAAATCGATGACGGCGATTGTAAAGTGCGATTGCACTTCTTGCATCATGTAACTGCGCTGGAACAAAATAAATTTCAACTATTTTATTAACAGTAACAAAACGGTGTTTCAGTAGAGTTATTCTTTTTTTGACATAGTTCCAGTTTTCTTCCGTGTTTTATGCTGTAGTCCCAATATAACAAATAATTTTGCGTTTGTTTACAATTTTTACGAAGTGTTTTTTTCAGGTAGAGCAGACGAACTTTTAATTAGCGCAGTTCCGCGAGTACTTTTGATCGAGGCCGTGACTATAAATAGTTCGCAGTCGCCGCATACTAATTACTATTAACATTCAAGTAATTTCTACAATGTTTTGAAGCAAAATTTTAGGTTGCCTTTATTGAAGCAAAATAAATAAGAAATGACACCATCAGAGGATTTTGACAAAGTGCAATAAGCGTACAATTAAAACCTGCCCTGTGATATAACGATGTTTCATGAATGAATGAATGAAAATGGAATTGAAAGAGGTCAGAGGTCGTTCGCATAATTTATAATTATATACAACACCCGTTGTATATACTTCAAGTATATACAACGGTTGTTATACTCTATGGTTATCAGATAAATCCATGTTCGTATACTATTAGCACTTGGACCTTCATATTATCCTATGTCTGCTATAGCTAGGTCAAGCAGTATTGGGGAGGGGGTAATGCATGATCACCTAGTGGGAGGTAGTTCTTGGTTGTTTAGACTGGCAGTATAGGATGAATGGTCTGTTGGCCTATTACCCCCTTAGCACTATTAACCCACCGAATCCATTGTATTATCTTATGGCTGGTATTGGTAGTTCGTAACGCTAGGTCAGGCAGTATTATAATCGTTTGTTTAGAACGGAGGCATAGGATGCACGGTCTATACCCATGTAAGTCCCCTGTTAGTCCTCGGCATTATTAACCAACCGATTGCTTTGTATTATTCTATGACTGTTATAGGTAGTACGTTATGGCAGGTCAAGTGGTATTGTGAGGTGGATGTGGGGATAATGCATTTTAGTATAGAACGGCAGTATCGTATGTATGGGTGGTATATGTCTCAGAACCCTTACCCCCCCCCCCCCCCCCCCCCACACACACGAAATCGATTGGTACTACTAATCGACCTAATGTTTTATGTCATCCCTTAACTGGTATAGGTAGAGTGTAATGTGGGGTCAGCCGTTATTGTGGGGCGTGTGGGTGTAATTCCTGGTGGCATAGAACGGCAGTATAGTATCCTATGTGGGTCCCTCGAAAGCGATTGATACTACTAATCGACCTAATGCTTTCTCTTATCCCATGACTGCTATAGGTAATACGTAATGCTGGGCCAAGCGGCTTTTGTCGGGTGGGTGGGGGTAATGCATGGTCGCCTAATGTGGTAGAATGGGATGTACGGTTTGTACCCCTTCAGGGCCCAAGTTAGACCTTAGTACTATTAATCCACCTTGTGCTTTGTTTTATTATATGACTGGTATGGTGGGATGTAATACTAGGCCAATCGGTATTGTGGGTAAGGGTAATGCCTGGTAGTTTAGAACGGTAGTATAGTATGAGTGGTATTTTCCAATGTAGTCCCTCTGTTAGCCCCCAGTATTATTAACCAACCGATTGCTTTGTTTTATTATATGGTTGGTATAGGTAGTATGTTATGATAGGTCAAGTGGTATTGTGGGGTGGGGGTAATGCTTGGTATTTTAGAACGGTAGTATATCATAGGCTGTATATACCCATACAGGTCACTTGTTAGCAATTGGTGCCCCTAATTCAACGGATGCTTAATATTATCAAGCGGTATTGTGGGGTGCCTGGTAGTACAGAACGGCAGCAGAGTATGGTTGCTATATGCCCTTGTAGGTCCCATCTTAATCGTCGATAGTATTAACCTATCGGATGTTTTGTATCATCCTATTACTAGTAAGGTTGTATGTAATGCCAATAGTTCCTACCCTATTCCGAGTACACTTGCCCTTGTTTCATCTATCGAGATCATCCAATCAGGTCACTGTACCATCACAACTGGTCTTCGGCACCCCTTCTTCCCGAAATGAGGCTAAGAGTCCTATGTGCGAGTCACTCGATCGAGCAATTGCTCTAAAGCGCATTTGCGTGATGGGATCCGAGTTGTTCTAGCAGTGTGTGTGAGCCTCTAGATGTAAAACGGAATCCCACTTATGGAATCCCTTTTATTGGCATCCCTATCGAGAACTGGGACATTGTTTTTATTGAGGAAGTCGCGACAATCCCTAGAAACCGGTGACCTCACATTATCCCACTGCAACGTATGGATAAGTGGAAGGACGTGAGGCATGAGGACGTGCTTCCGATATCTTACGGCTGTTAGATTACCCTGGATGTCCACGAGAGGTGTTTTCACGCCATGAGAAATCTCTCCACAAACCCTAACACACCCTCCCCCGAATCTGTCGATTTCATTAGCACACGCGTCAGAATATCGATCACCTCAAAGTCAATAACAACGTTGTCGCCCATCTGACCTGTAAAGCGTGAACCGAGACTCGTCAGTGAATAGCACACGTCTCCAATGGGCCAAGTGGGGCCGATTAGGTGCATGTGCCCGCAGCGATTGCAATCAAAGTTGACGTCGCCTGGGTGTTAGTTGCAGGCCAACATAGGGCGTCGTTGCCTTAAATTGAACCCCCGCAACCGATTCCTAACTGTTCTTGGTAACATTCGGCCACCATGAATGCCTTCAACTTCTTGACTCGCCATCTCCGTCTGAAATCGGTTTCGGAGGTGTGAGAGATGTATTCCTCTGCCTTGACGTGACGACGTAACGCGCGGACATCCGCTTCTGTTAAGGTCAGCTAATCTTCCTGTGGCTCTGAGTCGCCCAACTAAACAAGCTATCGTTGACTCATGTACCCCAAATTGCTGGCCGACGAGACGTTGCGATCGGCCCTGCATAATTAGAGCAATAACCCTACTCATATCAACCATGGACATTCGCGGCATTTTGCTTTTCAATCGAGTTGAAATGAAATGTTGTGCAATCGCTGTGTACTGTTCAAAACTTCGATGTGGTATGGTTTTAAAGCCCAGAGCATGTGAAGATGCCCATGTGCACGCTTTGTCGGAAAACCTGTTGAAAGCATGCAGCGTCAGACTTGGTCATGATTGACTGCATTTTAAGCAAAGACCTTTTAGGCAATACACTAAGGTAGCTGTGTGTCAAATTTTACTACATTTGGTCGACGGATAAAAGATGATATTACCAAAACTGAATTTGCGTTTCTTTTTTCCATCAATATTCTCCAAATACGTTTTTTTAAAAAAAAAGATTCTTCCAAAGAAATTCTGTAAGAAGAATTCTGGAAGAGCGGTTCCAAGCTCCTATGCAGCTCCTAGGTCATAGTAGTCCTAGTATTAGCTCCTAGAACACCATACCTCCATAGGTCAAATATTACTACTTCTGACTTATCCATGGTCATCATCGTTTGCCCTTTACTACTGTAGTCACCGAGTACTATAGTTTTTATCCGCTTACCCCCTTGTAGCCTTGCACGATTACTACTGACTTGTAGCATTACTACAGTCTGAATATCTCAGATCTAGAATGTCCAAAACATAATCCATACTCTACTATGATAATAGAAACCAAGCATAAAACCACATGCCCTTGTATTCCAACCAACCTATGGGATAGTACAAAACATTAGGTGAGTTTGTAGTGTTAAGGGGTAACAGTAGACCATTGGGGGTAAATACCATGTACTGCACACTATCTACTAGACAACAAAATATACCCCACCACCCTGTAAGATTAATAGAACAACATGATAAATAATCTACGCCCTATATTACCCAAAATATACCCCACCACCCATATCCCATAACACTATCTACTAGACAACAAAATATACCCCACCACCCTGTAAGACTAATAGAACAACATGATAAATACTCTACGCCCTATATTACCCAAAATATGCCCCACCACCCATTTCCCATAACACTATCTACTAGACGACAAAATATACCCCACCACCCTGTAAGACTAACAGAACAACATGATAAATACTCTACGCCCTATATTAGCGCACTATACAACCATGCATATCCCACAACATTGTTTGACCCAGCATTGCGCACCACTAATACCATCTGTGGGTCATCACAGAGCCTTAGACGGATAGCAGTACTAAGGACTAGCAGTAGACCAACAGAGATACAGACCGTACATTCTCTACTATGGTACCAGACAAACAAGCATAACACAGCATGGCCCAGCATTACGTCCTACCTATACCAATTGTAAGATGATATAACGCTTTAGGTTGGTTGATAGTACTAAGGGATAACAATACAATGGTAAAGATCGTACATCCCATACTACTGTTTTATCACCCGAGTAATACTATTACACTTCATGGCATAGCATTACGCACAACCTATACCAGTCATAGGATAATACAAAGAATTTGGTAGATTAATAGAGTAACATGGTACCTACAGGAGTGTATACCACCAATAGTATACTATCGTTCTAAGCTACCAAGTATTTCCCCCACCCAGCCCACAATATCACATGACCTACCATTACCTACTACTTAATCCAGACACATGACGATACAAAGCATTCGGTAGGTTATTAGTACAAAGGTCGCGACGTCAGTACCAGCGTCAACCGTTTCGCGGGGAAAACTTTCAAGAAAACCCAAGTTCCTCATCAGATTCCATCACATATCCATATTATATATCTAGAACCCTGGGTGTACACATATCACTAAAAATACAATAACATACTATACATGAGGTGATCGTTAAACACCAATAAATAAATAAATAAATAAATAAATAAATAAATAAATAAATAAATAAATAAATAAATAAATAAATAAATAAATAAATAGCATACTATATATGCAATATACTTGCCTAATCTAGCTGGATGGAGCCAGAGTTTTGCACAGGAAAATGTTGCTCTTGTATTAAGTCTGGTTCTTTGGGAATTTAACGCAAGTTGCTGTGGCAAAAGTCCGGGTCATGAGGATTATCTGAACCCTCCCATACTACTCCTACTTGTAATAACACTTTGCCTTACTGTCCAATAATCTGTTTTATCTTCTATTTCAGTGAATTTAGTTTTAGTAATGAGACGGCATGGGTGGATCTGAAAATAGACCACTCTCACTGCCGAATCTTGTAGAGGAATATGTGCTGGTTGGAGTGTTGATGAGCCATTCTTTATTCCCAAAACATGCGACACATTGTCGCCATTTGTTTGTCAACGAAATGATAGTAATAGCCCACGTAAGTATACTTGAGCAGGTCACCAATGTCACAAACGTGACGACTAGGGGAGTAATTCCTGGAAGTTTCCATTCTAAAATCTGACTTGTTAGGAGGCAGAATTCCACTGTTCCATTGTACTGTCCGTACAAATAGAGTCCAGACTATTTCGGTACAGAACTCTAGCTAGTAAACATAGTAATCGATAGTCTAATGGAAAGGTCAGGGACATCGCCTTCATGCCCCAATAATTTTCTAGTCAGGTCATTTAAGTCAGGATAAGAGTTTACGATATTAATTCGCATATTACCAGTAATCCTTCACTTTCTTAAAAGACTATAGTTGATACATGGAGTTGCGTCACGGATACAAATACTATTCTGTACTGTTGTCACGGACACAATCGGTGATACAAATAGTGTTATGTACTGTTGTCATGGACACAGTGGGTGATACAACTAGTGTTATGTACTGTTGTCATGGACACAGTCGGTGATACAAGTAGTGTTCTGTACTGCTGTCACGGACACAGTCCGTGATACAAATAGTGTTATGTACCGTTGTCACAGACACAGTCGGTGATACAAATAGTGTTCTGTACTGCTGTCACGGACACAGTCCGTGATACAAATAGTGTTATGTACCGTTGTCACGGACACAACCCGTGATACAAATAGTGTTATGTAGCGTTGTCACGGACACAGTCGGTGATACAAATAGTGTTCTGTACTGTTGTCACGGATACAGTCGGTGATACAAATAGTGTTCTGTACTGTTGTCACGGCGGACACATTCGGTGATACAAATAGTGTTCTGTACTGTTGTCACGGATACAGTTGCTGATACAAATAGTGTTCTGTGCTGGTGTCAGGGACACATTCGGTGATACAAATAGTGATCTGTACTGTCGTCACGGACACAGACAGTCGGAGATATAAATAGTGTTCTGTATTGCTGTCAAGGACACAGTCAGAGATACAAATAGTGTTCTGTACTGTTGTCATGGATACAGTCGGTGATACAAATAGTGTTCTGCACTGTAGCGCCCTTTTCGGTGGTTGTGCACACAGCATGCTCAATTGATAATACCGGCAAGGTACGTGGTAATTATATAAGGCGTTGTGCCATGACAACTCCATGTTTATTTTATTTAACATTTAAAAATCTCTTGAATTTTTAAAATAAAATCATGACTGACTTAAATTTCAATTACATCATCCCTGCATGCTTTCGACACTGGCATGCCTCGGTGAAGTGGTTAGAATATTAGTCAGTCGGGACTTGAGCCATCATATTTGGGACAAACAAAATTTAAATCTTCGCGACGATCCTGGACTAGTTAAGGTTTCCTAGGTTTATTACTAGAAGAATGCGGAAGATTGACCTATTTAATCCCCCCCCCCCCCGCATTTAATAACATAAAATTATCACATGCGTTTGGACATCTGTAAGTCGAAGTTGCACTCGGAATTAGCAAAGACAGTCAACAAGGACGTGGTATAACCCTGGTAGTTTACCATGGCTTTCATTTAACAATTGTGCCGATCTTTGACGCAAATTCGGGTGATTATGTATACTCTATTTGAACAGCCCGTCTAATTTATTTATTTATTTATTTATTGGTGTTTAAATTCACATATTTGTGCACAATGGCTAATCATGACTATGAGAGTTTTACGGGTGGAGAAAGCCGGAGTACCCAGAGAGAATTACCGAGCAATGACGAGCAACTGTCATCTCCCCGACATACTAACTCCACACAAGCAGGGTTAGAATTGGTTGAAGACAAGTGCACCATTGACGTGCAGTACGCCTTAGAACACAATGCCACCGTGGCCACACGTGGACATGGGGTGAAGTGTCTTGCCCAAGACCACAATGCGGTTGCCGCAGGTGGGATTCCAACCGACGACCTCATGGCTTGTAGCCTGCACCTCTACCAACGGAGCCACCGCGCCCCTCAACAGCTCGCCTAAAATCATTGGTATATATATATATATTGGTAGATGTGTATAAATCTCTTGAATGTTAAGTTTTATTATTATCATCGTCATCATCAACATTATCATGTTAGATTGTGCACATACACTCGTATAGTAAAACGCACTCGTGAAGATAATAAACACACACTCATCCAGTAAAATGTAACCGCGAAGATGATAAACACACTCGTGCTGTAAAATGTAGTGATGAAGATAATAAACACACTCGCCCAGTAAAACGTACTCGTGAAGAAAAAACATATAATCGTCCAATAAAACGTAAACGTGAAGATAATAAATATACACTCGTCCAGTAAAACGTACTCGTGAAGATAATAAACATACACTCGTCAAGTAAAACGTACTCGTGAAGACAAACATACAATCGTCCACTAAACCGTACTCGTGAAGATAATAAACATACACTCGTCCAATGAAACGAACTCGTGAAAATAAACATACAATCGTCTACTAAACCGTACTCGTGAAAATAATAAATATACAGTCGTCCAGTAACATGTACTCGTAAAGATAATAAACACACTCGTCCAGTAAAACGTACTCTTGAAAATATTAAACATACACTCATCCAGTAAAACGTACTCGTGAAGATAATAAACACACTCGTCTAGGAAATCGTACTCGTGAAGACAAAAAACACACATTCGTCCAGTAAAACAGTAAAAGGTACTCGTGAAGATAATAAACATACACTCTCCAGTAAAACGTACTCGTGAAAATAATAAAAATGCACTCATCCAGTAAAATGTACTCGCGAAGATAATAAACACACTCGTCCAGGAAAACGTATTCCTGCAGATAATAAACATACACTCTTCCAGTAAAACGTACTCATGAAGAAAAACATACAATCGTCCAGTAAAACGTACTCGTGACGATAATAAACATACACTCATCCAGTAAAACGTACTCGTGACGATAATAAACATACACTCGTCCAGTAAAACGTACTCGTGAAGATAATCACACAATCGTCCAGTAAATCGTACTCGTGAAGATAATAAACACAATCTTGTCCAGTAAAACGTACTCTTGAAGATAATAAACATGCACTTATCCAGTAAAACGTACTCGTGAAGATAATAAACACACATTTGCCAGGTAAAACGTACTCGTGAAGATAATGAACATACACTCATCCAGTAAAATGTAACCGTGAAGATGATAAACACACTCGTGTCGTAAAAGGTCCTGATGAAGATAATAAACACACTCGCCCAGTTAAACGTACTCGTGAAGATAAACATACAATCGTCCAGTAAAACGCACTTGGAAAGATAATAAACATACACTCCTCCAGTAAAACGTACTCGGGAAGATAAACATACTATCGTCCAGTAAAACGTACTCATGAAGATAATAAACATACTCGTTCAGTAGAACGTACTCATGAAGATAAACATACAATCGCCCAGTAAAACGTACTCGTGAAGATAATAAACAAACAATCATTCTGAAAAACGCACTTGTGAAGATAATCATAAATCGTCCACTAAAACGTACTCGTGAAGATAATAAACATACACTCGTCCAATAAAACGTACTTGTGAAGATAAACATACAATTGTCCACTAAAACGTACTCGTGAAGATAATAAACATACACTCATCCAGTAAAACGTACTCGTGAAAATAATAAATACACACTCGTCCAGTAAAACGTTCTCGTGAAGATAATAAACATACACTCGTCCAGTAAAACGTACTAGTGAAGATAATAAACACACTCGTCCAGTAAAACGTATTCCGGCAGATAATAAACATATACTCGTCCCAGTAAAAGGTACTCGTGAAGATAATAAACATACAATCGTCCAGTAAAACGTACTTGTGAAGATAATATACATACACTCGTCCAGGAAAATGTACTCGTGAAGATAAAAGCATCCACTTATCCAGTAAAACGTACTCATGAAGATAATAAACACACACTCGTCCGGTAAAACTTACTCGTGAAGATAAAAAACACACACTCACCCGGGAAAACGTACTCGTGAGGATAACAAACACACTCGTCCAGTAAAACGTTCTCTTGAAGATAATAAACACCAACTCATCCGGTAAAACATACTCATGAATATAATAAACACACACTCGTCCAGAGAAAGGTACTCGTAAAGATAAACATATGCCCGTCCAGTAAAACGTACCTGTGAAGATACTGAACACCAAAAGATAGTGAAATCAGCGTTTTTAAGGAGGGTTCAGTGTAGCTTATGACTCCTCTTTGGAACGATCGCGTAAATAAAAATGTTCAGTCATTCAATATTTTTTTTGCAGATGCTGTCTGCAGTTTGGATATAGGGTTACATGTAAAATGTACTCGTGAAGATAATGAGCATACACTCGTCCAGAGAAAGGTACTCGTAAAGATAAAAATATGCTCGTCCAGTAAAACGTACTCGTGAAGATAATAAACACACACTCATCCGATAAAACGTACTCGTGAAGATAATAAACACACACTCATCCAGAGACAGGTACTCGTAAAGATAAACATATGCCCGTCCAGTAAAACGTACCCGTGAAGATACTGAACACCAAACAATCAGCGTTTTTTTTATTTTAAGGAGGGTTCAGTGTAGCTTAGGACTCCTCATTGAAACGACCGCGTTCCAATGACAGATTATAAGCTATGTTTTTTAGGCAAAACTAAAAATGTTTAGTCATTCAATATTTTGGGGTTTTGTGATTACATGTACATACAGTATGTGGAGAGTGTATTGTTAGTAAATCACCAACAGAGTGGGGATTCCATTCAAGCTGTAATTGCAAATTTGTTGCAGAGGTTAACAATCCCAAGCGAAGTTCCAGCCAATGAACCTCTGAGTTAGACTTGGAGGTCCATTGTTTGAAACATTGCTTGTGTTTCATATGTACTGAATTGGAAAGTAATATTTTGGGTGATAACTCCACTCCATGAGTGATTTATTTACAATCAACTCTCCATGACTGTAGGGGTTCAGAAATGTTTTAAGTCGCATTTTCATATTTTGATGCCATCTTAGATTCGATGTCCACGTTGGAATTGGAAAAACTGAAAATGGTTCCTTGACTTATCTTAAATGACACAATAAGATGAGTATACATGGCAACGTTGGTGCTTTTATACGCCAAGCCACATTTTAATCTATTAAGCTACCCTATTAATGGAGCTGATATAAAGTGGTTTTAAAACTTATTTTATGATTTGTGATTACAGAATCGGAGTGCATGCACGATATTTATTACAACTATACCATTGATTTGGCTGGATCGTGAATACTGACCGAATTTAATTCTTCACCAAACACAAATGAAACTGAATGTGTTCATCTCTGTACCAATGATAACGCATGCGTGGCTGCCGAGTTTAATGAAAACGAAGCAACTTGTGTCCTCTACAACAGTTCTGACTCCAGACCATGGATTTCTAAACTGGGAAACGAAAGTCATTCTCTTATTGTCAAGAGATGTTTCAATGGTAAGAACTTATATTTATTAGGTTTTTCCCTCTGGAAAAGACTCTTGTTTTTCTACGGATTATCATTATTTTCTTCTTTTTTTGGAGGGGGGGGGGGGGGAGGGGGGAGTGTGGCGGGGGGTCTTTTTGTGCACACATTTTATCCATACAATGTAGCCTTTTTCGAACCGATTCATACACAATCTTGCACACTCGTAGAGGAGCACAAAAACTAATGAAAGTGTCAATGACACTGTAGCTCAACTTGTCAAGACAAAGACATGTACATGTATAATATGTGACACAGCAATGACAAATATCTAGGTAATGACCTGATAACAAAGGTACATATAAAGTATTGTAACGGTCTGTACATAAATACTGACCGTTGCCTGTAACAAATGTATAGGTAAAGTATTGTAAAGGTGGGTGACAGTCAGATGCTAAACTAGAAAAAAATCTTTGAGTCCCAGAGTGGGTCTGACTGAAGCCCAAAACATTTGTTCTCATAGCACAGTGATAACAAAGGGAGCCCAAAACACACTCATTCCTGTCCCAAGGTGAAAACAAAGGTACCCAGGAAGTTTCGTGAAGATCAGTTCACAAGCTGTGTAGAAGTTGTGACAAAAAACTGATTTGACCTAATTTCGGTACAAAATGACCACTGGCAGCCATCTTGAATTCTGGACTGCACCCAGAAACACTCGTTCTTGTCCCAAGGAGATAACAAAGGTACCCAAGAAGTTTTGTGAAGATCGGTTCATAAATACAGCCTCTAGCCCGAGCCGTATTGACATGTGCACTTACAGTGTATAAGTAGCACTGAATAAATCAAAGTTCATCTAATTTGCATAATTTCTGCACGAGAAAAAAACCCGTACTATATGTGATGTATTCCATGTTACTAAACATTCATACAAAAATATATTCAAATCAGAACTTTCATACAGAAGTTCTGCACAAAAGACTGATTGCACTAATTTTGGTACAAAATGGCTGCTGGTGGCCATCTTGAATTTTGGACCACACCCCAAAACACTCGTTCTCATCCCACGGTGATAACAAAGGTACCCAAGAAGTTTCGTAAAGATCGGTTCATAAATACGGCCTCTAGCCTGAGCCGTATATAGAAGTTGTGTACAAAAAACTGATTAGACCTAATTTCGGTACAAAATGGCCGCTGGCAGCCATCTTGAATTTTGGACCGCACCCAGAAACACTCGTTCTCGTCCCAAGATGATAACAAAGGTACCCAAGACGTTTCGTGAAGATCGGTTCATAAATACAGACTCTAGCCCGAGCCGTATTGACATGTGTACTTAGTGTGTGTAAGTAGCACTGAAAAAATCAAAGTTCATCTAATTTGCATAATTTTTGCACGAGAAAAAAACCCGTATTATATGTGATGTATCCCATGGTACTAAACATTCACACAAAAAATTATT
The DNA here is from genome assembly GCA_031216915.1 of Pictodentalium vernedei. Classification (NCBI taxonomy): domain Eukaryota; kingdom Metazoa; phylum Mollusca; class Scaphopoda; order Dentaliida; family Dentaliidae; genus Pictodentalium; species Pictodentalium vernedei. The sequence goes on from CM062297.1 coordinate 73,593,111, forward strand.
CAAATCAGCGCTTTCATATGGAAGTTCTGTGCAAAAATCTGATTGCACCAAATTTTGTACAAAATGGCTGCCATCGGCCATCTTGAATTTCGGACCGGACCCCAAAACACTCGTTCTCGTCCCATGGTGATAACAAAAGTACCCAAGGAATTTCGAAAAGATCGGTTCATAAATACGGCCTCTAGCCCGAGCCGTATTGGCATTTGCACTTACAGTGCTGAAAGTAACACCAAAAAACATCAAAGTTAGTCTAATTTGCATAATTTACGCACGAGAAAAAAAACCCCGTATTATATGTGATGTATCCCATGGTACTAAACATTCATACAAAAAATTATTCAAATCATAGCTTTCATATGGAAGTTCTGTACAAAAAAACAGATTTCTGCATCGTCGGTACAAAATGGTGGCTGGCAGCCATCTTGAATTTCGGACCAAACCCAAAAACACTCGTTCTCGTCCCACGGTCATAACAAAGGTACCCAAGAAGTTTCGTAAAGATCGGTTCATAAATACGGCCTCTAGCCCGAGCCGTATCCAATTGTTGACGGACAGACGGACAGACGGACGACGGGCCATGGCATAAGCTCAAATTTGGCTTCGCCAAAGTTGAGCTAAAAATGTACCCAAGCGAAATTTTCGATTTAACTTTTCTGTCACGAATATTGCCAAAAACTGTCAAATTTGGGTTTATCGTCACCTTCTCAAAACGCGTTTTGTTGATTTTTTTAAACATTCATCATTGTTAGATCTGCCAGTAGCACAACAACTGATGTACAAGAGATATTAGGCAATGATTTGTTAACCCTCCACAGGCTGGCAAACATCGACATTTTGATAAAATGGGCAGGTTCGGGCCCCACGAAGAGATACAAGAGAGATAAACATAACTTCCTTTATTGGAAGTGGGATTCACCGAAGATCACTTTTGTAAGTAATAACAGTATTAAAAGAAAATCAAGCGTTAACCCCTTCTGGACTGGTTAAACATCTATACCCCTCAAAAGCTAAATAAAAATCATGTTTTCTGTGGATTTCTCTAAACGAGTCTTGTAGATTTTCAAGAAAAAATGGTCATTCTCAGGTCTTGGTGTGACATTACAACTTGTATGGACAAATAAGTCCAGGAAGCATTTTTTAACCCTCCATTGCCTGCTGAACGTCAATTTTGTTTATAAAATGTGCTGTTTTCGGACACCAACAGCACCAAATGGGCATGTCACATAGAAAGATACCTTCTTTTATCGGACGCAAAATGTATAGGGAAACATTTTTGTAAACAGTAAGGGTATACAAAAATGCAAGTCTTAACTCATTTTGGTCTGGTTAAGGAGAGATACCCCTCAAAGGCTTAACATTCCCGTTCCCTGTCGATGTCTTTAAACGCATCTTGCAGAAATTCACGAAAAAATTACCATTAGCTGGTCTTTGTCTGACATTAAAGGTTGCATAGACAAAATATTTCGGGAAGCGTTTGTTAACCCTCCACATACTACTAAACATCAAAATATTTATAAAAATGGGCTGTGTTCAGGCACCAACAGCACCCGATGGGTGTGTAACAGATAAACAGAACTTCTTGCACCGCTTGTAGAATTCATGGAGGATCATTTTTGTAAGTAATACGTATATACAAAAAACAAGGGTTAACCCGTTTTGGGCTGATTAAAGAAAGGTACCCATCAAAAGCTTAAGAATTCGCGTTTTCCGTGGATTTCTCCGAAAACATCTCCTAGATTTTCAAGAAAAATTCGCCATTCTCTGGTCGTGGTGTGACATTACAAGCTGCATGGACAAAATATTCCAGTAAGGGTTTGTTAACCTTCCACAGGCTCTCAAACATCAAAATTCTGATAAAATGGAGTGCATTCGAGCACCCACAGCACCAAACATGGACCTGAGAGATAAATATAGCCTACTTGAGTGGAAGTGGAATTCACCAAGAATTATTCTTGTAGGTATTAAAAAAAACAAGCGTTATCCTGTTTTAGGCTGGTTAAAGAGCGACACCCATCAAAAGCTTAAACATTCATGTTTTTCGAGGATTTTTCTATAAATATCTTGTAGATTTTCAAGATAAATTGGCCATTCGCAGGTCTTCTTGTGGAATTACAAGTTGCATGGACAAAATATTCCAGTGAACATCGACATTTTGATAAAATGGATTGTGTCCGGGTACCCATAGCACCCAACGTATAGTGGAGAGATAAACAAAACTTCCTTTATTGGAAATGGAATTAACCAATGGTTATTTTTGTAAATGATAAGGGTATTCAAAGAAAATCATCCTTAACCCGTTTTGGTCTGGTTAAACAATCATAGACACCAAAGGCGGAAAATATCTTGTAGATTTTCAAGTAAAAATGGCCATTTTCAGAACTCACTGTGACATCACAAGGTGTATGGAATAAATATTCCTGTTAGCGTTTGTTTACCCTCTACAAGATGCCAAACATCAAAAGTTTAGATACATTTTAGATAAAATGAGCTATTTACAAATAGCCACAACACTCAGTGGGTATGTGTCAAACAAACATAATTCCCTTTGTGGGACTCAGACTTGTCGGACGATGATATTGATATTAACCCTCTCCACCAATAATGATGGTTTTAATCTAAACATTTTTGTTTATCAAACTGTGTCATTTGGGACTACTATAACCACCTTTCTCAGGACATCAATAAAGGTACCGCAGTGATACAGTTGAAAAAAATTATTCAGACACTCCAGGTGGCATAGAAAATCATGGAATCTCATCTGGAAAGCCAAGATTCTCCAGAATCATTAAGTCTAGTTAAAGATTGATTTTTAAAATGTTTTTTTTTATCAGAACAGAGACTACACCGCCAGTATTGGCGAAGAGTTAAAATCGAGGAAGTATTTTTTTGTCCCTTCTGGCTGCTTCTGGGTAAGATTTCATTTAAAGTAGTCCCTGGAAGGCGGTGGCTCAGTGGTTCGAGAATTGGACTTTGAACCGAAAACTTAACGGTTCAGTCCTAACAGGTGCAATCTGTGCTGTGTTGTTGGGCAAGAACATTCATCTCGATTTCTCACGGATTGCGGGCGCGGTGGCGCTGTGCTATCTGACAGATACTTGCAGATAATCGGTGGTTCTCTCTTCTTGGCTGTTTTCACCTGTAAAACTGTCCAAAACGAGGCGATGTCATAAATAAATAAGTAAATAAATAAATAAATAAGTAAATAAATAAATAAATAAACCTTTATCTAATGATTCGGACCCATCCGCTTGCGTAATTTACAAACTGGGAAGCAGTAGAAAAAGATCCTACAAAATAAAATTCCACAAAACCGTATCACGTTATCCCTCAATCAGTGCTCAAAATAACTTGTTTTCTTTGCGTAGCAAAATGCTACGCATTTCCAAAAAATGAATAGCATTTTGTAAAAATTACATAGCTATTTTTGTATACCAGAGTTATGTTATGCTGTTTTATATTGAATTCTTCTAAGTAGATAGAATAGTTTCCATCTATTTCTGGGCATTTCCAAATGATCTGCAACACATGAAACATTTACTATGTTTTTTTTAACGGAACTGCCTTTAAGGGTTGCATGGACTTTTATACTGTTATAAATGGCGTCTTGGTTGTTTAATAGAGTTCTCAAAATGGAAGTTGGGATTTTTAATTTGATGGGCTTGTAGTTATTTTGAATGGACATTTCAAGCAAAATGTAGTAAAAACAGGAAGTATTTAAACCAACAGAACTCATCTTACATATGAAGTTGCTAATGATGTTTGATGGAGAGTTAATCTGAGTTATGCCTGGAATGTTCCACAATCAGAAGTAAAGCATCAGTGAACTAGTTTTCAAATTTGTTTGCAAATTTTCATTTACATTTTGCGATACAAGATAATCAACTGCAGCCTAATAGGCTGCAGTTGATTATCTTGTATCGCAAAATGCTATACATAATTTAACATTGTGTAGCTTTTTGCAAGTTTTGCATAGCAAAAAGCGACGCGACACCGCTTATTTTGAGCCCTGCCCTCAATGGAACGAGCTTAATGAGCTTATTATAAGGATGGGGTCATATGATTTGTATTTTCTTGCATTTTGTGAAAAATATAAAACAAAAATATTGTTTAAAACAATGCATTTTGATATTGTCTGCATTAGGTAAAGGAATAACAATTAATCTCTTACAACTGAAGTTCTGGAACGCGCATTGGTAATATATAGAAAAAAGCTTCACCTGTGGTTTATCGTATTGGGGGGGGGGGGGGGGGGCACGGAGAAGAGGGGTGGGGCAATTGTCGCTATAAATAAATAATGGTTAACATTAACTAACAATTCTCGGTTTAAATAACTAAGTATGAAAAAAAACAACACTATTTAATATAATAAATATCATCACTGGTGGTTTATCGTATTGGGAGGGTCGGGGGAGGAGAGGGGGTAAATGTTCCTTCATATAAATAATTAATGACTAACATTAAAAAACAATTCTGTAAGGTTTTCAATTTTTCGATGCCTCGGAATCATCTATCGCTTTTTAACGATTCTATTTAGCAAAAATGAATACATTGATAATGTTCACATTATTCGTGGCAATATTCCCAATATACTTCAGGTAGTATTGACATACAATACGTGGAGAGTGTATTATCACTAAAATACTCGTAGAGTTGAGATTCCACCCAAGCAATAACTGAAAATGTGTTGCAATGCATAACAAGCACAAGCAAAGTTCAAGCCAATGGACCTCCAGGTCAAACCCCCTTTGTCCATTGCCTGAAACATTTCTTATGTTTTTTATCCATATGTTCAGAATTGTTGAACATTTGTTGAACGTTGATACCGTGTTTTATTAACTGCCGGTCAAGGATTTTGTTTGATGTTTAAGACGAATAGAAATAGAAACAATTTGGAAAATACTTTCGTGTGCAATTGTTTTCTGTTCGAAGTTTATGATGCATTCTTGGTACATTTGAATTCTCTTCCAGCAAAACGACATTTTACTGGACGGGTGTATGTTTATCTTCACGGGTACGTTTTACCACTATAACAGCTCCATTAGCAGGGTGGCTTAATAGATTAACATCATCCGTGGAGTGGTGTTAATTCTATACCATACCTAAGATACGCTGAGACATTTGAAACAATATTATGCAATTAGAATTTTTAATAATCTCACTCTAGAAGAACAGTTCTCAGTATGGAGCAGGGCAATCTCTTCACAAAATATAGACACACTTCTGTCTTTTTCTGGTGCATATCAACCGAGACCCCGAATTTTGATGATTTATTGTGTGATAAAAGAAATATGAGTAAATTTTCTCTAAAGATGTTAATAAAACTGTTGTTAACAAAATAAACTGCCATCTGCTGATGATGCTGGGAACTAGGATTAATAAATAAACAAACGGCCATCTTGTGGTGATGCTGGAAACTAGGATTTAAAAATAAACAAACTGCCATCTTGTGATGATCCTGTAAACAAACTGCCATCTTGTGATGATCCTGGGAACTAGGATTTAAAAAATAAATGAACTGCCATCTTGTGATGATGCTGGGAACTAGGATTTAAAAAATAAACAAACTGCCATCTTGTGATGATGCTGGGAACTAGGATTTCAAAAATAAACAAACTGCCATCTTGTGATGATGCTGGGAACTAGGATTTAATAAATAAACAAACAGCCATCTTAAAAAAAACTGTGGTGTGCAATATAAGTCAGGGACAAGGATTTAAAAAATAAATAAACTGCCAGCTTGTGGTTATGCTGGAACTAGAATTTAAAAAAATAAACAAACTGCCATCTTGTGATGATTCTGGGAACTAGGATTTAAAAAATAAACAAACTGCCTTCTTGTGATGATGCAGGGAACTAGGATTTAAAAAATAAACAAACTGCCATCTTGTGATGATGCAGGGAAGTTGGATTTAAAAAATAAATAAACTGCCATCTTGTGATGATGCTGGGAACCAGGATGTAATAAATGAACAAACTGCCATCTTAAAAAAAACTATGGTGTGCAATATAAGTCAGGGACAAGGATTTTAAAAAAATAAACTGCCAGCTTGTGGTTATGCTGGAACTAGGATTTAAAAAAATAAACAAACTGCCATATAGTGTCGATGCTGGGAACTAGGATTTAAACAATAAACAAACTCCCATCTTGTGATGATGCTAGGGACAAGGATTTAAAAAATAATTCTAATACAATAACTATAAATCTCGAATTTTGATTGTTAATCAATAAAATTTGCGACAGTAAAATCGGCGTAACCTGTCGCAAATTTTGTGTATTCAAAAACTATTTCAGGAAAGTCAAGATGTATTCGTGGGCGTTCTATTTTCTTTCCAGTTAGAATCATTGACTACCATATACAAGGTAAACAAACGCTGTGAACGCATTGACTTTCTGTAAAATAAAAATGTTTTCTGTCTTTCTTGTAATTAACTGTAATTAATATGGATGAAGTTGGAAAGTTTAATATTAATGTGGAAGAGGTTTGGTAGAGATTGCTGAGTAATGAAATGAGAGTTGAAAAAACTGATTCCGACAGACTCAACGACAACCGTGTAGAACCAGTCACTAATATTCTGATAATTTATAAATAGCAATTTTTCGTACGATGAAGAATTTATGGACGCTATGTGCGAAATAGAAAAACAAAATTCGGACAATTGGCAATACAAATTTTAATTGTCCAAGGCCAAAAATTTCTGACCGATCCGCTAGCGATGTTATAACAGCGACTTAAAGTGCAAGCGGTCCTTTCATTTTCTAATTTGTCACCTGCGTTCGTGGCACCAACATGTACAACTGCAGACACGCGTTCACCACTGAGCCTGAGAGAGGTGAATTATTCGTTCTGCAACAAGTATGTCATTACCAGTAACCCAATTCCACCAGACATGACTTCCCAGAAACAGTTTAAAATGAACAACTGTTCTGTAACCATAAGTAATTATTACGGTTAAACAAGGGCTTCCAATCAAAGTTCTCAATATTTTTAACTTTAATGGTAAATCCTCGAGTCGAGTGCTTTCCGACTCAGACTGAAAAATCACAATGTGAACTCTAAACTTTGAACAGGGAAAGCAGCCGGCGTAATTTGTTTTCAGATTGTCACAAACATTTAAACATGATAAATGTCGTCAGTACAAATATAAATATATTTTGTTATTGGTGATAAAATGGCTAAAACGTTTGGAACTATTTGCAAAGTGGCAGCGTAAAAAAAATCGTGATTTTGTTCGGAACTCCCAAATGACGTTACGAAGGCTATATTTTAGATTTAAATTCTCTTCAACAAGGCGTTGTTTTATAGTTGGGAGATCAAATACTATCGCAGTTTTTAGCCGAATTATATTAGAATGGGGATAACTATGTTGTATTTGATTGTTTGGGGCCGTAAACGATGGTTTTACTGTCACAAATATCCGTTTTACCGGCTCCGCTGACGCGTCACCGGCAAAACTCAATTTGCGACAGTAAAACTATCGTTTACGGCCCCAAACAATCAAATACAATATAGTTATCCCTTAAATAAACTGCCATCTTGTGATGATGCTGGGAACTAGGATTTAAAAAATAAACAAACTGCCATCTTGTGATGATGCTGGGAACTAGGATTTAAAAAAAAAACTATGGTGTGCAATACAGGTCAGGGATGTACTCTGGGGTATGTTTCTCCCGGGTATCTAGAGAAAACTGCTACTGAAATACAGAGAGTGATAATCGACTCTCTATTGTTGAGACATCTCAGTAATTGTTTTTCAGACAACACTTTACCTAACTGGTGGTAATGCAATTGGTAAAATTATAATCACATGAGAAAAGAACATTGCAGACACAGTTCATCGAGCTTTACTCCCCGTAATTAAAATTATTAAAATGTTCAGTAATAGTTGTCCTTCAAAACTACTGGAAATTCAGTTGGTCGATAAACCTGAGCCACAACGTTTACCAAATCAGAGTTATTCAGATCGCACCCGAGGATCATAATTGAGTGTTTGAGTGGGATTGGGTAGTTTTCCATACAATGATACTTGGACTGCTCAAAGAAAAAGATCACCATTGCAAACATTACTGACTGAAATTACTCTTCTGGACAAGAGTTCCATGACCCCCAAACAGGGTTGGTGTTTGTTTGTATCAGATTCTTTAAAATATTTTTAAAAAACTTTCAGATATAGAGGATATGAAATGAGTGTTTTTCTCATAGAATATTTATGAAACGAGTCTAAGAATTTTCCTTTTGAGCGAGCCTCTGGCGAGCCCAAACGGAAAATTTGGACGAGTTTCATGAATATTATATGAGAAAAACACTCATTTCATATTCTATTTATCATATATCACACACACGCACAACTAAACCACTTAATATGACTTTTTAATCCGTCACCTAACTTGAGTTGCAGATGGCACTTGGAAAAAACATCCTCGTATAACTAAAAAAAAAATCATTTTTTGCTTCCAAAACGTGTCGCGCTCGTTCCAATGAGGGGTCATAACCTATGTTTTGGAAGCAAAAAGTGAAAATATAAAAAAAAATGAATGGCGTTTTTCGTGTGTTGCGCGAGACGGTTTTTGCTGTTACGTTAGGTAAAATATTAATACAATATAACGCACCCTAAATAGGGCAGATAACGTAAATTCTCCCTACTGAAATTATGCAAATGTGACCATGTTGTATTTGGTTTAGCCAATCAAATTGTCTAGTTTTGAAATTGCCCAATGAAAGCTCCCAACTCCAATTATGCAAATTATGAAAATGTGGCCCAGTTGTATTTTGTTCAGCCAATCGAATTGTCTGGTTTTGAAATTGACCAATTACATTGACGGAGGGCTTTATTTATCACTGATTAATATGAAAACAAAATATCAAATGTTTTAAAGGGAACAAAACGGACGAGTCATATGATAAATATTGGTATTGGTGTTATAGAGGTTAGACTTCATCACGATGAGAATAGGTACTACATAAACACATTCTTCAAGATAAAACATTTTTCAACTCTTAAAATATGTCATTTGTGGTATACAATACAACGGAACTGAAACGGATTCATTAAATAGAATTAATAACCTTTTTTATAGTATGTTAATTGGATATTTCCTTCAGAATGTTCCTGTTTTCCCGTTAATGGTGTGAAAGCTTTGACACTGTACATACAGTAACAGCTGTCAATTCATCAAACGTCATAGATGGGAGGAGTTACCGAGTTGATTATTTGGATATTTCCTTCAGAATGTTTCTCTTTACCCGTTAATGGTGTGAAAGCTGTGACGCTGTACATACAGTAACAGCTGTCAACTCAACAAACGACATAGATGGGAGGAGTTACCGCGTTGATTATTTGGATATTTCCTTCAGAATGTTTCTCTTTACCCGTTAATGGTGTGAAAGCTGTGACGCTGGGCATTCAGTAACAGCTGTCAACTCAACAAACGACACAGATGGGAGGAGTTACCGCGTTGATTATTTGGATATTTCCTTCAGAATGTTCCTGTTTTCCCGTTATTGGTGTGAAAGCTGTGACGCTGTACATACAGTAACAGCTGTCAACTCAACAAACGACATAGATGGGAGGAGTTACCGCGTTGATTATTTGGATATTTCCTTCAGAATGTTTCTCTTTACCCGTTAATGGTGTGAAAGCTGTGACGCTGTACATACAGTAACAGCTGTCAACTCAACAAACGACATAGATGGGAGGAGTTACCGCGTTGATTATTTGGATATTTCCTTCAGAATGTTTCTCTTTACCCGTTAATGGTGTGAAAGCTGTGACGCTGTACATACAGTAACAGCTGTCAACTCAACAAACGACATAGATGGGAGGAGTTACCGCGTTGATTATTTGGATATTTCCTTCAGAATGTTTCTCTTTACCCGTTAATGGTGTGAAAGCTGTGACGCTGGGCATTCAGTAACAGCTGTCAACTCAACAAACGACACAGATGGGAGGAGTTACCGCGTTGATTATTTGGATATTTCCTTCAGAATGTTCCTGTTTTCCCGTTATTGGTGTGAAAGCTGTGACGCTGTACATGCAGTAACAGCTGTCGACTCAACAAACAACATAGGTGGGAGGAGTTACCGCGTTGATTTACCTGACGCGAAATTGAGGTGTAGTTTGATTTGCTACAGTTGTCCCCACACGTTCCCACAATCCCGTTGTATAGAGATCGGGGGACATAACATTTTATAGCTAATGACATAGTTGTAGTTGAAAGAGTTGTCCCCCTTCCTTTACTATGTTTCAATTGAAATTCCAACATTGCTGGCGAAACAGTAACAGGTATCATGTTTTAATGAATTTCCATATTCTACTTTATAGAAATAGCTTCGTTGACAGAAACCGGCTTGGGACCGTTTGTCGGTCCGCTTGTTGGTCCGCCCGTGACACACGAACTTACAAGTTACGTGTTTTTTTAACAGCAAATATCAGACAAGACTTCTGTCATGTTTCACCCTAAGATTGTCTTCGATATAATAGTTTGTTTAACTCTAAGATTTATTATCTCCATGGAAACACTAAGAAGAAGCGCAGTGCTTATTTACTGATAAAATAGGACCTTGCCGCTGATGCCAGGATTGCATTTTCAGAAGTGGGCAGCACAGTTGTAAACAATAATTATTGGCTGTATTTGTCATACCTGGGTTTTGTTCAAAATACAGCAATGGGTAACTTTAAAATAAATAAATAAAAAAAGAAAAGCCCGAGACCATTTTTGGGCCGAATAGCCTAGGTCGAGTGCATTAACTGGCTCAAAACCCACTTTACATTCATGTTTAAGAACGAACATAGTGAGTGATTTTACTGAATTGAAATTGAAAATGTGTTCAGTTTGATTGGTGAGTTATTGTTCGGGATAACTCATCAAAGACAACAATTAAATTTCCCCATTTGAGCTTATAAGAGTAGCAGGTAGTGCTATAAGATGCATTCCTTTGTATAAAAGTCAATTTAATTACTCAAATAGAGCCGCCAATATTCCCAAATTACCCAAAACGACCGAAACTGATTTGACGAAGCCCCATGTTAGGTTTATAAGAGTAGTACGTAGTACTACACGTTCATCTCTATTAAATGTCTGTACTGGCTTGATTGTTTCGAAATCCTTGCTTTCTGCGTGTTACTCTGCTTCTACCTGCAAGCCATTATGCTATAGTTTATGTCCACTCAACCCTATTAATTTGTTCTAGAGTACTGGCTCAGTTTCTCCCCATTTTTCTTCTTATTCTACTATTTCTGTTGTTCGGATTTCGTATTCCTCCAAGAAAATTTTCGAATCGTGACGATGTTTTTAAAATCTTACAAAATCCAACTAAGTGTCTCCTTTTGAACGCCTGTTCTGTCACGAGGTCTCCTGTACTGCAGGAGGGGGTTGGGGTATCCTGTACATTTGGTGTCCTGTACAGGAGGAAGGGTGGGGTTATCCTGTACATCAGGTTTCCTGTACAGGATGAAGGGGGTGGGGTTGTCCTGTACATCAGGTTTTCTGTACAGGAAGAAGGATTGTCCTGTACAGGAAGAAGTGGGCGGGGTTGTCCTGTACAGGAGGAAGGTTCGGGGGTTGTCCTGTACAGGAGGGAGGGGATGGGGCTTTCCTGTACAGGAGGACGGGCGGGGATTGTCCTATACAGGAGGAAGGGGACGGGATTGTCCTGTACAGGAGGGAGGGGCTGGGGTTGTCCTGTACATCAACTCTCCTGTACAGGAAGGGACGGGGGCTGTCCTATACATCAGGTCTCCTGTGCAGGAAAGGGCGGAGGTTGTCCTGTAATCATGTCTCCTGTATAGGAGGAAGGGGGTGTGGGTGGTTGTCCTGTACATCAGGTCTCCTGTATAGGTAGGGGGCGGGGTTGTCCTGTACACCAGGTCCCCTGTACAGGAAGTGGGCTGGGGTTGTCCTGTACATCAGGTCTCCTGTACAGGAAGGGGGCTGGGGTTGTCATGTACATCAGGTCTCCTGTACAGAAAGAGGGGATGTCCTGTACATCAGGTCTCCTGTACAGGAAGGGGGCGAGGGCTGTCCTACACAGGAAAGGGGCGGGGGTTGTCCTGTTCATAAGGTCTCCTGTACATGAGGCGAGGGGGGGGGGGGGCGGGGTTGTCCTGTATTTCAGGTCTCTTGTACAGGAAGAGGGCGGAGGTTGTCCTGTACATCAGGTCACCTGTACAGGAAGGGGGCGGGGTTGTCCTGTACAACAGGTCTCCTGTACAGGTAGGGGGGCGGGGGTTGTCCTGTACATCAGGTCTCCTGTACAGGAAGGGGGCGGGGGTTGTCCTGTACAGCAGGTTTCCTGTACAGGAAAGGGCGGGGTTGTCCTGTACATCAGGTTTCCTGTACATGTAGGGGACGGGGGTTGTCCTGTACATCAGGTCTCCGGTACAGGTAGGGGGCGGGGGTGTTCTGTACATCAGGTCTTCTGTATAGGAAGGGGGCGGGGGTTGTCCTGTACATCAGGTCTCCTGTACAGGTACGGGGCGGGGTTGTCCTGTACCTCATGTCTCCTGTACAGGAAAGGGAGGGGTTGTCCTGTAGAACAGGTCTCCTGTACAGGAATGGGGCAGGGGTTGCCCTGTGCATCAGGTTTCCTGTACAGGAAGGGGCGGGGTTTGTCCTGTACATCAGGTCTTCTGTACAGGAGGGGGCTGGGCGTTCCTGTACACCAGGTCTCATGCACAAGTTGGGTGCAGGGGTTGTTCTGTACATCAGGTCTCCTGTACTGGATGGGGGGGGGGGGGGGGGGAGGGTTGTCCTGTACAGGAGACCTGATGATAAAAGAAGAATTAGCATAAGTGCCGCACCCGAAATTACATTGATTCCGTTCAGAAATATTCCGATTTTTGCTTAAGTTGCACGAGTTGCCCCTTGCACACAAAATTTGATTGGAAACTGACTATATTTACGGCGGTAAGAAGGTACAATATCCACAACTTGATAAGCGATGAGATTCGATTCGAGATTCCATTCTGTACTGATACTTTAATTTACTCATATTGGTCCATCAATAGCCCGGATGTAGTGACCGACAGTATTTGTATTGTTTGATGCGATTTTATCCTCGAAAGAAAGTACATGTCTACCTCCAAGAATGTATCAATAGTTGAGAATTTAACCCAGAAGAAAATGTCCCGACTGGAAAACTGTTGGGTGGCACCCTCATAAACTCCTTACCGAGGCTCCTGACCCCCTCCTGTACAGAAACCATAACATAAATTTAGCTTATCCCTTTTACTGCCACGCCCACTTTATCCATATTTGGAGGAAATATCTGTACGCCTGTATACGAGAAAGTTTAATAAAATTATGACAAACTTGAAACGCTATCATCTGCTTAAATTGTGGAAAGAGGTCCCTGAGCCCCTTCCAGCAATCAATAAGATGGTAGGTTTGATCTGTGCATTCCATAATGTACCGATAATTCTCATAAAATAGGTGACAATAGTCGCTTTCGGCAGCGTAAGTGTTAAAAGTAAATACGCCTATGTTATTGATCAACTCATGTTCCATCTTTTTTTAGTTGAACCATTTCCACACGACCAAGGTGGACAAACAAATTGGGACAGTACAACAGCCACGTCGGACACAACGACCACAGCCATAACCGATGGAACCACCACAGCTGCAGAAACTCCTCCACCATGCACATGCGGATCAATGACAATTGCGGAAATTTACGGACCTAATGTTACATTAGAGATGGTTCTAGAAGCCTTGAAAAAGAACTTGACCGTTGATAGAACCAATACAAGCTTGTACATCGGCACAAAGATAAGCCAGGATGATACTCGACCGTCAGCTACTACTATTGGATAAGGATTGGGTGTGACAATACACACCCTAGTCTTCGGGGGTTTATTTCTGATGTATGCTCCGTCTCTGTTTCATGATCTCAGACAATTTGGATCGATCATCAAACCACGCCTTCACAGTGTGATGCCAAAAAAGTGAGCGGTGTGTGAATGACAAAATATGAGAAATAATTGCTATCAACAAATGTTACGTTTGGAAGTTATTATGCTTGCATTGAGATAGGCAGAGGCCAATGTCGCATAAACATATTTTCTGTTGTTGCGACAGAACACTGACATTTCTAACAGAATCGCAAAACATTATTTTCTGGTGAAGGTGTGAAACACAGATTTCTGAGAGAACATAACGAAGCAAAGCAAAACAGTAATGCGTGGCGATGCTTCGTATCGCTGGTGATGCCATACGTCGCTAATTTTTGTTGTGATTTTCCTGTCAGAACCCCCACCCCGTCCCCCAATATAAAGAGCGGGTGCCCCCACCTCCGAAAACATACAAAAAGGCGCATGCATCTCCACTCTAATCAAAAATTGTTATTTGCAATAATTTTGAACCCTTTACTCCACGCACACGATATCAAAGTTTGTTTTTTCCATTTTTTTCACATGTTTATAAAAATGTTAACAAAACAGTATCATGTGACCCCGCGTTGGAAAGAGTTCGATTAGGGGGTCACATTATATCGTTTTGTTGCTTTTTGTAGCTTACGCGGGCGTACTTTGGGGAAAGGGTAACGCGAATTGCCTACTGTGTCAGTGAAACAAACCAACAGAAATCCAAATTTACTACGAAATCTGTAATCGTGGGAGGGTGTGAGAGAGTACATTCGCACTATTTTTCAGATGTGTTCATCTATAACGAAGCCACGCATTCATGGTGAGTTTCCAAAGAATAAACGTGGTGTGAGTGTCAGAGATGGAAAACATGATGATGGTGGATACATCCTATTATAGATTATCTCAAGTGGTGATTGTCGATGCTAGATATTTCGTTTTTTTTATGAGTATCAAATACTTAGAGATAACAATTCGTCTCATTTTATTGTCAACATATTTTCAATCCAACACGAAGTATAAGTGTGTGTTGCGCAGACTCATTTGCAAGTCATAACAAACAAACGGAAATGGTGTCATCGTCGCGTTTCATGCCAGAATAACCCTTGTGATCATCTGACCACACATTTCTCACCAAATGATATTTTAACACATTTCCGCAATCAACTTGAATTTATACAATAATCCATACGAAAGGCTTTCATTTCTTCGACAAATTTTGATGTAATTCAATCATACCGAGTTAATAGTTTACCCAACGAATCGGCCACATCAGCCGGCGTAATATGCAAATTCAGCAGCTGAAAAAAATAGTATTTTCAAAAACAACTATCAACAAAACCATATCAGCTCGTTCCAATGAGGGGTCACATGGTATGTTTTTGTTGAAATTTTTTGAAAAATTTAAAAAAACGTTATTTAAAATAATAAATTTTTATATCGTCTGCGTTGGGTAAAGGGTTAAAGCGCTCGCAGAATAATAACGGGTTGTGCTTGCACTCACACGACAAGCTTCGTTGTGGAAATATGGTAAAATATAATGCGTACTGTATCGACTTTGCAGTACAACATATTTTGCCAGAATCAATTAATTGTGCTTTGAACTTTGAACATCCGATTAGGAGATATTTTGTGGCGTCCACAATGCAGTTTAAGGACCCAAACAAGCACATTTTTTTTTTGTTCAAAGACCACCTGCGAAACTACCAAGTGATCAGTTCATAGCGACTATGCTTGTTGTGACGACACGTTTCCGCTTGGAAAATAAGAAAGTTGTTCATTTTTATCTAGAGTAATTTGCTTTTATCTGAATGTCGATCCTTTTGCAGATGTTATTGATACATCTTTGCTGTAAAATGTCGTTTCAAGCTCTTTGGGTCAACACCAACATTTGGTTCGGCAAATCCGGAACAAAGTGTTCATGGAAGTAGGGCATGAAGTAATTAAACACTGCGGGTTTCGATCGCATTCAATGTTAGTCCAATGTGTACCAACACTCTGACATTAAACCCTCCTCAACGTAGGCGTTA
The DNA here is from genome assembly GCA_031216915.1 of Pictodentalium vernedei. Lineage (NCBI taxonomy): Eukaryota > Metazoa > Mollusca > Scaphopoda > Dentaliida > Dentaliidae > Pictodentalium > Pictodentalium vernedei. Next base: position 73,608,998 of record CM062297.1, read on the forward strand.
TAAAAATTCAATATGTTAAATATTATTTTTTTAGAATCGTCCAAAACATTTTTACAAAACCATATCACTTGGTCTGACCCCCTTATTGAAACGAGTTCGGCTGAATGAGGAGTCACGTGATATGATTGTGTTGAAAGTTTGTGAAAAAATATATTTTGTCAACTGCTAAATTTGTAAATTACATGGACGGGTGCGGCCGAAATGTTAGTTAAAAGGTTAAGGTGTTATATTAGTAATAGAAAATTAGCTTCGAAATAGGTGATTGATTATTTCCGATGTCATCAAAAATCCAAACAAATTAATAATATGTGACTTTTTCTGCTCTCCATTCGTACCTATTTTTATTTTTGTTTGTTTGTGGCATGACTTCATTCTAACTTTGGAAGACAAAGCAATCCAATACAAACGTTCAACGTGGGATCTGCATTTCAATTAGGGATTTCCCGGAAACCCAAACCGTATGTTCTGCCTTTGCAAGTAAGCACATGTGAATAGATATATTCTAAATTTATACCAAAATATTTTGAAATTTCTGTACAGCAATATGAGCAGACATCTTCAAATTTGCAGACCATACCTGTCAGTTTTCAAGTGTAAACGACGAAAGTCGACATTGTTATGTGTCTATTTCTAGAAAGAATAAATTTTATACACAGCCTACATTCCTTTGAGCAAGAGAGGGGGTGGTCGGGAAAACAATTCCAGGAATATATGGTGATTTTTAACTTCCGACATGTTAAACCTCCCCACCCACCCCTTTCCCCAGTTGTTTTTTTTTTCATTTTCCGCAGTTGTTTTCCAACCAATTTAAGCCCCCCCCCCCCCCCCCCCCTTGATGGATTGTCACAGTCCTACTCGTATTCACTACAGTTTAAAAATGTTGACAGGTATGGTCTTTATTTATACCATGATTGCCTATTCTACTATATATAAAAAGCCTATGAAATACATTTTAGCTTTACACACCAACTGTGGTCAACACGCCAGCAATGGGATTCCAATAGTTAAAATTTACACCTACAGTGGAATTACATCCAAGTTGACCTTTGGTGACGTCGACATGAATGCGAACGTATCTAAATTTATTGCACGTCGCCTTGCGAAGAGTGAAATGAAAGTTGCAATTATTTTTTACGTTTTCAAGTGAGTTTACCCCATAAGACACCAAACATGCATTGTCTCATGTTAATAAAGCATCCATAACTCAAAATAGTATGTCATTATGTTATTAAAATGAAAAGGGCCCCGTTTCTTTTTCCATTTCGTTTCGGCAATAAAATTGACAGCGGAGGTACCGCCCTCCGATGCTCATGTAAACAGAAACAAATTCGCATGTATGTACGGCTGCTGCTCAGTAAAATCGAGAAAAGATAATAGCGACTCTTAATAATATGACGATCATGGTAGAAATAAAATATACCAAAGGTAGCTTGCTGAACGAAATGTTCGCCACACGTGGTGAAGTGGAGTTAACCGCGCACCAAATTCTCGCGGTTAACACCACTTCGCCACACGTGGTGAACATTTGGTACACCAAGCTACTATGGGTATATTCTATATATATATATACCGTGCCAAAGACTCGCGTTTAACACCACTTCACCACTCGTGGTGAACATTTGGTACCCAAGCTACAATGGGTATATTCTATATATAGAGTGTCAAAGGCTCGCGGTTAACACCACTTCACCACTCGTGGTGAACATTTGGTACACCAAGCTACTGTGGGTATATTCTATATATATAGCGCCAAAGGCTCGCGGTTAACGCCACTTCACCATTCGTGGATAACATTTGGTACACCAAGCTACTATGGGCATATTCTATATGTATAGCGGCAAAGGCTCGCGGTTAACACCATTTCATCATTCGTGGTGAATATTTGGTACACCAAGCTACATTGTGTACATTCCACATATATAGCGTCAAAGGCTCGTGGTTAACACCACTTCACCATTTGTGGTGGACAGTTGGTACACCAAGCTACTATGGGTATATTCTATATATATATAGCGCCAAAGGCTCGCGGTTAACACCATTTCACCATTCGGGGTAAACAGTTGGTACACCAGGCTACTATGGGTATATTCTATATATATAGTGTCAAAGGCTAGCGGTTAACACCACTTCACCACTAGTGGTGAACATTTGGTACACCAAGCTACTATGTTATATTTTTATATATATAGCACCAAAAGCTCGCAGTTAACACCTCTTCACCACTCGTGGTGAACATTTGGTACACCAAGCTACTGTGGGTATATTCTATATATATATAGCGCCAAAGGCTCGCGGTTAACACCACTTCACCATTTGTGGTGAACATTTGGTACATCAAGCTACTATGGGTATATTCTATATATATAGCGCCAACGGCTCGCGGTTAACACCATTTCACCATTCGAGGTAAACATTTGGTACATCACGCTACTATGGGTATATTCTATATATATATAGCTCCAAAAGCTCGCGGTTAACACCATTTCACCATTCGTGGTGAACATTTGGTACATCAAGCTACTATGGGTATATTCTATATATATATAGCTCCAAAAGCTCGCGGTTAACACCATTTCACCATTCGTGGTAAACATTTGGTACATCAAGCTACTATGGGTATATTCTATATATCTATATCATTTTCCCCGGTATTATTTGTTACAGTCTTCACAGTATGTTGATGATCATGTTGTATTGAAAACTTCTGTAAAAGGTGGTAAGTTTTCTGCAAGTTTGTTGTCCCCTTACTCATATCCTCACATTATTGAGGATTTACAGTTTGGATCATGTGCAAGGCTAATCAAAACATTACGGTTATGGACTATGAGATATCAAAATAGGTCAATGTATTAATCGGGTTGTCTTGGTAGTGTTTCGCTAAACCTGTTTGACAGAATACTACCTGAAGAATTAGAGTATGTGATTATAAAACATTGATACTTCTTTTCTAAGGTATTCTGGGGTTGAATAACTTCTATTTTATATAGTATATCTCATTGAGTATTCCTTTTCCATTCTTGGAAGTTTTCTTTAGCTTGCAAATACAATTTATACAGTAACTTTTCTTACAATTTTATTATTTTATTTAAAACATCGATGGTAGAAACGAATGGAAATTCAGGAAACAGTTTGAAGAACAAATCCAAAATATACTATCAGTTTACTATCAATGATTTTCAAACATTCTGTGTACCTATCCACTGACCTATCTATAGTTCATGTTATTACATGGCCATGTCTCAAATCAGGAGTGGAGAAAAATAATTCTGAAAATGCACTGATACCCTTGGTATGTCTTGATAATAAGTCTCTTCTGTTTTCAACTAACGGTTCTATTGGAGATATATATATATATCGTATGTCGCTAATATTAACATTATTGGAGATATATATATATATCAAGTGTCGTTAAGATTAACATTATTGGATATATATATATATATCATATGCCACTAATATTAACATTATTGAGTAAAAAGCTAAGTACGTTCAAACTAGTTAAAGAAGTGACTCATGAGTCATTGAATGATTTCTGTAAATCTATAACAAATGACAAAATCAAAATTTATACATATGTACTGTGTCCTAAAACTCCTATAAAGTCATTAAAACCATGATTTGCCATTAAAATTTTTTTGTAGACCATGGAAAAACTCTATTTCCGTCCACTCCGACACTCACACACCCCATCATACATTCCTAGGGAAAAAATGTCCCCGACCCTACTTTGAGTGGAATTAATTTCATATAAACGGGCACGTTTCTTCATTCTGAGTAAAAAATGGTTTATTTCTTAATATATTGTATTCAAAGTTTTCAGTTTTATATATCTATTTTGAATTAATTAAATTTTGTCATCTTTTGGTTGAGAAAAATGTTTTTTTTTTAAATTGTAAAATGAATGAAATTTTAAATTTCAATCTTGTATACATTTAACTTATTAAAAATCAGAATTATGTTATTTATAGACATCGCGCCCATTCATGTTTTACCCATGAATATTCTGTCTGTAATCATTACATATCCACAGAGTATATTTATGGACACCTTGTATGGACACATATTATATTTATGGACACCTTGTATGGACACAGCATCATTTAGTTGGTATCTGAGGGTTGAATCTCTGTTAAGTTCGTATCCGTTTTCATGATCGGCGCCCTTCTGCTCTTTCAACTCAACAATCACGTGCGTGATTGAAAAGCCGGTCTTTAGAGTTACAGATAACTTGAGCTTTACAACAACCATATGGGAAGTTTCAACACATTTTTTGTTTAAAATCTCAACCCTTATCATTAGTTCTGTGTTACCTCTCCAGGAGAGTTTCACACATGTCTAACAATTTTTATCATTGGAAGAGATTTACAGAAAGGTTACCTCCCCTTAATTTCCGGAAACTATCAGTAAATTTGACCCTAAGGTTGTGGGAATTTCATATCAAAATAGAAATTTTGAAATATTAGCGAATTAGTATCATCATTTCACAAACTTCATGTATTTTCCCGTAGAGTAGAAAAGTAGAAAAAAATAGAAAAAACACAGAAGTTAGCTTTTTACAATTTTTCGCCAATCAGATTCAACGTTTGACTCTTATTCTCTGTTGAAACGCATTTAAAACTGAGAAAATGGCGTTTCAACATCATTTGATGTTCTGTAACTTTTTCCTGTTCATTAAATCAACAAAGTGTGCATTGTGACATACAATACAGGGGTGTCGTCCCACCTAGCCAACCTTTTTAATTTCATTAGTAGCGTCCGGCCAACCTTTTAATGATCAGGAGTAGCGTCTAGCCAACCTTTTTTTTCACACTTACTTAATCCTTGTTATAGTCTGTAGCATATAAATTGTCATTTTTTTTTTTTGCAAAATAAAAATCATTTTTGCAAATTAAAATATTGTTGTTTTTTGTCAGTCGGTTGAATTGAGAAAACAATTAATTAGTTTGTTACTATATATTATCATCATCTTTGATGTCTTAATTTTTAAAATATTCTGCAGTTATGTTGTTTTTCTAATTTGTTATATGTTATCATTGTTTTTGATGTCTTGTTTTGCAAAAATAAAATATTCTGCCGCTGTCTTGTTTACACGGTGTTTGATATTTCTTAGATTCACTAATTGTGCCTTTGAAGTGAACAACAATCACGGTGTTTGTCTCATCTATTATTTTATGTTTTCAAAACACAGTCCCATATTATATATATATGGATCTTCTCAGCATGAATTGTCAGTAATCATGGCTTCCGCACAAGTTGACATTGATTTTCTTGATAATGGTAGAGGTGGTTTTTTCTTGATTCATGGTGGATTTAAATTCTCTATCAGAACACGAAATCATGGACGTTGCTATTGGAGGTTGATCGGAATTGTCCGGCTACAGTGGTGACAAAAGAAAGTATTCTTGTTAAGTTCGGTAATGGACATAATCATACTTCTGATATTGAGAGTATTGCTTCAAGTGCATTCTTGTCGAACGTTAAGAAGCGATGTCGCGAAGAAGTCGAACCAATCCCGAGCATTTATGATGAAGAACTCGGAAGCTTGCGAAATACAGATTCACATGAAGTTCATGAAGTTATCAAAAAAATTCCCACATTTGAGAGCTGTAAGTCGTCTTTACACAGGAATCGATGAAAAGTTCTTCCAAAGTTGCCACGAGAGCAAAACCAAATTGAACTTGGTGATGAATGGACAAAAACTTTTGCTGGAGAACGGTTTCTATTGCGTGACATAGTAGATGAACAGAACCGACGAATCTTAGTTTTTAGCACTGACGACAATTTGCGACGATTGTGCAATTCTGACATTATTTTTGCAGATGGAACATTCTATTCGTGTCCCGAGTTGTTTTATCAGCTGTATTGTATTCATGGAATGGTTGACCGTAAAGTTTTCCCCTTGGTGTTCGCGCTTCTGCCAAATAAAACTCAATCAACTTACTCAATATTTTTCAACATTCTGCAGGATGGGATTCTTCAACGAAACTTAACGTTTGCACCAGATACATTCATGATAGACTTCGAGACGGCGGTGATGAACGTTTTGGAGTGCGTGTTTACTTCCGTGGTGGTTAAAGGTTGTTTTTTCCACATAACACAGTGTATCTGGAGGAAGACTCAATCCGTTGGTTTAGTGAGACATTACAATCAAGATGATGACGTCAAACTTCTTGTCCGGAGGGCTGCTGTTCTTCCACTCATTCTCGTCCAACATGTTGAAGATTTCTGGCTAAATGCTTTAGAATCAGCCGAGGACATTTCCGTGGATGTCACCGCATTTACTGACTATGTTACCGAACAATGGGTAGAGGGTGTTCCCATCAGCAAATGGAACCATCACAACAACGACGGCGCAAGAACAACCAACAATGCGGAAGGTTGGCACAGCAAAATAAAAAAAAATGTGCAGAGCTGCTCACCCAAACATATACTCTTTCATTGTGTTGCTAAAGAAATTGCAGGCAACCAACGAAGCAAAAATGATTCAACTTGAATCCGGAGGTCTCGCACCAAAAAGACGAAAGCGTTACAGAACGATAGACAATCATTTGAAAACACTGAAGAACAGACTCAATAGTGGCAATCTGGACGTTTTTGAGTTTGGTGACGAAGCAAGTAAATTACTAAAATTGAAATAATGTGAAGGTACTTATAGATTTTATTATAAAGTTGAGATGTATTTTGATATGATGTTGTTTGATTATGTAGGTAAGACGATACAGACTATAGCCTAATCCTCTACTGCAAAAGTTGCGTTCAGCCAACCTAACACCTTTCTGTAATTCACACCTATTAACTGGTATTTTAGGAAGGTTGGCTGAGTGGGAATAAACCAATACAGGCACAGCCCATATCATTGCTATAAAAGTTTAGGAGGTGTGATTTGTCAATTTCTTCCCCAGGAAACAAAGAAACATGTAAATTACTGAAAAAACACATTCGCTAAACAAAGAGTCAAAGTGTACGCTTGCTTAGTGTTGGTTGATGTAATACTGATAAATATTCCTAATTACGGATTATCTGATGGAGTATCTACGAAGGAGCTGTTTCTAATTAGTTTCTAATTAGTTTGCTATGAAAGACCACTTTTCCTTTTGTAACGTTTAATAACGAAAACAATAGCCAGCTCCCAGACAACTCTCTGTTGTTTTCGTGTATTAAAAGGAACGGTACCCTCTCTGTAACCTCCCTCTATTTTCTAATGATATCATAGAAGAGGAACGGCAACCTCTCTCTATTTTCTACAGATATCACAGAAAAAGGAACAGCAACCCCTCTCTATTTTCCTACTGATATCATAGAAAAGGAACGGTAACCTCTCTCTATTTTCTACAGATATCACAGAAAAGGAACGGCAACCTCTCTCTATTTTCCTACTGATATCATAGAAAAGGAACGGTAACCTCTCTCTATTTTCTACAGATATCACAGAAAAGGAATGGCAACCTCTCTCTATTTTCCAACTGATAACCTAGAAAAGGAACGGTAACCTCTCTCTATTTTCTACAGATATCACAGAAAATGAACCGCAACCTCTCTCTATTTTCCTACCGATATCATAGAAAAGGAACGGTAACCTCTCTCTATTTTCCTACTGATATCATAGAAAAGGAACGGTAACCTGTCTCTATTTTCTACGAATATCACAGAAAAGGAACGGTAACCTCTCTCTATTTTCCTACTGATAACATAGAAAAGGAACGGTAGCCTCTCTCTATTTTCTACTGATATCACAGAAAAGGAATGGCAACCTCTCTCTATTTTCTACAGATATCATAGAAAAGGAACGGCAACCTCTCTCTATTTTCTACAGATATCATAGAAAAGGAACGGTAACCTCTCTCTATTTTCTACAAATATCACAGAAAAGGAACGGCAACCTCTCTCTATTTTCTACAGATATCATAGAAAAGGTATGTACCCTCTCTCTCTTTTCTACTGATATCATAGAAAAGGAACGGTAACCTCTCTCTATTTTCTAATGATATCATAGAAAAGGAACGGAAACCTCTCTCTATTTTCTGCTGATATCACAGAAAAAGGAACGGTAGCCTCTCTCTATTTTCCTACTGATATCATAGAAAAGGAACGGTAACCTTTCTCTATTTTCTACAGATATCACAGAAAAAGGAACGGTAACCTCTCTCTACTTTCTACAGATATCACAGAAAAGGAACAGTAACCTCTCTCTATTTTCTACAGATATCACAGAAAAGGAACAGTAACCTCTCTCTATTTTCTAATGATATCATAGAAAAGGAACGGTAACCTCTCTCTATTTTCTACTGATATCATAGAAAAGGAACGGTAACCTCTGTCTATTTTCTACAGATATCATAGAAAAGGAAAGGTAACCTCTCACTATTTTCTAATGATATCATAGAAGAGGAACGATAACCTCTCTCTATTTTCTACAGATATCACAGAAAAGGAACAGTAACTTCTCTCTATTTTCTACAGATATCACAGAAAAGGAACGGCAACCTCTCTCTATTTTTCAACTGATATCATAGAAAAGGAACGGTAACCTCTCTCTATTTTCTACAGATATCATAGAAAAGGTAGGTACCCTCTCTCTATTTCCTACTGATATCATAGAAAAGGAACGGTAACCTCTCTCTATTTTCTAATGATGTCATAGAAAAGGAACGGTAACCTCTCTCTATTTTCTGCTGATATCACAGACAAAGGAACGGTAACCTCTCTCTATTTTCCTACTGATATCATAGAAAAGGAACGGTAACCTCTCTCTGTTTTCTACAGATATCATAGAAAAGGAAGGTACCCTCTCTCTCTTTTCTACTGATATCACAGAAAAGGAACGGTAACCTCTCTCTATTTTCTGCTGATATCAGAGAAAAGGAACGGCAACCTCTCTCTATTTTCTACAGAAATCACAGAAAAAGGAACAGCAACCCCTCTCTATTTTCCTACTGATATCATAGAAAAGGAATGGTAACCTCTCTCTATTTTCTACAGATATCACAGAAAAGGAACGGCAACCTCTCTCTATTTTTCTACTGATATCATAGAAAAGGAACGGTAACCTCTCTCTATTTTCTACAGATATCATAGAAAAGGTAGGTACCCTCTCTCTATTTTCTACTGATATCATAGAAAAGGAACGGCAACCGCTCTCTATTTTCTAATGATATCATAGAAAAGGAACGGTAACCTCTCTCTATTTTCTGCTGATATCACGGAAAAAGGAACGGTAACCTCTCTCTATTTTCCTACTGATATCATAGAAAAGGAACTGTAACCTCTCTCTGTTTTCTACAGATATCATAGAAAAGGTAGGTACCCTCTCTCTCTTTTCTACTGATATCACAGAAAAGGAACGATAACCTCTCTCTATTTTCTAATGATATCATAGAAAAGGAACGGTAACCTCTCTCTATTTTCTGCTGATATCACAGAAAAAGGAACGGTAACCTCTCTCTATTTTCCTACTGATATCATAGAAAAGGAACGGTAACCTCTCTCTATTTTCTACAGATATCATAGAAAAGGTAGGTACCCTCTCTCTATTTTCTACTGATATCATAGAAAAGGAACGGCAACCGCTCTCTATTTTCTAATGATATCATAGAAAAGGAACGGTTACCTCTCTCTATTTTCTGCTGATATCACGGAAAAAGGAACGGTAACCTCTCTCTATTTTCCTACTGATATCATAGAAAAGGAACTGTAACCTCTCTCTGTTTTCTACAGATATCATAGAAAAGGTAGGTACCCTCTCTCTCTTTTCTACTGATATCACAGAAAAGGAACGATAACCTCTCTCTATTTTCTAATGATATCATAGAAAAGGAACGGTAACCTCTCTCTATTTTCTGTTGATATCACAGAAAAAGGAACGGTAACCTCTCTCTATTTTCCTACTGATATCATAGAAAAGGAACGGTAACCTCTCTCTATTTTCTACAGATATCACAGAAAAGGAACGGCAACCTCTCTCTATTTTCTACTGATATCACAGAAAAGGAACGGTAACCTCTCTCTATTTTCTACTGATATCATAGAAAAGGAACGGTAACCTCTCTCTATTTTCTACTGATATCATAGAAAAGGAACGGTAACCTCTCTCTATTTTCTACTGATATCATAGAAAAGGAACGGTAACCTCTCTCTATTTTCTACTGATATCATAGAAAAGGAACGGTAACCTCTCTCTATTTTCTACTGATATCATAGAAAAGGAACGGTAACCTCTCTCTATTTTCTACTGATATCACAGAAAAGGAACGGTAACCTCTCTCTATTTTCTAATGATGTCATAGAGATATTTTTTCTCAACAATTACTTGCTTCTTAATTGGACCTTCTACGCTCGTCATTCCAAGAGAGTTAACTTTATCGAAATTCGATTTTCATTACGAAATAAATGAGATTTTATAGAATTTATATCACATATTTATATTTATCGACAACAATACAATCTTTTTTATCACTGTTTTAATAACTACACCAATATTAGACAGGATATCAGCAATGACGTCACTGGTAATAATCTGATATTATTTGAACCGTTTGAACCCTGGCACCCTGAGTCGTCTGATACGCTATTGTATACAGCTTGAAGGACGAGTTCCTGTTGCATGTCCAGGATTGTTCTGATACACTATTGTATACAGTTTAATGGACAAGTCCTTGTTGCATGTCCAGGGTGGTTCTGATACACTATTGTATACAGTTTAATAAACGCGTTTATGTTGCAGGTCCAGGGTGGTTCTGATACACCACTGAATACAGTTTAATGGACGAGTTTATGTTGCATGTCCAGGGTGGTTCTGATACACTATTGTATACAGTTTAATGGACGAATCCATGTTGCATGTCCAGGATGGTTCTGATACACTATTGTATACAGTTTAATGGACGAGTCCATGTTGCATGTCCAGGGTGGTTCTGATACACTATTGTATACAGTTTAATAGACGAGTCCCTGTTGCATGTCCAGGATTGTTCTTGTACACTAGTGTATGCAATTTAATGGTCGAGTCTACGTAGCATGTCCAGGGGGTTTCTGATACATTATTGTGTACAGTTTAATGTCCAAGTTGGTTCAGTAATGATTTGTTCCCATAGTCTAACAGGGCTGAAGAATTAAATTATGGCTATTCCACCTGCCCAGTAAGGTGTTTATTGTTTGTCTAATCACAAACCATCAACTTTTGCGTTATGAACAAATTCACTATTTTACGTTTTTCCAGTGCGTACAAGAGGGGTTAAGAAGCTACATTGATCACTGGGTGACAGTTTGTACATACAGAAGCTAGGATTTTAAAGAACTTTTTTTCTATCATTTCCTGGTGTTCCGTAAATCACGGGAAAACGAGCAGGTAATCCATATGTAGTCGGGACTTTTCCGAACGAAGTCCACTCCGTGTACTGAAAAAAATTAAAAACATTCACTTGTGTGATAGAGTTTCGAACTGCCCCCCCCCCCCCCCCCCCCTCCTTCCTCCTATATTTCGAACTCGTCTAACATGCCACAGGTGGAATGATGCGCTATTTCTTATAAACGACCAGTCCCACCGCACCCCACCTCCACACCGGTAACATTTACCTCTCAGGTATCTGGTTCCATGTGTCAACCTAACCGTCATCCAGGTCGTATCGTAATTATATCATCTCGAACTCAAGGTTGCAGGGTGAGGGAAGTGAAGTTATAACTTGCAAGACAACTTCTTGAGTTCTCCACACATAAACCCGTCCCACCAAATATTTTTTCTTGTTTTTGAAAGTGTGATAGAAAAAGAATAAAAAAAGCAAATGAAAAAATGTTTTATTTCAAATGTACATATAAATCTTTATTGAAATGTTATATTTTTTAAGGATGCTGAAAAGAGACGGACTGACGAAAGGACACCCCGACAAGTAGTTGTACATAGTATTTTTCTTAACCCTTTACCCAATGAATATTTTCAATCATAGAAATTTGTGAGACTATTAATTTAAACCTCTAGAAGCTTTCTTTATGAGCTTTCCAAGTTTATCAGACCCAAGTCCCGAAAACAAGTTGGTCATGGCGTGGTCCATTCAGATTATTTCACTTGTGAGTGTCCATTTCTAAGTTCGCTGATACACACACAAAGAATGATTAATGGACACATGCGCTATTGGGGCAGGGAAACTGATGGAAACGAAATGTTACACACAAACAATCACAGTAAAACTTTTAGAGAATGTTTGGAGAAAACATATCATGTACTTGTCAGTTTATGGTAGCTGAGAGAGGTTATACACAGATTATAAAATAGCACCCATGTTTGGAGATGAAAAACGTACAATACGTGAAAAAAATGAGATGTCCATGTGGCATCTTGTTACCGATCTTGCCAAAAAGAAACATGCACTAGCAGTTATTCCGTCGCTATCGCGTAACGCTCGCGAGACGGCTCATGAAATAGAGTGGATGTACTTTTCCGTAAATGTGTTCTAAAAAGAATGAAAAGATCGTGTTTATGAAGCGTACTTGAACTTTGATGGATGTCGAAAAACCGAAAACGAAACAATGACCGATTATATAATTGAATTCGAACACTTATGAGTTCCCATTTCTAAGTCCGCAGGTCACTGAAAAAGATGGAGACGAAATATTGAACACTTTGAAAAGTTACAGGAAATATTTTTTTAGAATGTTTTAGAGAAAACATATCATCTACTTGTCAGTTGATCCATCTTCGGGGGTTTAAGAATTTTCAACCCAGCTCAACTACCACGTTAAGTTGTAATTAATTATTTCTAAATAAGCTGTAGTATAAAAGAAACAAAATGTAATTTATTCAGTTTTTCAGGAAGTGTCTGAAGAAAATTTATTTTTGTATTTCATCACTTTTGGGAAATACTCCTTTTCCAGATTTTTTCCACTTTTTATGATGTTTTTCCAACCATTTTTGACATCCACTCTCATGTAACGCTGTCATCAACAGAAACCTGTTTAAATCAATTTCTGCTCAGCTAAGATTCATAACACAAATGTCTTCAAACTGTTTTTGTCTTCAGTGGATTTTGTCATCAGCAAAAGACAACAAAATTAATGTTAATTCTAAGCTGTGCTCCGAATTATGGCAAGTACTATTTCTGTTTATAACATTTTCCGATCCATTTGGCTGCATAACAGAAATATCCCTACAATATTTCTTCTATAAAGTAAGATTGTGGCATGATCATCGCTCCCATGATAATAGGTACTGAACGTGGGAATTGAGAGCTTGCGAAATCAACTTCAGATTTTTCCAGCCTGTATCACTTGACAACTATGGAAACACAACATATGACAATAAGATGCAACGTGAGACATTCTCTCAAATTTATTTATTCGTGTTTAAGGTCACATATTTCTGCACAATGGCCAACCATGACCGTGACAGTTTTACGGGTGGGGGAAGCCGGAGTACCCGGAGAGAACCACAGAGCAACGGCGAGCAACTGTCAGCTCCCCAACATACCAACTCCACACAAGCAGGGTTAGCATTGGTTGAAGACAGTTGCACCATCGACGTGCAGTACGCCTTAGTACACAGCGTCACCGAGACCCCACGTCTGCAACGCGGTTGCCGCAGGTGGGATTCGAGCCGAGGACCTCTCGGCTTGCAGCCTGCACCTCCACCTACTGAGCCACCGCGCCCCATTCTCTCAAATCAACAGGTTGTTTGAATCAAGGTGGTGCAAGCTTTGAAGTGCCCAATGGAGGGGATCTTTCGGAACCCAGCTCGGAGAATCTTTTACTCTCGAGAAGATGCCTGCAAGGAGAGGAGGGGATCTGGAGTTCAGTCATGCCCCTCTCCCCCACCACTCGTCCACATAAAGGGATGATATGCAATGATTGCTTTATGAAAAAACAATTGTTGCTTCAATCAGACAGAACATTTACTGCTTCCTAAATATTGGTGCATTGTGTAGAGCTAAGTAGGGCGACGTTTTTTGAGAAACTCTCCCAGGAATGTTGGTAATAATTTATCTTACTTTCTTCAATATATCCGATGAGAAGGGACGAAATCTTAACCCTTTGAACACCTAAGAAAGATTTTTCTGTCCAAGGCATAATTGCGTCCCATGTTTGTCTCATTAGAAGAGGTCTGTGCACGGGGCATTGATGATAAAATAATAACTGCAGTTTTCAGCCGATCAGCTTCAGACTGCAGTTATTATTTTATACGCCCTGTCTATTGACACTGGACTGAACAATCCCACTGTAAGTGCATACAAAGGCGATGCCATTCAACAGACTGCAGTTGTTATTTTATCCTCCCTGTATATTGATATTGGACTGACCCACCCCACTGTAAGTGTACACAAAGGCGATACCATTCCATAGACTACAGTTATTATATTATCCTCCTTGTATATTAATATTGGACTGACCCAAAGGCGATACCATTCCTGGAAACGGTGCTTTAAAGGGTTAATTTAGAATCGTGAAAACAAGTACATTATGCTTTTAAAAGGGTATAGTCAATGATAATGACCAGGAATGACAGCAATTTAAACATCGAGACAATTTCCAGTTCAAATATACTTTTAACGCTTCAAACTCGAGCGGCCGCTTCTCCGGTCAGGGAAGTTATACGTCACAACGTTATTAAATAGGGTGGCTGTTTAGTAATCTGGTGGGATAGACCAATCAATATTTTCATCGCACAGCCCAGAGGCTGCACGTTGGAAATATTGATTGGTCTTCCCGAAATAATGAATATGGACTCTTCTAATTTCTGCCATTGAACTGACATGGAAGATACCACTAGAGTTCAAACGGTTAAAGATGCAGATGAAGAGAATTTTTAGCTTTTGAAAAATTGCATTTCGTCCGATTCGTCTACCCTCCCTGCCATATGTGTCTTGCCCCCCCCCCCTCTCCGAGTTATAAGAACAAAAGATCTGCATCATGAACCTGTGTTGGATAAAGGGTTAAATGATGAATGCCTTATATTTATTTTGAATTAATTATTGATTTTGTTCTAAAACATTATGGGTCTGTTTAATTATATTTTACTCCAAACTCTCCACAACTCTATCTAATATAGTCAGTGCTGTACGTCGATTGTGCACAACTCTATTTAATAGAGTCAGTGCTGTACATCGATTGTGCACAACTCTACCTAATACAGTCAATGCTGTATATCGACTGTGCACAACCCTACCTAATACAGTCAGTGCTGTACGTCGATTGTGCACAACTCTACCTAATACAGTCAGTACTGTACATCGACTGTGCACAACTCTATCCAATACAGCCAACTCTATCCAATACAGTCAGTGCTGTACGTCGATAGTGCACAACTCTACCTAATACAGTCAGTGCTGTACATCGACTGTGCACAACACTATCTAATACAGTCAGTGCTGTACGTCGATAGTGCACAACTCTACCTAATACAGTCAGTGCTGTACATCGACTGTGCACAATTCTACCTAATACAGTCAGTGTTGTACGTCGATAGTGCACAACTCTATCCAATACAGCCAGTGCTGTACGTCGATAGCGTACAACTCTATCTAATATAGTCAGTGCTGTACGTCGATTGTGCACAACTCTATCTAATACAGTCAGTACTGTACGTCGAAAGTGCACAACTCTATCTAATACAGTCAGTACTGTACGTCGATTGTGCACAACTCTACCTAATACAGTCAGTGTTGTACATCGACTGTGTACAACTCTATCTAATACAGTCAGTGATGTACGTCGATTGTGCACAACTCTATCTAATACAGTCAGTACTGTTCGTCGATTGTGCTCAACTCGACCTAATACAGTCAGTGTTGTACATCGACTCTGCACAACTCAATCTAATACAGTCAGTACTGTACGTCGATTGTGCACAACTCTATCTAATACAGTCAGTACTGTACGTCGATTGTCCACAACTCTACCTAATACAGTCAGCGTTGTACATCGACTGTGCACAACTCTATCTAATACAGTCAGTGCTGGACGTCGATTGTGAACAACTCTATCTAGTACAGTCAGTGTTGTACGTCGATTGTGCACTTTTTCAACCCTTGTTAACCCTGCATGCTTGGAGTTAGTACGTTGGGGAGTCTGACAGGTACTCGCCGCTGCTCGGTGGTTTTCGTGGGGTACTCCCTCCCCTAACATAAAATTGTCCGACAAGAGGTGACCCTGGGTGTGTAAAGTGTCGTTTAACGCCGACTAAAATTCATATCGTGTGAAACCACCAATCCCAATTGCACCGATATCAAATGAGCGACATTGATCGAATTTTCAATAAATGGTCAAAGATACCCAAGGAATGATAATATAATACTCTGTACTACTTAATGTGTCACCTAAACTGTTTTTATAGAGATAATTGAGAAATCAAACATCTCAATTTGCTAATATGATTATTTAAGGGGAAGTATTATTTTTTGCTAGTAAAGTCGAGCCCATACAGTACAACTGTTCTGTCTAACTTTCGGAGTAACAGTAATAATAATCCGTCCATTGAATTGTTGTTAATAATATATTGTTGTTTGAATTATATTTTTAATATTTGTCTTCTGTACGTGAATATATATTTATCACATGTGAGATGATACCATTAGTAAGCAGGTCAGTAGCCAGGATTCTATAATAGGGCGTGTCCTAACCAGTTTGAAGTGGGGGGGGGGGGGGGTTGGAAAGTCGTTGTGAGGGAGGGGCTCCCTTGATTTAACAACGAACCTCCAGTTGTTAGCCCCTTCTCCCTCTTCTCCGAAGGAAGTGGGAGGAGGAGGAAAACAATGGAGGGTCCTAGTTAGGACAAGGGGAGCCCAAGAAGATTTTGCATAATTCAAAGCTATAAGAGTGAATCTGTGACATTTATAGCTTGTGTATCTCTGAATTGAATACTATTTTAGGGCTATACATGTTATGTAAAAGTAGCATACAGCAATTGTTTTGTCTTGGGGTTTTTTTGGCAGCGAAAATTTTAGGAGACCAAGACCCCACCAGGCTCTCGGCTTTGCCACTGAGATAAACTGTTCAATAAATTCTGGTGGGATGTACAGGTTTCTTCTGACCTGGAATATAAATAGAACATCACTTGTGTCAGCTTAGAAGTACGTTTCTCAACAACGTTTCTAACCTTGAGGGTCCGTTATTGGGAGGACAATGAGGTGGGATAAACGTTTGGCTGGCTTGGGTATGCCACCCGGAACGCAGGTACCTCAGCATAAAGAGAGGGCTGGAGAAAGACCACTGATGCATATACAACTGGTTCATTGGTCAAATATAGGAAAATATCCCAACCACCCCCAGCTTGTGTGGGTGTGTGGTTTAGACCAATCAATATTTTGAGAGCTGCACGTTGAGAATATTAATTGGTCTTTCCCCAAATAATTAATATGGACTCTTCCAATTGTTGTTTTTGAACTGATATAGAAGATACCATCAGTGTTTAAAGGGTTAATAAATATGAATTCTTTACATCATATTTTAGTTATTATTGACAAAAAAACAAGTTTTAAGATTAGAAAACTCGCCCCCTTAGTTCCAATGGGTTCTATGTGCCTACCGTCACATAGAACATATTGGAACTCAGGAGACGAACTGACAACATGCTTCTAGTTTTTGAGCTATGTGACGTTTAATGGAATGAAAATTGTTACTCTGTGACTGACAGCCTTCACGTCATTAAACCTCACAATGAGAATAGTTATAGCGTTGATCCATCTGGCTCCATCTTGTGAGGTGTGTGTGTGTGTGTGTGTGGGGGGGGGGGTAATCTAGTTGAAAAGAGATATGTAAGAAAGACGTACTCCTGCCACCCCTACGTACAGATCCTCACGCCGTAATAAACGGCATTGTCATGAGCTCCGCCTCAGTCCATGTGGACATTTCCTCACAGCTTCGACTCTTTTATCACCAATATTATGCAGAATATTTTCTTTTTCTTGATATACCCGTTTAGTCGCACCTTTAGAATATGCGATGTTTTTTTTTACATGATCGACCCGCCATCGTGTAAATGAGGTGATACGTGATCTGTGTTTGAATCTAAACTTTGTCACGTTGGCCTTTGTGTGGTAGAAAATTTATCCTCGGTGGGTTTCGAGAGTGGAAAAGGGAAATCCCAACCTTGCACCGAATACCCGGTTATCTGCTCAAATATCCATACCTTTTGGTGCGTTTTCTACTTCTGCACATGTGCATGCACCCATGGTAAAAATAAACCCGAAATCTTAACTGAAGCTCTGATGTATATATATATACACCTATATTTATTTGTTTGTATGCTATTAAATGCTATCAATATTAAATATTTTGTCTTTTATACTTGTTTGTTTCGTTGGCTATTTTAAACTTGATACCTTAAGACAATCAGATATCTAAGCCACAACAACATTCTACAGCGATATTTGTTTGATACCTTAAGGCAATCAAATAACCCACAACAACATTCTACAGCGATATTAGTTTGCTACTCTAAAGCAATCATATAACCCACAACAACATTCTACTGTGATATTTGTTTGATATCTCAAAGCAGTCTTATAACCCACAACAACATTCTACGGCGATATTTGTTTGATACCTCAAAGCAATCATATAACCCACAACAACATTGTATAGCGATATGCGTTTGATACTTAAAAGCAATCATATAACCCACAACAACATTCTTCGGCGATATTTGTTTGATATCTCAAAGCAGTCTTATAACCCACAACAACATTCTACGGCGATATTTGTTTGATATCTCAAAGTAATCATATAACCCGCAACAACATTCTTCGGCGATATTTGTTTGATATATGAAAGCTGTCTTATAACCCACAACAACATTCTACAGTGATATTTGTTTGGTATCTCAAAGCAATCATATAACCCACAACAACATTCTACGGCGATATTTGTTTGATATCTCAAAGTAATCATATAACCCGCAACAACATTCTTCGGCGATATTTGTTTGGTATCTCGAAGCAGTCTTATAACCCACAACAACATTCTACAGTGATATTTGTTTCATACCTGAAGCTATCATATGACCCACAGCAACATTCTACAGCGATATTTGTTTGATACTTTAAAGCAATCATATAACCCACAACAACATTCTTCGGCGATATTTGTTTGATATCTCAAAGCAATCATATAACCCACAACAACATTCTTCGGCGATATTTGTTTGGTATCTCGAAGCAGTCTTATAACCCACAACAACATTCTACAGTGATATTTGTTTCACACCTGAAGCTATCATATGACCCACAGCAACATTCTACAGCGTTATTTGTTTGATACCTTAAAGCTATCATATAACCCACATTCTACCGCGATATTTGCTTGATACCGTAAAGCAATCATATATCCCATAACAAACATTCTACAGCGATATTTTTAAACCTTAAACACGATATCAGAAATTCATTATCTTTTTTAAATTTTCAAGATATTCGCAACAAAACCATATCGTGTGTCCCCCTTCCACGGAACGACCTCGAGAAGTATTCATGTATTTATTTATTGGTCGAGTTGTATTAACAACCGAGATCTATAGTTTGGGGGACGTTCGGTGGGCGTTCGAGTGGGTGGCGGGTGGGCGGTTGGGTGGACTTTTGGGGCGTCCTCACACTGTTAGCACAATAACAGGAACAAACGTTCTCCGATTTGACTAATATTTGCCATACGGGTCTTTTGCTATAATATATTAAGGGAGTTCGAAACCTGACCAAGGCCAATTTTCGTTAAGGAGTTATGGGCCTTGATTAGTCAATTTGTACGGAATTTGAGCTCGTTAGCGAAATAATTTGAACAAACGTTCTTCGATTTGACTAATACTTGCCATACAAGTCATTTGCAATAATATGTCAAGCGAGTTTGGAAACTGGCCAGGCCCGAATGTTTTTGCATAGTTATGGGCCTTAATTAGTCAATTCCTCTTACAAATGTTGTGCTCGTTAGCGGAATAACTTGAACAAACGTTCTCCGAATTGACTAATATTTGTCATTCAGGTCTTTTGCAATAATATCTCAAGCGAAAACCGCCCCTCCTGATTTTGATACCATTCCATAGACTACAGTTATTATATTATCCTCCTTGTATATTAATATTGGACTGACACAAAGGCGATACCATTCCTGCAAACGGTTCTTTAAAGGGTTAATTTAGAATCGTGAAAACAAGTACATTATGCTTTTAAAAGGGTATAGTCAATGATAATGACCAGGAATGACAGCAATTTAAACATCGAGACAATTTCCAGTTCAAATATACTTTTAACGCTTTAGACTCGAGCGGCCGCTTCTCCGGTCAGGGAAGTTATACGTCACAACGTTATTAAATAGGGTGGCTGTTTAGTAATCTGGTGGGATAGACCAATCAATATTTTCAACGCACAGCCCAGAGGCTGCACGTTGGAAATATTGATTGGTCTTCCAGAAATAATGAATATGGACTCTTCTAATTTCTGCCATTGAACTGACATGGAAGATACCACTAGAGTTCAAACGGTTAAAGATGCAGATGAAGAGGATTTTTAGCTTTTGAAAAATTGCATTTCGTCCGATTCGTCTACCCTCCCTGTCATATGTGTCTTGATCCCCCCTCTCCGAGTTATAAGAACAAAAGATCTGTATCCTGAACCTGTGTTGGATAAAGGGTTAAATAATGAAAGCCTTATATTTATTATGAATTAATTATTGATTTTGTTCTAAAACTTTACGGATCTGATTAATTATATTTTACTCCAAACTCTCCACAACTCTATCTAATACAGTCAGTGCTGTACGTCGATTGTGCACAACTCTATTTAATACAGCCAGTGCTGTACATCGATTGTGCACAACTCTACCTAATACAGTCAGTGCTGTACATCGACTGTGCACAACTCTACCTAATACAGTCAGTGTTGTACGTCGATTGTGCACAACTCTACCTAATACAGTCAGTACTGTACATCGACTGTGCACAACTCTATCCAATACAGCCAGTGCTGTACGTCGATAGTGCACAACTCTATCTAATACAGTCAGTGTTGTACATCGATTGTGCACAACTCTGCCTAATGCAGTCAGTGCTGTACATCGACTGTGCACAACTCTACCTAATACAGTCAGTGTTGTACGTCGATAGTGCACAACTCTATCCAATACAGTCAGTGCTGTACGTCGATAGTGCACAACTCTACCTAATACAGTCAGTGCTGTACATCGACTGTGCACAACACTATCTAATACAGTCAGTGCTGTACGTCGATAGTGCACAACTCTACCTAATACAGTCAGTGCTGTACATCGACTGTGCACAATTCTACCTAATACAGTCAGTGTTGTACGTCGATAGTGCACAACTCTATCCAATACAGTCAGTGCTGTACGTCGATAGTGCACAACTCTATCCAATACAGCCAGTGCTGTACGTCGATAGCGTACAACTCTGTCTAATATAGTCAGTGCTGTACGTCTCTTCCTAATAGAGTCGGTGCTGTACATCGACTGTGCACAACTCTATCTAATACAGTCAGTGCTGTACGTCGAATGTGCACAACTCTACCTAATACAGTCAGTGCTGTACATCGACTGGGTACAACTCTATCTAATACAGCCAGTGCTGTACGTCGATAGTGCACAACTCTATCCAATACAGCCAGTGCTGTACGTCGATAGCGTACAACTCTATCTAATATAGTCAGTGTTGTAAGTCGATTGTTCACAACTCTATCTAATACAGTCAGTACTGTACGTCGAATGTGCTCAACTCAATCTAATACAGTCAGTACTGTACGTCGATTGTGCACAACTCTACCTAATACAGTCAGTGTTGTACATCGACTGTGCACAACTCTATCTAATACAGTCAGTGCTGTACGTCTATTGTGCACAACTCTATCTAATACAGTCAGTACTGTACGTCGATTGTGCACAACTCGACCTAATACAGTCAGTGTTGTACATCGACTGTGCACAACTCTATCTAATACAGTCAGTACTGTACGTCGATTGTACACAACTCTATCTAATACAGTCAGTGCTGTACGTCGATTGTGCACAACTCTACCTAATGCAGTCAGTGTTGTACATCGACTGTGCACAACTCTATCTAATACAGTCAGTGCTGGACGTCGATTGTGAACAACTCTATTTAATACAGTCAGTTCTGTACGTCGATTGTGCACTTTTTCCATCCCTTGTTAACCCTGCATGCTTGGTGTTAGTACGTTGGGGAGTCTGACAGGTACTCGCCGCTGCTCGGCGGTTCTCGTGGGGTACTTCCCCCCCCCCCCCCCCATAAAATTGTCCGACAAGAGGTGACCCTGGGTGTGTAAAGTGTCGTTTAACGCCGATTAAAATTCATATCGTGTGAAACCACCAATCCCAATTGCACCGATATCAAAAGAGCGACATTGATCGAATTTTCAATAAATGGTCAAAGATACCCAAGGAATGATAATATAATACTCTGTACTACTTAATGTGTCACCTAAACTGTTTTTATAGAGATAATTGAGAAATCAAACATATCAAACTTGCTAATATGATTACTTAAGGGGAAGTATTATTATTTGCTAGTAAAGTGAAGAACATACAGTACAACTGTTCTGTCTAACTTTCGGAGTAACAGTAATAATAATCCATCCATTGAATTGTTGTTAATAATATATTGTTGTTTGAATTATATTTTTAATATTTGTCTTCTGTACGTAAATATATATTTATCACATGTGAGATGTTACCATTAGTAAGCAGGTCAGTAGCCAGGATTTTATAATAGGGCGTGTCCTAACAAGTTTGAAGTGGGGGGGGGGAGGTTGGAAAGTCGTTGTGAGGGAGGGGCTCCCTTGCTTTAACAACGAACCTCCAGTTGTTAGCTCCTTCTCCCTCTTCTTCGAAGGAAGTGGGAGGAGGAGAAAAACAATGGAGGGTCCTAGTTAGGACAAGGGGAGCCCCAAGAAGATTTTGCATAATTCAGCGCTATAAGAGTGAATCTGTGACATTTATAGCTTGTATATCTCTGAATTGAATACTATTTTAGGGCTATACATGTTATGTAAAAGTAGCATACAGCAATTGTTTTGTCTTGGGGTTTTTTTGGCAGCGAAAATTTTAGGAGACCAAGACCCCACCAGGCTCTCGGCTTTGCCACTGAGATAAACTGTTCAATAAATTCTGGTGGGATGTACAGGTTTCTTCTGACCTGGAATATAAATAGAACATCACTTGTGTCAGCTTAGAAATACGTTTTTCAACAACGTTTCTAACCTTGAGGGCCCGTTATTGGGAGGACAATGAGGTGGGATAAACGTTTGGCTGGCTTGGGTATGCCACCCGGAGCACAGGTACCTCAGCATAAAGAGAGGGGTGGAGAAAGACCACTGATGCATATACAACTGGTTCATTGGTCAAATATAGGAAAATATCCCAACCACCTCCAGCTTGTGTGTGTGTGTGGGGGGGGGGGGGGGTTGGAGGGGGTGTTGCTAAGTGGATGTGTGGTTTAGACCAATCAATATTTTGAGAGCTGCACGTTGAGAATATGAATTGGTCTTTCCCCAAATAATTAATATGGACTCTTCCAATTGCTGTTATTGAACTGATATAGAAGATACCATCAGTGTTTAAAGGGTTAATAATATGAATTCTTTACATCATATTTTAGTTATTATTGACAAAAAAACAAGTTTCAAGATTAGAAAACTCGCCCCCTTAGTTCCAATGTGTTCTATGTGCCTACCGGCACATAGAACACATTGGAACTCAGAGGACGAACTGACAACATGTTTCTAGTTTTTGTGCTATGTGACGTTTAATGGAATGAAAATTGTTACCCTGTGACTGACAGCTTTCACGTCATTAAACCTCATGATGAGAATAGTTATAGCGTTGATCCATCTGGCTCCATCTTGTGAGGAGCGTGTGTGTGTGTGTGGGGGGGGGGATGTAATCTAGTTGAAAACAGATATGTAAGAAAGACGTACTCCTACCACCCCTACGTACAGATCCTCACGCCGTAATAAACGGCATTGTCATGAGCTCCGCCTCAGTCCATGTGGACATTTCCTCATAGCTTCGACTCTTTTATCACCAATATTATGCAGAATATTTTCTTTTTCTAGATATACCCGTTTAGTCGCACCTTTAGAATATGCGATGGTTTTTTTAACATGATCGACCCGCCATCGTGTAAATGAGGTGACACGTGATCTGTGTTTGAAACTAAACTTTGTCACGTTGGCCTTTGTGTGGTAGAACATTTATCCGCGGTGGGTTTCGAGAGTGGGAAAGGGAAATCCCAACCTTGCACCGAATACCCAGTTATCTGCCCAAATATCCATACTTTTTTGTGCGTTTTCTACTCCTGCACATGTGCATGCACCGATGGTAAAAATAATCCCGAAATCTTAACTGGAGCTCTGATGTATATATATACACCTATATTTATTTGTTTTTATGCTATTAAATGCTATCAATATTACATATTTTGTCTTTTATACTTGTTTGTTTCGTTGTCTATTTTAAACTTGATACCTTAAGGCAATCAGATATCTAACCCACAACAACATTCTACCGCGATATTTGTTTGATACCTTAAGGCAATCATATAACCCACAACAACATTCTACAGCGATATTAGTTTGATACTCTAAAGCAATCATATAACCCACAACAACATTCTACTGTGATATTTGTTTGATACCTCAAAGCAATCATATAACCCACAACAACATTGTATAGCGATATGCGTTTGATACTTAAAAGCAATCATATAACCCACAGCAACATTCTACAGCGATATTTGTTTGATACTTTAAAGCAATCATATAACCCACAACAACATTCTACAGCGATATTTGTTTGATACTTTAAAGCAATCATATAACCCACAACAACATTCTACAGCGATATTTGTTTGATACTTTAAAGCAGTCATATAACCCACAACAACATTCTACAGCGATATTTGTTTGATACTTTAAAGCAATCATATAACCCACAACAACATTCTACAGCGATATTTGTTTGATACTTTAAAGCAGTCATATAACCCACAACAACATTCTACAGCGATATTTGTTTGATACTTTAAAGCAATCATATAACCCACAACAACATTCTACAGCGATATTTGTTTGATACTTTAAAGCAATCATATAACCCACAACAACATTCTACAGCGATATTTGTTTGATACTTTAAAGCAATCATATAACCCACAGCAACATTCTACGGCGATATTTGTTTGATTTCTCAAAGCAATCATATAACCCACAACAACATTCTACAGCGATATTTGTTTGATACTTTAAAGCAATCATATAACCCACAACAACATTCTACGGCGATATTTGTTTGATTTCTCAAAGCAATCATATAACCCACAACAACATTCTACGGCGATATTTGTTTGATATCTCAAAGTAATCATATAACCCACAACAACATTCTACAGCGATATTTGTTTGATACTTTAAAGCAATCATATAACCCACAACAACATTCTACAGCGATATTTGTTTGATACTTTAAAGCAGTCATATAACCCACAACAACATTCTACAGCGATATTTGTTTGATACTTTAAAGCAATCATATAACCCACAACAACATTCTACAGCGATATTTGTTTGATACTTTAAAGCAATCATATAACCCACAGCAACATTCTACGGCGATATTTGTTTGATATCTCAAAGTAATCATATAACCCACAACAACATTCTACGGCGATATTTGTTTGATTTCTCAAAGCAATCATATAACCCACAACAACATTCTACAGCGATATTTGTTTGATACTTTAAAGCAATCATATAACCCACAACAACATTCTACAGCGATATTTGTTTGATACTTTAAAGCAATCATATAACCCACAACAACATTCTACGGCGATATTTGTTTGATATCTCAAAGTAATCATATAACCCACAACAACATTCTACGGCGATATTTGTTTGATTTCTCAAAGCAATCATATAACCCACAACAACATTCTACGGCGATATTTGTTTGATACTTTAAAGCAATCATATAACCCACAACAACATTCTACAGCGATATTTGTTTGATACTTTAAAGCAATCATATAACCCACAACAACATTCTACAGCGATATTTGTTTGATACTTTAAAGCAATCATATAACCCACAACAACATTCTACGGCGATATTTGTTTGATATCTCAAAGTAATCATATAACCCACCACAACATTCTACAGCGATATTTGTTTGATTTCTCAAAGCAGTCTTATAACCCACAACAACATTCTACAGTGATCTTTGTTTCATACCTGAAGCTATCATATGATCCACAGCAACATTCTACAGCGTTATTTGTTTGATACCTTAAAGCTATCATATAACCCACATTCTACCGCGATATTTGCTTGATACCGTAAAGCAATCATATAACCCATAACAAACATTCTACAGCGATATTTTTAAACCTTAAACACGATATCAGAAATTCATTATCTTTTTTAAATTTTCAAGACATTCGCAACAAAACCATATCGTGTGTCCCCCTTCCACGGAACGACCTCGAGAAGTATTCATGTATTTATTTATTGGTCCAGTTGTATTAACAACCGAGATCTATAGTTTGGGGACGTTCGGTGGGCGTTCGAGTGGGTGGCGGGTGGGCGGTTGGGTGGACTTTTGGGGCGTCGTCACACTGTTAGCACAATAACAGGAACAAACGTTCTCCGATTTGACTAATATTTCCCATACGGGTCTTTTGCTATAATATCTCAAGGGAGTTCGAAACCTGACCCAAGCCAATTTTTCGTTAAGGAGTTTTGGGCCTTGGTTAGTCAATTTGTACGGAATTTGAGCTCGTTAGCGAAAAAATTTGAACAAACGTTCTTCGATTTGACTAATACTTCCCATACAGGTCATTTGCAATAATATGTCAGGCGAGTTTGGAAACTGGCCAGGCCCGAATGTTTTTGCATAGTTATGGGCCTTAATTAGTCAATTCTTCTTACAAATGTTGTGCTCGTTAGCGGAATAACTTGAACAAACGTTCTCCGAATTGACTAATATTTGTCATTCAGGTCTTTTGCAATAATATCTCAAGCGAAAACCGCCCCTCCCGATTTTTCATTACAGAGTTATGGGCCTTAATTAGTCATTTTTGCGAATTTCAAGCTGGTTAGAAACGCAGCTTGAACAAACGTTCTCCGATTTGTCGAATATTTGTTATACAGGTCTTTTGTAATAACATTGATTCTTGAGCAGCAAAAGACCGAATTCAGATTAGCGCCAGCGAATATTATGAATAAAACTCCAAACGTCTACTTAATTGGTCTGAAATAAAATTAAACATCACGTAAATACGAATTTTTACCTCGAATGATATAACGAATTTTAACAGTCTCTTCGACTGCATACCATAATTAAAGTTCATATTCTTTGATAACCTTTCTACTTTATTCTGACCATACAGACTTGTTAATAAGAAGGGTCAAGGCAAGTCAGCCAAACCTTAATACCAAGTTTTATATCTAATACTCAATCAGCGAGGAGTAACATGAAAAGCAGACGACACTTGCAAAAAAAATTCTTGAATAACTTTTTTTTTTCATTTTTTGTCTCAAAAACATAGGTTATGACCCCTCATTGGAACGAGCTCGACGAGCTCGTTCCAATGAGGGGTCATAACCTATGTTTTTGAGACAAAAAATGAAAAAAATAAATAAAATTAATAGGCGATTTTTGAGAATAGCGCTGGCCGGTTTTGGCCGTTACGTTGGGTAAAGGGTTAATGCAAAAGTCTGCAGCAAATTCAACGATGTTGGCGTTTTATTAGACGAGAGACCGTTGAGCACTGAAACACTTTCAAAGCCCCGCGAGAAATGGGTGAAGGTATTCGTATAATTTCTCAGCGTCTGAAGATGCTGAAATCAGCAGAGAGCTCCGAGCTCGGATGGAAGGTGATCAACAAATAAACCGTTAGCAGATGATTTAGACGATGAAAAAAAGAGTTTACAGGCATAAACGCAAGCAGTCCAAAAATAGAAGCAAGAGAGAACTAAAAAAACTGTTATCGATTCATTTCCTGTTTCAGAGGCATGGCCAGTCGTCAGCTAATCAAATCATCAGTACCCTCAGCACACCTCGTTCCCTGAATTCCAACGTGTTCTACGTGCCTACCGGCGTGCCTACTGGCGTGTCTATTGGTGTGCCTACAGATGTGCTTACCGGCGTGCCTACTGGCTGCCTGCTGACGTGCCTACTGGCGTCTACTGGCGTACCTACTGGCGTCTACTGGCGTGCCTACTGGTGTGCCTACTGGCTACCTACTGGCGTGCCTACTGGCTTGCCTACTGGCGTGCCTACCGGCGTGCCTACTGATGAGCCTACTGGCGTGCCTACTGGCGTGCCTACTGGCGAGCCTACTGGCGTGCCTACTGGCTGCCTACTGGCGTGCCTACTGGCGTGACTACTGGTGAGCCTACTGGCGTGTCTACTGGCGTGCCTACTGACAGCGTACTGACGTGCCTACTGACAGCCTACTGGCGTGCCTACTGACAGCCTACTGACGTGCCTACTGAAGTACCTACTGGCGTGCCTACTGGCTGCGTACTGCGTGCCGACTGGCGTGCCTACTGACGTGCCTACTGGCGTGCCTACTGGCGTGCCTACTGGTGAGCCTACTGGAGTGCCTACTGGCGTGCCTACTGACAGCCTACTGGCTGCCTACTGACAGCCTACTGGCGTGCCTACTGTTTTCTACCGGCTGCCTACTGGCGTGCCTACTGGCTGCCTACTGGCGTGCCTACCGGCGTACCTGCTGGCGTGCCTACTAGCGTGCCTACTGGTGAGCCTACCGGCGTGCCTACTGGCGTGCCTACTGGCACATATAACACGTTGGGACTCAGGGGACGACCTATCTTCCAGAAATCAAAATTTAAAACAGGATTGTGTTTTCGATGTGAAAATCCCGGATCCTAGAGGGCGGTGTAGTAGAGCTGAGATTGACGGCCAAGATAAGATAAGTATAGCTTTATCTTTATTCCATGTTAGTGGGTTAGACAGACTTTGGTGTCAGTATTTTCAGGAGGTGCAAAAAAATTTAATAATAATTGCGATTCGCAGAGAGCTGGGAGTATTCTCCTAGCCGGTCGATTAAAAAGGAAGTGTGAGTTTCAGAAAAATGTGGTTACTAATGGTAATGTTTTGAGCACTATTGAAAAGGAGTATCGATTGTCATTGGAAATGACACCAAACGAATGAGAATTCAAAAATAAATTGTCAGCCAGGCAATTTTTGATTTTGTGAAAACGAAAAACGGGAGATTAGTTGAGCAAAATTGTGTGTGCAAGGTTGAAGTAAAAGCACATGTTTTCAACCCTTTAACGATAGCTTACAATAAAAAATAATAAACCTAGATTGGTGCTAGACTGTTGAGATATTAACCCATGCTTGCTGCAATGCAAGTTCAAATTTGAAGATGATAAGGTTGATGTTGAGATGTTTCCTTTCGAAGAACCCCACAGTAATAAACAATAAACCAAGATTGGTAGTGGAATGTCGGGAGATTAAGTCCCACTTGCTGTAATCCACAAAGGTGCCTTGCAATAAGAAAAATAAACCTAGATTGGTGGTAGACTGCTGAGATATTAACTCATGCTTGCCACAGATTACAATGGTAGCTTACAAAATTAAATCAAGATTGGTGGTAGAATGTCCGGAGATTAAATCACACTTGCTGCACTCCATAAAAGTGCCAAACAATAAGAAAACTAAACTAAGGTTGATGCTAGACTGTTGAGATATTAACTCATGCTTGCTGCAGATTACAATAGTAGCTTACAATAATAAAAAAAATAAACCAAGATTCTTACTAGAATGTCGAGAGATTAACTCACACTTGCTGCAATTCATAAAGGTGCTTTAAAATAAGACAGGTGTTCATAACGGTACCTTTCAATAAAAAATAAACCTAGGTTGGTGCTAGATTGTTGAGAGAAAGTTTAGCTCGTGCTGGCTACAATTCATAACGGTACCTTGCTTTAAGAAAAAATAAACCTAGATTGGTGCTAGATTGTTGAGAAAGTTTAGCTCGTGATGGCTGCAATTCATAATGGTACCTTGCTTTAAGAAAAATAAACCAAGAGTGGTGCTAGATTGTTGCAAAAGTTTAGTTCGTGCTGGCTACAATTCATATCGGAGCTTGCTTTAAGAAAAATAAACCTAGATTGGCACAAGACTGTTGAGATATTAACCAATGCTTGCTGCAATGCAAGTTCAAATATAAAGATGATAAGGTTGCTGTTGAGATGTTTCGTTAGGAAGATTGGGCAATTATATTTGACTGTAAATCAGTTTATCACCAAATCGACTTTTTTCTGATCATAGATGGTTTGAAGGGTTTACATGGACTGACAAGAGAGGTCTTAAATCTTATTACCCTTTTGATGTTCTACCATTTGGCATTGTAATCGTACGTTATATTTCTTACCAGAGTTATCAGGGTGTCAGTCGTCTTTTGTGGAGTAGAAGGGTTTACGAGTGATTATGTTCTACCATTTGGCATTGCTATCGTAGGTTATATTTTTTATTAGAGTTATGAGGGTGTCAGTCATCTTTTGCGGAGTAGAATGGTTTACGACTGATTATGTTCTCCCATTTGGCATTCCGATCGTAGGTTACATGTTCCACCACGGTCATGAGGGTGCCAGTCATCTTTTGTGGAGTAGAAAGGTTTACGAATGATTATGTTCTACCATTTGGCATTGCTATCGTAGGTTATATTTTTACTAAAGTTATGAGGGTGTCAGTCATCTTTTGTGGAGTAGAAAGGTTTACAAGTGATTATGTTCTACCATTTGGCATTGCTATCATAGGTTATATTTTTTACCAGAGTTATGAGGGTGTCAGTCATCTTTTGTGGAGTAGAAAGGTTTACGAGTGATTATGTTCTACCATTTGGCATTGCTATCGTAGGTTATATTTTTTATTAGAGTTACGAGGGTGTCAGTCATCTTTTGTGGAGTAGAAAGGTTTACGAGTGATTTTGTTCTACAATTTGGTATTGCTATCGCAGGCTATATTTTTTATCAGAGTTATGAGGGTGCCAGTCACCTTTTGTGGAGTAGAAAGATTTGCGAGTGATTTTGTTCTACAATTTGGTATTGCTATCGCAGGCTATATTTTTTATTAGTGTTATGGGGGTGTCAGTCATCTTTTGTGGAGTAGAAAGGCTTACGAGTGATTATGTTCTACCATTTGGCATTGCTATCGCGGGTTATATTTTTTATTAGAGTTATGAAGGTGTCAGTCATCTTTTGTGGAGTAGAAAGATTTGCGAGTGATTATGTTTTAGATTATGATATAGCAGGATAATGTTATATTGAGAAGGCTTGTAGATCAAGCTCTATTATTCGATTATTGTTCTCTGGTGAAAGAAGCTGTGTGCGAACATCGAGAATCTCACGGTGAGACTGAGAAGTGTTGTATGCATGTAGGACACGTTGACCTGATAAATGATATACAAAATACCACCTTGGTGGAAACAGCCATTAACCATTCACCCACCCGAACAGCCAAAACCGGTCAGTGCTATTATCAAAAATCGTCAATTAATTTTCATTATTTTTTTCATTTTTTGTCTCAAAAACATTGGTTCTGACCTCTCGTCGTGCTAGTTAGTTCCAATGAGGGGTCATAACCTATGTTTTTTAGACAAAAAATTGAAAAAACTAGTTATTCAAGAATTTTTGGGCAAATGTCTGCGTTTCATGTTAGGTAAAGGGTTAACGAACATCATACTCAGTGCGAGTTGCAAAGCAGCTGGGACTTTTGTGAACTTTTAAAAAGTTTCACATGGATTTTCTTGAGTTGTTCCAGTTGGTGTGAAGAGACGAATGTCCGAATTCTTACTGACAATGGAAATGTTCTTCAAAATTCAAATACAGGAAACCCAAAGGATAGTTTACAACGCATAGCCGTGAAAGGACAGGGCGAATGTGTTAACAAAAAATTATCAATTTTGCCGATTTGGATTTGGAGAGATCACAATTGTAAGGCTGATAGTTTTAACAGAAATGATGATAGCGATGACTGGGGTATAGCTTTGTATGTTTTCCAATTGACAGATTCGCGACAGGCTACAATACAAAATGCAACGTTTCAATGCTAGAGAGGTGGTCGTGGTCTGGGGTAGAAGGCATGGGTTCTTTTTACAAATCTGGGAATATCAAAATAACTTATTGGCAGGGTCGAGGAGGGGATGGGGACCCTGGGTATTAACTCTTGGGCCCGGACCTTTGGGGCCTTAGGAGTCCGGGATTCTTGGGTCAGGCTTGGGTCCCCAAAGGTTCTGTCTCCTGTGCTAAGCGTGGGCCTACCGTTCCCCGGGCGACCACCAGCAAGACCAGCAAGTTGCTCGTGTTATTAGAATACTATTTGCCAATCATGTAAAGAAGGAACTGAAATTTCCCGTGGAGATGTTCAATCTTTTATTAGTACAGTTAGGTCACTGGATACTCACTGATGAACTTGCAAATTGGAAACATGCTGCTAAATGCAGTCTTTTGAAGGCCAACAAATAACGTGATTTTCCATCCCCAAAGCCGCCAGAAGTTTCCACTTCATTTTACCAAAGTGGATTCCGAGCGATCACAAGAGGAAGGCTCATACTTTAAGCAGATATTTTGATAGTGATGACTGGTGTATAGCTTTGCATGTTTTCCGCAATCTCGACGTTGAATGGGATCCCCATTCTATTGATATATTCGCGACAAACTACAATACAATACGCAATCGTTTAATAGATGGTGGTGACCTGGAACATAGATGATAGATTCTGCAACCACTGCCAATACTTATTTGTAAAACTATGAAAAAAAAAACGTCGCTGTGACTTTTATGGAACATTAATTATTCCTGGATGAAAATCAGCTAATTTTTGGCCTTTCTTAACTTTGTAAAAAACCGGCACTTGATGTGCGGTATAAAGGATGTTGAATATTTTACGGGCCATGTTACGACAGTAACCGGAAGAAGAAATAACAGAATGTTGGAAAGGCTTCCGATTGTTGGCACTGAGAATGGACCACATGAAATAATTCTTTTCCGAAAAGTTAGAGAGATATAGAGAGAACGACTGAGCGAACGGTAACTTTCAGACAATACTGTGTTTTCTAAAAAAAAACATTTGAGAAGCGACAAAAAGGCTTGCTTCTCGCGATGTTGTCAACAATGAGCCTGTTAATATCGATATGTTAAAAGCATTGTCTGAAATGTTTTCAACATCACAAGACCTTACTACATAGAGAGATGATTCTGGTATAATTTGGTGTTTTTGTTACGATTTGATGAACTCAGATCGTTTCTGTGATCAAACATAAAAAATATTTGTAGATCATTTGCGTTCTTGGATGGTAAAAACGATCAGTGTCTGATTTATACCACCTTCAATACTTTGTTTTACTCGAAATCTCCAGATAATATCTCAAGATCTCGAGATAATATCCTGAGTTCTTGAGATATGCATCTTGAAATCTCTAGAAAGTATCTCAAGATCTCGAGAAAGTATCTCAAGATCTCGATAAAATATCTATAGATCTCGCGAAATTATCCAAAATCCCTGGATAATCTCAAGAAGATCTCGAGATAGGCATATATAATCGGTGTCACCCTTTGATCATTAGCATGAAGTCACTCCTGTCACTCAAACTGTTTATTTACTTGTCACATCTTTTCCAACTGCAACATATTTGCCTCCCCCCCCCCCCCCCATGACAATTACACGAATCCACTCCTGTCACTCAAAAAAGTGAAAAACTTATCAGCCGGTCACCTTGTTGCGTATTAGTTTTGAAAGCCCACCAAATCTTAGTCCATTACTAATATAAACCGTGTCCCGTCATCCGAGCTTGAACTTGCTACAGTCTTGTTCCCACTCCAAATCCAAAAGTATCAAGCCAGCACCCGGTACCTCCCAATACCTACTGTAGTGCCTTTTACTCTAAAACACGCCGTTTTCTCACTACTTTACAAGATGAAAAGTTTGTGTCTGTCTAACACTCCAAATCTGATGTGTTGATACACTACCCGATACTTCCTAATGCATACTGTAGTGGTTTTCTTTTACCCAAAAACTCAACGCTTTCTCACTTCTTTTTCTCCCAGATCCACGCTGGTTGTAGTGTTTTTTACCCTAAAACATAGAGGATATTCACGAAAATTTGATGAATACCGAAAATATCTCGTGAGTGGCTACAAAGAAATATGAGGATCTTCACGAGCGACGCAGTCGCGAGTGAAGATCCTCATATTTCTTGTAGCCACGAACGAGATATTTTCGGTATTCATCAAATTTTCGTGAATTTTCTTTTTATTTAATGCTCTACGACTACAAACTCTCCAATTTGTGGCCTTTATTTGCCATTAAGGCGCAAAATTTATGTGCCGAACCGGCGTCCATACAAAAATTACAACAACCAAACTCCAACCATTGGAATGTGTGAATATCCGCACAAAAAGTAGTCCCGTCTTATTTCTCCCCTAACTTTACGATTTACCAAGGCTGGCGAATTGAAATAATCGCAATGTGTTTCGAAGAAATAGAACAATAACAAAAAACACCACTTTCTTATTTTCAATAACAAGACACGTCATTTTATTTTTTTTGAACTCAATGCACTGAAGACGTGTGAAGTTGAACTGAAGAAATTTGAAAGTGATTTCGGCTTTTCGCTGGAAGGTGAATGAGAAAGTCAAACTTTGAAACCGCTGATTTAATGAATTGATTTAGTCACTGTCACTATCAATTATTCGAATTCGTTTGTATTTGGGACTCTGGAATTCATTACTGATGTGCTGACTCGTTTAAAGTACATGTGATTCGTCATCCGAACCTACGATGAAATATCGATTTCTAAATATCATTTTGATATTTCGTTTTGCCGACCGACATGGGAATATGACTTAATTTTTCACCTTGAATTGATGCCTGAGCATTAAATAAATAAAGTTTACTCACTACTTTACAAGCCACACACCCATAAATACCAAATATTTCCTTCCAGCTCCACATTGAATGGAGCGATTTTTGCCACAATATACCTACCCTAGGATTCCCTTTCCTCTCGTTGGTTTGAAAAGTCTAGATTTGGTGCAACTAGTTACCCCCTGCGGATACTGTTTCCGGACGAGTGATTAAGAACCTCACGTATTACCAACGTCAGTGTTAGAAAAGGGCTTGCCCAGTACAAGCTGCAGATGCTGGACAAAACTGTGAATTTATGGTCAATACCCAGCAATCTCGGGACCCCAGGAGCCGTTCTCACAATTACACACCCAAACTGAAACCAATAACTGTGCGCCCAAGAGGCAAATATAATCCCCCCCCCCCCAAACGAAACCCAATTACATGTAGTAATGAAAAGATTGACCTGTCGCCCAACAAGTCTCAACGGTCCGTACACCTTTCACACTCCTCCAGGGAGATACCCAAAAGTGAAAACTCCAATGGTGAAGTATCCTGTCCTGCGCATATAAAGAGGGACAACTTGAACCCAGTTTCCAGTCTATCCGAACAAGATGAAGCCTCCTCAATGTCGTTTACTGCCACCCTTAACTAGCTACAACATGGCACCCAAATTAACAATACGATCCTCGTGATCCCATACTCTCATTCGGTCACAGCAGACCCCCCCCCCCCCTCCCCCAGTACTTGTGACTTTCGTCCTCAACGACAACTCATGAACCGACAGCAATACAGGACACCCCGTCCCATAAGATTGATTGGTCCCACAGACCGCTCCGTCTTAATTCACAACGTGATGCAGACACACATCCAAATTATGAGAGCAACAACTAGCCCACCCAAACCCCGAAAGCGCATCACACCATTGATTTTCCTCCGACAATACCCAACTATGAATGCACTTTTTATAGTCCGCCAGTAAGCCTCCCAACAATACTCCTCAAAACCAGCCTACAATGATAGTCCAAACTCAAACCCGTGAACACAACACTCGGTTTGACCTATCGATTGACCACAGCACCCAAAAAATGTTTGACCCAATTGGCAGCCCACCCAAATAATCGAAAGTGCCCCTCCCGCCAAACACAGAACCCCGCAATGTAGTGTTGAAAAGATGTTCCCGCGACATTTGAAACAGCAAGTAGCACACCACTTTCTATTTTGCAACTCCCATAAAGTGATTCATTCCCAAATATACACACAACAGCATCCCAATCGTAGACTAACTGGCCATTTGGTGCCTCCCTCCAACCAATATATCACACAAACCTCTCACGCCGCACAACAGTATCGTCCCAGTCGTGCATTAACTGGTCATTTGGTGCCTCCCTCCAACCCATATATCACACAAACCTCTCCCGAGGCGCAACAATAGTCAGTATCACCCCAATTGTAGATTAACTGGCCATTTAGTGCCCCCTCCATCCTACATATCACACAAACCACTCCCGGGGCACAACAACAGTATCAACCCAATTGTAGATTAACTGGCCATTTGGTGCCTCCCTCCAATCTATATATCACACAAACCTCTCCCTGGGTACAACAACAGTATCAACCCAATTGTAGATTAACTGGCCATTTGGTGCCTCCCTCCAATCTATATATCACACAAACCTCTCCCGGGGAACAACAACAGTATCATCCCAATTGTAGATTAACTGGCCATTTGATGCCTCCCTCCATCCTACATATCACACAAACCTCTCCCGGGGCACAACAACAGTATCAACCCAATCGTAGATTAACTGGCCATTTGGTGCCTCCCTCCAATCTATATATCACACAAACCTCTCCCTGGGCACAACAACAGTATCATCCCAATTGTAGATTAACTGGCCATTTGATGCCTCCTTCCATCCTATATATCACACAAACCTCTCCCGGGGCACAACAACAGTATCATCCCAATTGTAGATTAACTGGCCATTTGGTGCCCCCTCGAACCTATATATCACACAAACCATTCCCGGGGCACAACAACAGTATCATCCCAATTGTAGATTAACTGGCCATTTGGTGCCTCCCTCCATCCTATATATCACACAAACCTCTCCCGGGGCACAACAACAGTATCATCCCAATTGTAGATTAACTGGCCATTTGGTGCCCCCTCGAACCTATATATCACACAAACCATCTCCCGGGGCACAACAACAGTATCAACCCAATCGTAGATTAACTGGCCATTTGGTGCCTCCCTCCAACCTATATATCACACAAACCTCTCCCTGGGCACAACAACAGTATCATCCCAATTGTAGATTAACTGGCCATTTGATGCCTCCCTCCATCCTACATATCACACAAACCTCTCCCGGGGCACAACAACAGTATCAACCCAATCGTAGATTAACTGGCCATTTTGGTGCCTCCCTCAAATCTATATATCACAAAAACCTCTCCCTGGTCACAACAACAGTATCATCCCAATTGTAGATTAACTGGCCATTTGATGCCTCCCTCCATCCTATATATCACACAAACCTCTCCCGGGGCACAACAACAGTATCATCCCAATTGTAGATTAACTTGCCATTTGGTGCCCCCTCGAACATATATATATCAAAAACCACTCCCGGGGCACAACAACAGTATCATCCCAATTGTAGATTAACTGGCCATTTGGTGCCTCCCTCCAACCTACATATCACACAAACCTCTCCCGGGGCACAACAACAGTATCATCCCAATTGTAGATTAACTGGCCATTTGGTGCCTCCCTCCATCCTACATATCACACAAACCTCTCCCGGGGCACAACAACTGTATCATCCCAATTGTAGATTAACTGGCCATTTGGTGCCCCCTCCAACCTATATATCACACAAACCACTCCCGGGGCACAACAACAGTATCATCCCAATTGTAGATTAACTGGCCAGTTGATGCCTCCCTCCAACCTACATATCACACAAACCCCTCCCGGGGTACAACAACAGTATCATCCCAATTGTAGATTAACTGGCCATTTGATGCCTCCCTCCATCCTACATATCACACAAACCTCTCACGAGGCACAACAACAGTATCAACCCAATCGTAGATTAACTGGCCATTTGGTGCCTCCCTCCAACCGATATATCACACAAACCACTCCCTGGGCACAACAACAGTATCATCCCAATTGTAGATTAACTGGCCATTTGATGCCTCCCTCCATCCTACATATCACACAAACCTCTCCCGGGGCACAACAACAGTATCAACCCAATTGTAGATTAACTGGCCATTTGGTGCCTCCCTCCAATCTATATATCACACAAACCTCTCCCTGGGTACAACAACAGTATCATCCCAATTGTAGATTAACTGGCCATTTGGTGCCTCCCTTCCTTCTACTTATCACACAAACTTCTCCCGGGGCACAACAACAGTATCAACCCAATCGTAGATTAACTGGCCATTTGGTGCCTCCTTCCATCCAACATATCACACAAACCTCTCCCGAGGCACAACAACAGTATCATCCCAATTGTAGATTAACTGGCCATTTGGTGCCTCCCTCCATCCTACATATCACACAAACCTCTCCCGGTGCACAACAACAGTATCAACCCAATTGTAGATTAACTGGCCATTTGGTGCCTCCCTCCAACCTATATATCACACAAACCACTCCCGGGGCACAACAACAGTATCAACCCAGTCGTAGATTAACTGGCCATTTGGTGCCTCCCTCCATCCTACATATCACACAAACCTCTCCCGGGGCACAACAACTGTATCATCCCAATTGTAGATTAACTGGCCATTTGGTGCCCCCTCCAACCTATATATCACACAAACCACTCCCGGGGCACAACAACAGTATCATCCCAATTGTAGATTAACTGGCCAGTTGATGCCTCCCTCCAACCTACATATCACACAAACCCCTCCCGGGGTACAACAACAGTATCATCCCAATTGTAGATTAACTGGCCATTTGATGCCTCCCTCCATCCTACATATCACACAAACCTCTCACGAGGCACAACAACAGTATCAACCCAATCGTAGATTAACTGGCCATTTGGTGCCTCCCTCCAACCGATATATCACACAAACCACTCCCTGGGCACAACAACAGTATCATCCCAATTGTAGATTAACTGGCCATTTGATGCCTCCCTCCATCCTACATATCACACAAACCTCTCCCGGGGCACAACAACAGTATCAACCCAATTGTAGATTAACTGGCCATTTGGTGCCTCCCTCCAATCTATATATCACACAAACCTCTCCCTGGGTACAACAACAGTATCATCCCAATTGTAGATTAACTGGCCATTTGGTGCCTCCCTTCCTTCTACTTATCACACAAACTTCTCCCGGGGCACAACAACAGTATCAACCCAATCGTAGATTAACTGGCCATTTGGTGCCTCCTTCCATCCAACATATCACACAAACCTCTCCCGAGGCACAACAACAGTATCATCCCAATTGTAGATTAACTGGCCATTTGGTGCCTCCCTCCATCCTACATATCACACAAACCTCTCCCGGTGCACAACAACAGTATCAACCCAATTGTAGATTAACTGGCCATTTGGTACCTCCCTCCAACCTATATATCACACAAACCTCTCCCGCGGCACAACAACAGTATCATCCCAATTGTAGATTAACTGGCCATTTGATGCCTCCCTCCATCCTATATATCACACAAACGTCTCCCGGGGCACAACAACAGTATCATCCCAATTGTAGATTAACTGGCCATTTGATGCCTCCCTCCATCCTACATATCACACAAACCTCTCCCGGGGCACAACAACAGTATCAACCCAATCGTAGATTAACTGGCCATTTGGTGCCTCCCTCCAACCTACATATCACACAAACCTCTCCCGGGAACAACAACAGTATCATCAACTGGCCATTTGATGCCTCCCCCCATCCTACATATCACACAAACCTCTCCCGGGGCACAACAACAGTATCAACCCAATCGTAGATTAACTGGCCATTTGGTGCCTCCCTCCAATCTATATATCACACAAACCTCTCCCTGTGTACAACAACAGTATCATCCCAATTGTAGATTAACTGGCCATTTGGTGCCTCCCTTCATCCTACATATCACACAAACTTCTCCCGGGGTACAACAACAGTATCATCCCAATTGTAGATTAACTGGCCATTTGGTGCCTCCCTTCATCCTACATATCACACAAACCTCTCCCGGGGCGTAACAACAGTATCAACCCAATCGTAGATTAACTGGCCATTTGGTGCCTCCCTCCAACCTATATATCACACAAACCTCTCCCAGGGCACAACAACAGTATCATCACAATTGTAGATTAACTGGTCATTTGGTGACCCCTCCAAACTATATATCACACAAACCTCTCCCGGGGCGCAACAACAGTATCATCCCAATTGTAGATTAACTGGCCATTTGGTGCCCCCTCCAAACTATATATCATACAAACCTCTCCCGGAGCACAACAACAGTATCATCCCAATCGTAGATTAACTGGCCATTTGGTGCCCCCTCCAAACTATATATCACACAAACCTCTCCCAGGGCACAACAACAGTATCATCCCAATTGTTGATTAACTGGCCATTTGGTGCCCCCTCCAACCTATATATCACACAAACCACTCCCGCCGCACAACAATAGTATCATCCCAATCGCAGATTAACTGGCCATTTGGTGCCCCCCTCCAACCTATATATCACACAAACCTCTCCCGAGGCGCAACAACAGTCAGTATCATCCCAATTGTAGATTAACTGGCCATTTGGTGCCTCATCCAACCTATATATCACACAAACCACTCTCGCCGCACAGCAATAGTATCATCCCAATCGTAGATTAACTGGCCATTTGGTGCCCCCCCCCCTCCAACCTATATATCACACAAACCTCTCCCGGGCGCAACAGCAGTCAGTATCACCACAATTGTAGATTAACTGGCCATTTCGTGCCCCCTCCAACCTATATATCCCACAAACCTCTCCCGAGGCGCAACAGCAGTATCATCCCACTCGTAGGTAAACTGGCCATTTGGTGCCCCCTCCAACCTATATATCAAACAACCACTCCCGCGGCACAACAACAGTATCATCCCAATTGTAGATTAACTGGCCATTTGGTGCCCCTCCAACCTATATATCACACAAACCTCTCCCGCCGCACAACAATAGTATCAACCCAATCGTAGATTAACTGGCCATTTGGTGACTCCCTCCAACCTATATATCGCACAATCCTCTCCCGGGGCACAACAGCAGTATCATCTCAATCGTAGATTAACTGGACATTTCGTGACTCCCTCCAACCTATATATCACACAAACCTCTCCCGGGGCGCAACAACAGTATCATCCCAATCGTAGATTAACTGGCCATTTGGTGCCTCCCTCCAACCAATATATCACACAAACCTCTCAAACCTCTCCCAGATATGATCTCGAGATAAAAAAAAGTATTGAGGGTGGCCTAAGTCAGCCACCTCAGATTAGAATTGAGCTGCGTAGAGAGCCATATGCTGCTCGATGGCTTGACCCTATGCTATGTAACTTGGGATATTCATTCGTGCCCGATTGGGGGTCTAGTAGGGACCTTGGAAGTGACGTCATGCCACGTGACCCAATGGTGCCTTGTTGTGTTGTTATGGTAACCCGTGTGAGCGGCCATCTTGTTACGTCATCCCCATAGTGACACGTGGTGTTAGTGCGCATACGCAGCGCGTTTTGTTAGGGTGATACGTGTTTCCGTCGTCCATTGTGTATTCTGGAGGCCGCCATCTTGGTTTCTATGGTAACGCGTGGTTGTTGTGCTACCCAAATGCTTCTAATAAGATAGGGGTATGTTTGGGGGGTGTTCCTTTGTACAAGAGTATTTTCCAATCCGCAGAATTACCACAACAACCCGACAATCTCTCCAAATCACCAAAAACAACCTTCATTTGATAAGAAACCCCAGAATTATGGGCATATAATAGTAGCACGTAGTACCAAGAGGGCCCCCGTGGGGTAAGTTCGATTGAACTGGAGAATATCTAATTACCCAAATAGACCTGACAGCCCGCACAGACCACCAAAATCTGTACCAAACCTCCAAAACGAACTGGCTGGCGAAGCCCCATTTTGGGCATATGAAAATAACACGTAATGGTATAGGACCGAGATATCCCCTTGGGGTATGTTCTATTTAATAGAGATACTGGCCCTGCTTTTACCAGAACCTTATTTTTATGCCTATTGCAGACGCTACTCTAACACTAACAACCTACTCAGTCCTAACTATCTGCGATTCTCTAGTCAAAGTCATTTTATCAACAGTGCTTCATTTTCCGTAGCCTGTATGCAGAGTTATCTCCATTGTGTACAACAAAGGCCTATATTATTCCTTAAGCCAAGAATCTATGGAGGTAGTTACTGCTAAGTCATTGCTCGAACGACTCAAATCCCATCGAGCAAATGAGCTATAGAGCAATTGCTTGTTCGAGTGACTCGCACATACTGCTCTTCGACTCATTTCGGTATTTGAGGATACCCATGGCCTGGTATTGTATTATTTGAGAATATCTTTCGAGGATACTTTTTTTATAGCATACTTTTCTAAGGATACTATTACCTATTTGACCCAGCCTTCTGTGCCACCCCAAGTCATACCTATCCCAAATTCCCCTTATAAGCTACCGAGCAGTTATTGAACAGTCACTCGAAGCCCATCGAGCAAATGAGCTTTAGAGCAATTGCTGCTCTTCGACTCATTTCGGTATTTGAGGATACCTAACGCCTGGTATTGTATAATTATTTGGGGATAGCTTTCTAGGATACCATTTAAAGGCCCAGTCTTTTAGACCACTCCAAGGCATACCTATTCCAAATTTCTCTAATAAGTCATCGAGCGATTACTGAAAAGTCATAGCTCGAATGACTCTAATCTGATCGAGCAAATGAGCTATCAGGCAATTTCTCGATTGAGTGACTCCACATATTGCTCAAATGACTCGAATCCCATCTAGGAAATGAGCTATAGTGCAATTGCTCGTTCGAGTGACTCGCCTTAGTATTTGAAGATACCTGTGGCGTGGTATTGTATTATTTGAGGATACCTTTCTAGGATACGTTTTATAGGATACTTATCTGAGGATATTATTACCTGCTTGGCCCATCCTTTTAGGCCACCCCAAGACATACTTATTCCAAATTCCTCTAATCTGATCGATCAAATGAGTTATCGAGATATTAAAACGAAAATAATTTGTCTTCGTAGTACCGTTATAACACGCGTTGTTCGTAGTGGGGCGCGGGATCTTGAATATTACACTGACTGGGAATTTTCGGATGTATGATTTCTTCATTTCAAGCCAGTTTTTCGCATTGAATACATTAAGTTTCTTCACGTATTTACTTTGCATAAACTAATATTAGTTTCATTTGATAAAAGTTACGTTCCTTTCTGCAAACCCACAGAGAGGACGACTATACTTGTTGTGATATACGTTTCCAGAGTCTTTTGGATAACAAAATATACTACTCAAAGTTTGCTAAGCACCAAATATTTGACACATCATTGTGAAATTTGCTAGTGACATATTTGCGATATTTTTGGTGGATATAATTGAGGAATGAGGTGGTCCCCAGTGTTTACATGAACTCTCCTGACTGGCAGACTTTTCGCGACCGTGTACTGTCTACATGTACATGACATGTATAGGGTATTCAATCTTCATTTCAACACAAACCCTTGTGATTAAATGATTGAAAATGGCGAATGCAAATGTAAGAAGATATTGTCTGAAGCAGAAATGTGGCGGGCTGTAGGGATGGTGGAGCAAGAGGCTTCCAGTCGTCAGGTTGGTGAAGCCCTTGATGTGCACCATACGGTGAACACCAGAGTCTGGGCAAGATTTCAGCAGTATGGTACACCAGTAAGACGGCATGGTGGTGACAGACAGGGCAAAATCGGCAGATGAAGACCGGTTATTGATCAGTAAGGCCCGTAGGAACCGCTTTGCTACAGCAACCCAGCTCCACAGGGACCTTCAGAATGCATCCGGGGTAAATATTCGACGCACACTATCCGGGCAAGGTTGCACGAAGTTGGTCTCCACTCGAGAAGACCATGTATTCGCATTCCGATGTCCCAGAACCACCGCCAGGCACAATATGAATGGGCTATGAACCACGTTGGATGGACCAGAGAAGATTGGCGATCTGTCATTTTTACAGATGAGTCAAGGTACTGTCTACACCACACAGATAGGCGCTCTAGGGTATGGAGAGGACCAGGAGAGCGATTCCATGCAGCCGACATTGCTGAACATGACCGCTATGGTGGAGGGTCAATCATGGTCTGGGCGGCATCAGCAGGGATGAACGTGGTACATTGACTGCACAGCGCTGTAGTGATGAAATCCTGGATGTCCACGTCAGATTGTAGGCAGGTGC
Organism: Pictodentalium vernedei; assembly: GCA_031216915.1. Taxonomy (NCBI): domain Eukaryota; kingdom Metazoa; phylum Mollusca; class Scaphopoda; order Dentaliida; family Dentaliidae; genus Pictodentalium; species Pictodentalium vernedei. The sequence continues at coordinate 73,653,336 of CM062297.1, forward strand.
AGTGGGTGAGAGATTCATTTTGATGGACGATAATGCCAGTCCTCATGTTGCCCATGCTGTCGGGGAGTACTGACTAAGGGAGGGGGTTGAGTGTATGGAATGACCAGTAAGATCCCCTGACCTCAATCCAATCGAACATATCTGGAGTTAGTTGCAGCTTGCAATTTCAGTCCGCCCAGTCCAGCTATGAAGTGTCCAGGAGCTTGGTGCCATGTTGGTCCAAGAATGGAACAACATCACACAAAGGACCACCAGGAACCTGGTTGGGAGCATGAGAAGGGGTTGTCAAGCTGTAATTAACAGTAATGGGTCTCATACTCGATATTGACCCAATACCAGTTCTCTCCGTGAACTTTTTGGCAAATTGAAAAATTTCCTCTTTTACCAATAATATCTTTTCCATGGTTATCGTGTTCAAAGGTTCAAAAATAACGTCAAACACAAATGCAATCTTAATTTCTGTACTTAATTAATTAAAGATATAATTAAATACAGACTATAATATTTCAACTAAAACATGAAGCAGGTAGTTGGATATACTTGATGCTTAGCAAACTTTGAGTAGTATATTAAATTCTGTGATACCTGAAGAGACAGATTACATTGTACGACGTAGACATGGTATTTAATCTGATTGATCTGGTTTCCTCATCGAGTCAAAATGTGATGATGATTGATTGTCTATTCTAATAATTGATTTATTATAATACGATGCCTGATTGACTGTTCTAATAATTTATTTATTATAATACGATGCCTGATTGACTGATCTAATAATTCATTTATTATTTAATGATGCCTGATTGACTGGCCTAATAATTTATTATAATACGATGCCTGATTGACTGGTCTAATGATTTATTTATTATATAATGATGCCTGATTGACTGATCTAATAATTCATTTATTATATGACAATGCTTGATTGACTGATCTAATATTTTTTTTATTATATTACGATGCCTGATTGAAATCGTAATATAATAAATCAATTATTATGATGCCCGGTTGACATCGTAATATAATAAATCAATTATTACGTTGCCTGAATGACATAGTAATATAATAAATAAATTATTAGACCAGTCAAACGATATCTGATTGACTTGTTTAATACTATATTCATTATATGACTATGCCTATTTAGAAATGGAGTCCGACATCTTAAATGAAAGAAAACAAGGAATTACGGAATGTTTAAATGTTCAGCGAGAAGGCACTTCAGATTTTACTTTGTATTTGTAAAATTATTGTGTCGAAAATCTGCATACGGCAGTATTATTGTGTCGAAAATCTGCATACGGCAGTGACGTCCCACGATTCTCGTTTGAGACAGTTATAACCACTTGCATGCTGCTGTCAGCTATTTCTACAAATGGCAGAATTGTTCTTGCCACTGAAACAGGTATAATTTGGTCACATTTAATCAAATTTTCCTCCTGAAAATGGAAAGGATTTTGCGCCAGTCATTTCTTGAATTAAAACCAAAAGAAGGCTTTATCACATCTAGTGATGGCTGCTTGCCGACAGCCGTGACTAAATTTAATGAAAAAGTATCTTGAAAATACTCCCTGGGTTAACAATAAGCAGACGACACTTGAACAAAACATCTTGAATAATTAGTTTTTTCATTTTTTTTCTCTCAAAAACATAGGTTGTGAACACTCCTTGGAACGAGCTCGACGAGCTCGTTCCAACGAGGTGTCATAACCTATGTTTTTGAGACAAAAAATGAAAAAATAATGAAAATTAATTGGCGATTTTTGAGAATAGTACTGACCGGTTTTGGCCGTTAGGTTGGGTAAAGGGTTAAGAGACACATATGATAAGGATTTGGAAAAGTTGATTCTCGCGTTTTCTGTAGAGGCTAAAAGGACTAACTGAGGGGATATTGAGGAGAATTTGTGTCAGTGATATAATAAATACCGGTACATATATACAACTTATTTTTAATTATATAAACTTCAGTAATGATGCTTTATTTAATATTATTAGATATATCACAGTATTGATGATTTACAAGTGTGGGAAATGCGTGTAACTCAGTTTTGTGATAGATGCGCCGTGAGAACGATAACGGACATTAGAAATGAATCGTAGTACTTCACCTCAAATGTGTGGATAACTGGCACGCTGTTATGTAATAGGGTTAAATTCAACACACATACTTTTTGTGTAACGGCAAAACAAGTTTACAGGATACTTCTACCGTAAGTCCAACAGGCTGAAACACAGTGTGCAATTATTTGGTGAGTTGAGTCTTCAGAAAAGTGATTTTGGGGTTTGGGGGTTCGTGCATAAGTATAAAAATACATTTGTAGTGGAAAATACGCGAAATTAGGAGAATTACTGTATGATGTCTGCGTGAAAATACTGAAGGCTTAATTTCATATTTTGAGTTTGGCCACTTTACTCTTATTTCCAATTTGTCGTCAGATTTCTATCTATCACATTTGCTATTCTCGTTTTAATTTAGAAATAGTTGAACCTTTGTCGAGGTTATATAGTATTAACATACCATAGGGACCAATGCAGTGTTTGTTGTTTGTGCTTGTGCGTCATATGACGTCGTATACAATTACCTGGCATAGAATTTAAAATATCATTATAAAGACTTTATGAAGTGTAAATATAAAGCTATCTATACAATATTCAAATCGTTTATACAATTTGAATAACATTAACGACACTTCATAAAGTGTCATTATAAAAAACATACAAACATTATTCAAATGGCAATAATTTCTATTGTTCAGCAAATGTGGGAATGGTTTTAGTTACCGTTTCAAGTGTGTCGTGGGGATCTAGATTTGAGCGCCGTAGATAATGGAGAAACATAAAACAGCCCCCCACCCAATGTTTTAAAAGTATCCATATTGAAACATAACATTCTTGTAAGTATTATTTATAATTTTGTTGAAGATGAACTCCTAGCATTATCTTTGGATCTGTGTTGTAGGGGTATTGGGGCGAGAGATATTTTAATTCTAGATAATGGCATGTCATCAAATTTTAAGGATCCCGCGGGGTCCCCATATGTTAATGATAATGATAGAAAACATAAAAAAATGTTTTCAGATACAATTGTGTAAAAGGATTTCATATTTGGTGAAGTTCACTCTTTAAATTATTTTTGTGAATAATCGATGAGTTTTGGAAGGTAAGGCCTTAGGGTCTATTGTGGTCTATTGGTATGTGATCTACTGTTAGGTAAGGGATTAGGATCTCTTGTGGTCTATTGGTATGTGATCTACTGCTAGGAAAGGCCTTAGGGTCTCTTGTGGTATATTGGTATGTGATCTACTGCTAGGTAAGGCCTTGAGGCCTCTTGTGGTCTATTGGTATATGATCTACTGTAAGGTAAGGCCTTAGGGTCTCTTGTGGTCTATTGGTATGTTATCTACTGTTAGGTAAGGGATTAGGATCTCTTGTGGTCTATTGGTATGTGCTCTACTGCTAGGTAAGGGCGTAGGGTCTCTTGTGTTTTATTGGTATGAAATCTACTGTTAGGTAAGGCCTTAGGGTCTATTGTGGTCTATTGGTATGTGACCTACCGCTAGGTAAGGCCTTAGGGTCTCTTGTGGTCTATTGGTATGGGATCTACTGCTAGGTAAGGCCTTAGGACCACTTGAGGTCTATTAGTATATGATCTACTGTAAGGTAAGGCCTTAGGGCCTCTTGTGGTCTATTGGTATGTGATCTACCGCTAGGTAGGACCTTATGGTCTCTAGTGGTCTATTGGTATGTGATCTACTGCTAGGTAAGGCCTTAGGGTGTCTTGTGGTCTATTGGTATGTCATCTACTGCTAGGTAAGGCCTTAGGGTCTGTTGTGGTCTATTGGTATGTGATCTACCGATAGGTAAGGCCTTAAGGTGTCTTGTGGTCTATTGGTATGTGATCTACGGCTACACAAGGCCTTAGGGTGTCTTGTGGTCTATTGGCATGTGGTCTACTGCTAGGTAAGGCCTTAGGGTGTCTTGTGGTATATTGGTATGTGATCTACTGCAAGGTATGGCCTTAGGGTGTTTTGTGGTCTATTGGTATGTGATCTACCGCTAGGTAAGGCCTTAGAGTCTCTTGTGGTCTATTGGTATGTGATCTACTGCTAGGTAAGGCCTTAGGGCCTTTTGTGATCTATTGGAATATAATCTACTGTAAGGTAAGGCCTTAGGGCCTCTTGTGGTATTGACACACATTCTTGGTATCAAAGAGTTCTTCTAAGTAAGCTGGTGACATGTTGTTTTGTGTCTTAAAAACTAATAATAAAGTTTTGAAAATTAGTCTTTACTTGACTGGCAGCCAGTGCATATCCCTCAGAACAGGAGTGATGTGTTGAGATCGTGATACCCTACATACCACTCGGGCTGATGCATTTAGTACCATCTGCAGACGAGAGTACTGATTTTGTGGAAGGTTGAAGTAAGGCATTACAATAATCCAAATGTGAAGTTACAAAGGCATGAACTCGGGTGTTTTAGTCTTTGGCGAGGAACTGTCTTATCTGTTTAACTTTGTATAGACCCCTGAAAGCCTTATTGCACATATTTGTAACATGTCTGTCCATAGACATGGTAGAGTCGAAGAAGGCACAAAGATTACATACACTGTTACTTGCACTGATGGCGGAATTTCCTACCTTCACTGAACTGATGTCAGCTTTAGTGAGTTGTTGTCGTGACCCAATTATTAGGAATTCAGTCTTATCATCATTTATCATTAATTTGTTTGAAACCATCCATGTGCGGATGTCCGAAATACATGATTCAATAGTTTCTAGAGCTTTAGTTCGATCCTCGATTGATGGTCGAAAAGTGAAATAGACCTGTGTGCCATCAGGATAACCATGGACGTCAGGCAGGTGAGGTTCAATGATGGTGAACATTTTTGAAATATAGAATAGAAACAGAACAGGACCAAGGCGAATGCTCTCTGGGACTCCACATTCAAGATGGAAGTTTTTTGACAGATTACCGTTTATTGATACATGCTGCTGTCTATTCTTGAGGTATGATGCTAGCCAGCTAGCAGCAACACCATTAAGTCCAAAATCAGAATCCATTGTCTCTAGCAGAGTTTTATGACAAACAGTGAGAAAAGCAGAACTAAGGTCTAAAAGAACAAGCAATGTTACCCTTCCAGACTCCATATTAAGGAGGATGTCATTCTGAGCCTTGAGTAATGCCGTTTCAGTCGAATGAAATTTTCTGAATCCTGAAGTGTTGGCCGGTAATTGCGATTTTTCACACAGCTTAGAGACGAACGGAAAGTTACTCACTGGTCGGAAGTTTTTAAACACAAGTTCCACACCTTGTTTCTTCAGGAGAGGATTAACAATTGCTATTTTCCACTCATCAGGCACATATCCTTCCAGCAGAGACATGTTGATCATTTTTGTGTTTACAGGAGCCAAAGAGTCTACACATAATTTGACAATAGATGTTGGCATTGGTTTGAGGATTCTTTTATTAATTTGGTCACCTCGTAGATTTCTAAAGGTCGAAAAGTTGAAAGCTCTTTTTTCTGATGGTCTCTGTTTGATGTCAGTTTTGTCTACATTTATGTTCTTAATTTTTTCCTGAATTAATTTTATTTTTTGATGAAGAATTCGCCAAATTGATCAGCTAGCTTTGATGGATCATCGTGTGGTGGAAATGGCACACTTTGTTTTTCTGTACACAGATTTGTAACAACTTCAAACGTTTTTTTGCTGTCACCATTACAAGCTTCAACGCATGTCGTGTAGTCAGATTTTCTGGCATCTTTTAGTTTGTTGGAGAACTGATTGCGAATAGTCTTATATGCTGCTTCCTTATTGTAAGATTTTGATCTTTCCCGCTCTTGCTTTCGACGATTGGCTTTCAGAGTTCTCAGTTCATTGGTAAACCAGGGTATTCTTGGGCGAATAATTAATGTTTTTTTTTTGTTTTCAGAGGGGCATGCTCATCCAGTAGAAGAGATAATGTGTTGCTGTATGATTTTGCCAGATCATCCAGGTTAGCACACTGAAAATTACACAAATCTGACTTTTCGATGTCACATTTAAGCTTGTTAATGTCAATTTGATTGAATTTTCGGAGTGTTACTTCTTTACGTGTCTGTGATGGTTTTCGAACACCTAGTGTGCACTCAACAAATGAATGGTCAGATAATCTGGATGGGATTAATTGCTCAGAAAGCTGAAAGTTATTAGTACTTCTTGTGATGATAAGGTCAAGAGTGTGTCCAGATGTATGAGTAGCGCAGTAACATGTTGTTGTAAATCAAATGTTTCTAAGAGGCCATAAACTTGTTAGCATCACTGTCATTTTTGTCATCCATATGTATATTAAAATCACCGATATAGCCATTAAACGAAGTTGAAATGGCTTGCGGCGAATGTTTTTTTCCCCGTACTTCTCAGCTTAGCGTATTTTTCGTTCGGACGTTCACCCATAGTTTAAATACTTTAATATTTTTCGAAAACAGCTTCGAGTTGCTGAAATGGTTTCTTAATTTTCTGATTTCCGTCTTTAGCCGAAAGTTTTACGTATTTTCTTCAGCTGGTAATATTAACCGATTGACTGAGCGTCCTTTCTCAACATTTAAAAAAAATATTCTCCACTAAAAACTATAGATAAAATTCTACTCTCGCATCTGCCTACTATAAACGATTATAACCTTAATCCAGGAACCAACATGTCGCACAGCCATCGCGGCGAATTTAATTACATGTCAACAATTTAATTCAATGCTTCTTCAGGCGACATCTTTTTGCATTGTACATCAAAGGTTTAGGAGATGAGGAACTCCTGCATTGCGACGAAGGGGTAGCAGTTGATCCTAGGGCTATTTTTTTGCAGAGCTAGTGTCAGAAATGCGAAGAAGGGGTAGCGAAAATGCTGGGAATTGTTGGGAAATATGGGAGCAAATGGAGACTCGACCTTAACGAAAGCAAGAGAAAAGTTGCAACTGTGGGCCGCAAAACTGACCACAGGAAGGTGGAAAGTTGAGGAGTTCTGTATTCCGGAAGGTAGCAGCAAACTTATTAGTGTAGGAGAGACAGGTGTCTAAGAGTATCTGGGAGTAAATATAAACAACACAGGAAGAGGCATCTACCGAAACCACACAAATAAATTGATTCCGAAGGGAATCCTTAACCAAATGAAACTTATAGGGAGAAACAGTTTCAATTTGGTTTTCGTGGGGACCGCCATTTGTGAAATGGTGGGTCTGCCAAGTATAACGTTTGGTACGGAAGTGGTACCCCTAAACCAGACGGCTGTAAAGAGCTTGGAAATCCTGCAGAACGATAGAGGCCGATGGATAACGGGATCGAGTAATGCCGCAGCACTAGAAGTGAAGTGAGGATCAAGGACAGGATAGACTTATTGAAACTCGGTTAACTTAAATATTTGGTCCAGACAGCCGAAGGAGTAAAGTAATGTTCCAGAGAATTTTCAACCCAAATATCAAGACATGGTGGATGGTCCAAGTGAGGAAGCTAATAGGGAACTACTCATTGGAGATCTCGGACCTAGACGTTGGGGCATACCAGGGTAAAACAAGTCGTAAGAGAAAGGGTCATGGAGGATGGTAACCTTCACTGGCGAGAGGGGGTCAAATCAGAGAGGCCTTTGGGTGACCTGCGTGATAAAGAGAAGCCTGGTTTTGAAGAGTACCTTGATAGCACCTTTTCGGGTGGCGGGTCACTGTTGTTGAAGCTGAGGTCGCGATCCCTGGAGCTGAGGTGGAACATTGGGAAAAACAGTGAAAAGGAGTGCCAGATGTGTAATTTGGGAGTGGCGGAGACCCTGAAACACTTTCTTCTACAATGCCCAAAATACCAGTCTAAAAGAATAAGATTTACTGGGAGTATAATGGGGAAGTGGGACGGGAGAATGAAGGACATGTGTTTAGTGAGAGACTCAAAGGGGAGGGTTAATATGCTAATCGGAGAGATTGGGAAGAATGGGGCAAGAGATGTCATCAAGCAGTTCGTCTCAGAGTGTTGGGAGGAGAGAAGAAGCGTGGGAATAGGGAGGCGGTTGGGAGTACAGGGGTAACCAAGGCCTTCTTAGACGAGAACCGCGACAAATCAGCGGCCGGTCCAAGTGTTATTATTATTATTATTATTATTATTATTATTATTATTTGTTACAATTAAATGTGAGTAGACAAACAAACTTCCGGCGAACTGTTCATAAGAGCTGGGGGAATCATGAGTCTGAAATTTGTGATTGCAACAGATGTCAAACTGCAGACGCAATCGCAACAAACATGGAGAGTGTATTGTCAAAAAATCCCCCGTGGAGTGATGATTTCTCTCAAGCAATAAATGCCTGACTGAAGGTCCATTGGAGTAGCACCTTTGGTGATGCCTCCACTCCACAGGTGAATTGATGACAATCTGAGAGTAGTACCTTTGGTGATGCCTCCACTCCATGGGTGATTTGATGACAACCTGAGAGTATCACCTTTGGTGATGCCTCCACTCCATGGTTGATTTGATGACAATCTGAGAGTAGTACATTTGGTGATGTCTCCACTCTATGGATGAATTGATGACGATCTGAGAGTAGTACCTTTGGTGATGCCTCCACTCCATGGGTGATTTGATGACAATCTGAGAGTAGCACCTTTGGTGATGCCTCCACTCCATGGGTGAATTAATGACGATCTGAGAGTAGCAGATTTGGTTTGCCTCCACTCCATGGGTGATTTGAGGACAATCTGAGAGTAGCACCTTTGGTGATGCCTCCACTCCATGGGTGAATTGATGACAACCTGAGAGTATCACCCTTGGTGATACCTCCAGTCCATGGTTGATTTGATGACAATCTGAAAGTAGCACCTTTGGTGATGCCTCCACTCCATGGATGAATTGATGACAATCTGAGAGTAGCACCTTTGGTGATGCCTCCACTCCATGGGTGAATTGATGACAACCTGAGAGTATCACCTTTGGTGATGCCTCCAGTCCATGGTTAATTTGATGACAATCTGAAAGTAGCACCTTTGGTGATGCCTCCACTCCATGGGTGAATTGATGACAACCTGAGAGTATCACCTTTGGTGATGCCTCCAGTCCATGGATGATTTGATGACAATCTGAAAGTAGCACCTTTGGTGATGCCTCCACTCCATGGATGAATTGATGGCGATCTGAGAGTAGAACCTTGGTTGATGCCTCCACTCCATGGATGAATTGATGACGATCTGAGAGTAGCACCTTTGTTGATGCCTCCACTCCATGGATGAAGTGATGACAATCTGAGAGTAGCACTTTTGTTGATGCCTCCACTCCATGGATGAATTGATGACAATCTGAGAGTAGCACCTTTGGTGATGCCTCCACTCCATCACTCCATGGGTGAATTGATGACAATCTGAGAGTAGCACGTTTGGTGATGCCTCCACTCCATGGATGAATTGATGACAATCTGAGAGTAGCACCTTTGGTGATGCCTTCACTCCATGGATGAATTTATGACAATCTGAGAGTAGCACCTTTGGTGATGCCTCCACTCCATGGATGAATTGATGACAACCTGAGAGTATCACCTTTGGTGATGCCTCCACTCCATGGGTGAATTGATGACAATCTGAGAGTAGCACCTTGGTTGATGCCTCCACTCCATGGATGAATTGATGACAACCTGGGAGTATCACCTTTGGTGATGCCTCCACTCCATGGGTGAATTGATGACAATCTGAGAGTAGCACCTTGGTTGATGCCTCCACTCCATGGATGAATTGATGACGACCTGAGAGTAGCACCTTTGTTGATGCCTCCACTCCATGGGTGATTTGATGACAATCTGAGAGTAGCACCTTTGGTGATGCCTCCATTCCATGGGTGAATTGATGACAACCTGAGAGTATCACCTTTGGTGATGCCTCCACTCCATGGGTGAATTGATGACAATCTGAGAGTAGCACCTTGGTTGATGCCTCCACTCCATGGATGAATTGATGACGATCCGAGAGTAGCACCTTTGTTGATGCCTCCACTCCATGGGTGATTTGATGACAATCTGAGAGTAGCACCTTTGGTGATGCCTCCACTCCATGGGTGAATTGATGACAACCTGAGAGTATCACCTTTGGTGATGCCTCCACTCCATGGGTGAATTGATGACAGTCTGAGAGTATCACCTTTGGTGATGCCTCCACTCCATGGGTGAATTGATGACAATCTGAGATTATCACCTTTGGTGATGCCTCCACTCCATGGGTGAATTGATGACAATCTGAGAGTATCACCTTTGGTGATGCCTCCACTCATGGATGAATTGATGATGATCTGAGAGTAGCACCTTTGTTGATGCCTCCACTCCATGGGTGATTTGATAACAATCTGAGAGTATCACCTTTGGTGATGCCTCCACTCCATGGATGAATTGATGACGATCCGAGAGTAGCACCTTTGGTGATGCCTCCACTCCATGGATGAATTGATGGCAATCTGAGAGTTGCACTTTTGGTGATGCCTCCACTCCATGGATGAATTGATGGCAATCTGAGAGTTGCACTTTTGGTGATGCCTCCACTCCATGGATGATTTGATGACGATCCGAGAGTAGTACATTTGGTGATGCCTCCACTCCATGGATGAATTGATGACAATATGAGAGTAGCACCTTTGGTGATGCCTCCACTCCATGGATGAATTGATGACGATCCGAGAGTAGCACCTTTGGTGATGCCTCCACTCCATGGATGAATTGATGACAATATGAGTGTAGTACCTTTGGTGATGTCTCCACTCCATGGATGAATTGATGACAATCTGAGAGTAGCAACTTTGGTGATGCCTCCACTCTATGGATGAATTGATGGCGATCTGAGAGTAGCACCTTTGTTGATGCCTCCACTCCATGGATGAATTGATGACAATCTGAGAGTATCACCTTTGGTGATGTCTCCACTCCATGATTTGATGAAATCTGAGAGTAGCACCTTTGGTGATGCTTCCACTTCATGAGTGAATTGATGACAATCTGTGGGTAGCACCTTGGTTGATGCCTCCACTCCATGGGTGATATGATGGGAAACCGAGAGTAGCACCTTTGGTGATGCCTCCACTTCATGGGTGAATTGATGGGTGATTTGATTTACTTCGCGCAATTAAGCCTATATAAACGCACATTTCGTGACATGACTCCTAGTTTTAACTGTACGTATTAAGCCAATATTGAAGAGTTTCGAACATGGGTCTTCAGCTCGACACGCCTAACCCTGAATCTACCATCCCATCGCGATACCAACTGATCTAACATACAATCCCAATAAGGGATGTGGTTCACTTCTCCAGTATTGCGATTGACATCCAGAACGCACCCTAAGTGAGATGTATGAGAACTGACCATTACTGAATGTTGTGATTCATTGTGGTAATTTTTCTAACCTCAAAAATAAATATTCAACAAGAAACTCCGAATTGGATTTCATTTTCGGTAATTTCTCTACTGTTTGATTCTTTGATATGCCGCGAATAATTTGCGTTATTTATTTTTTGTATCTGCGTTTAGGGACACTTGCGACATTCTTGGCTATAGCATAGCGTAATAGAGGTATGAAATCAAGTTTAGCTTCTAATATTTGTTACCGGGTCCTCTACTCTAGCAATAAACAGACGTTATTTACCACGAAATGGTTAATTTATTCCACGCATCATCTTGCCACAGCTACAATACAAACAAGAAAACATTCTTTGTATAAGGGGCAATCTAAACGCCGTCCTTGAGAAATATTTTATACGTAGGCTAATTAAACTGGTTTTACTTTACATAGAATTCAAAATCTATCACAAAGACTCGTACATTTATTTTACCAGAGAATAACACATCATTCAACGCTTACACAATACCAGTGTCCTACATTAATTCGTGTTTGTTAGACAGTCTTACACAATAAAGGACATTTTCGGGGTTGTCTGGCCTACTGGTACATAGAACACATTGTAACTCGGGGGACGTACTGGCTGCCTACTGGTACATAGAACACTTTGTAACTCAGGGGACGTACTGGCAGCCTACTGGTACATAGAACACATTGTAACTCAGGGGACGTACTGGCAGCCTACTGGTACAAAGAACACATTGTAACTCAGGGGACGTAATGGCAGCCTACTGGAACATAAAACACATTGTAACTCAGGGGACGCACTGGCAGCCTACTGGTACATAGAACACATTGTAACTCAGGGGACGTACTGGCGGCCTACTGGTACATAGAACACATTGTAACTCAGGGGACGTACTGGCAGCCCACTGGTACATAGACCACATTGTAACTCAGGGGACGTACTGGCAGCCTACTGGTACATAGAACACATTGTAACTCAGGGGACGTAATGTTTGTACATCTTGTATGAAAACACCCTCCGCATATTTCTGCGTTTCGCGTGTTAATACACCAGCGGTCAAAATGAACGATAACTGCATAGATTTACTGAATATCATCTTCACATGTCTACCACGCACAACAAACAAACCTCGAAAGTTGTGAGATGTAACTTTATTGGGCAGCCAGGGTAATATCGGTTCGCGTGGTTACCCGGGTGAATAAAGCTGGAGTACACAACGAAAATCACTGAGCAACGGCAAGTAACTGTTGAATTCTCCAATTTTCAAACAAGGGACACGTTGGGTTAATAAAAGCGATTGAAAGATGTGTACCGTCATCATGTTGTACGCCTTAGTATACAGCGCCATCATTTTCTGTATAAACAATCAGATATAGATGTCCAAGTACACAGACTCAGCGCCACTGTGCTCCCGTAGAGAAAATCGGATTGAGATGTCTTGTCCATGGACACAACTGTGTTCCGTATAGACGATCATATAGAGATGCCTTCTCCAAGGACACAGCTCCACCGTGCTCACATATAGACAATCAGATAGTGATGCCTTGTCCAAGGATATTTCGCCGCCGTGCTCACGTATGAACTATCAGACATTGATGCCTTGCCCAAGGATACAGCGCCACTGCGCTCACATATAGACAATCAGATAGAGATGCCTTTCCAAGTACACAGCGACACCGCGCTCACATATAGACAATCAGACAGTGATGCCTTGTCCAAGGATACAGCGCCACCATGCTCACATATAAACAATCAGATAGTGATGACTTGTCCAATGGCACAGCGCCACCGCGCTCACATATAGACAATCAGATAGGGATGCCTTGCCCAAGGATTAAGAGCCACCGTGCTCACATATAGGCATTCATATAGATATGCCTTCTCCAAGTGTACAGCGCTACCGCGCTCACATATAGACAATCAGATAGTGATGCCTTGCCCAAGGATACAGCACCAACGTGCTAACGTATAGACAATCATATATATATGCCTTGTTCAAGGGTGCAGTTCCACCGCGCTCACATATAGAAAATCAGATAGTGGTGGCTTGCCCAAGGATACAGAACCACCGTGCTCACATATAGAGAATCATATAGAGTTGCCTTGTCCAAGTGCACAGCGCCACTGCGCTCAAATATAGACAATCAGATAGTGATGCCTTGTCCAAGGATACAGTGCCACCGTGCTCACATATAAACAATCAGATAGTGATGACTTGTCCAAGGGCACATGGCCACCGTGCTCACATATAAACAATCAGATAGTGATGACTTGTCCAAGGGCACAGCGCCATCACGCTCACATATAGACAACCAGATAGTGATGCCTTGCCCAGGGATACAGAGCCACCATGCTCACATATAGACAGTCACATAGAGATACCTTGTCAAAATGCACAGCGCCACCGCGCTCACATATAGACAATCAGATAGTGATGCCTTTTCCAAGGATACAGTGCCACCGTGCCTACATACAGACAATCATATAGTGATGCCTTGCCCAACGATACAGCTCCACCGTGCTCACATATAGACCATCATATGGTGATGCCTTGTCCACGGATATAGCGCCACAGAACCTACGTATAGACAATCCGATAGTGATGCCTTGCCCACGGATACAGCGCCACCGTGTCTACATATAGACGATCAGATAGTGATGCCTTGTCCACGGATACAGCTCCACCGTGCTCACATAGACAATCACATAGATATGCCTTGTCCAAGGACACAGCTCTACCGCGCCCACATATAGACAGTGATGCCTTGCCAAGGGATACAGCGCCACCGTGCCTACATATAGACAATCAGATAGTGATGCCATGTCCGAAGATACAGCGCCACCGTGCCTACATATAGACAATCAGATAGTGATGCCTTGTCGAAGGATATAGCTCCACCGTGCTCACATATAGACAACCATATAGAGATGCCTTGCCCAATGATACAGCGCCTACGTACCTACATATAGACAATCAGATAGCGATGCCTTGTCCAAGGATACAGCGCCACCGTGCTCACATATAAACAATCAGATAGTGATGACTTGTCCAAGGGCACAGCGCCACCGCGTTCACATATAGACAATCAGATAGTGATGCCTTGCCCAAGGATACAGAGCCACCGTGCTCACATATAGACAACCATATAGAGATGCCTTGCCCAATGATACAGCGCCTACGTGCCTACATATAGACAATCAGATAGTGATGACTTGTCCAAGGGCACATGGCCACCGTGCTCACATATAAATAATCAGATAGTGATGACTTGTCCAAGGGCACAGCGCCATCACGCTCACATATAGACAATCAGATAGTGATGCCTTGCCCAAGGATACAGTGCCACCGTGCTCACATATAGACAATCATATAGATATGCCTTGTCCAAGGACGCAGCTCCACCGCGCTCACATATAGACAATCCGAAAGTGATGCCTTGCCCAAGGATATAGCGCCACCGTGCCTACATATAGACAATCCGATAATAATGCCTTGCCCAAGGATACAGCGCCATCGTGTCTACATATAGACAATCAGATAGTGATGCCTTGTCCACGGATACAGCTCCAGCGTGCTCACATGGACAATCATATAGAGATGCCGGGTCCAAGGACGCAGCTCCGCTGCGTCCACATATAAATAATGAGATAGTGATGCCATGCCAAGGGATACAGCGCCACCGTGCCTACATATAGACAATCAGATAGTGATGCCTTGTCCAAGGATACAACGCCACCGTGCCCACATATAGACAATCAGATAGTGATGCCTTGCTCAAGGATACAGATCCACCGTGCTCACATATAGACAATCATATAGAGATGCCTTGCCCAATCATAGAGCGCCACCATGCCTACATATAGACAATCAGATAGTGATGCCTTACCCAAGGATACAGCGCCACCGTGCTACATACAGACAATCATATAGTGATGCCTTGCCCAAGGACACAGCTCCACCGTGCTCACATATAGACAATCAGATAGTGATGCCTTGCCCAAGGATACAGCGCCATCGTGTCTACACGTAAACAATCAGATGGTGATGCCTTGCTCAAGGATACAGCGTTACCATGCCAACATATAGACAATCAGATAGAGATGTCTTGCCCATGGGCACAGCGACACCGTGCCTACATATAGACAATCATAGAGTGATGCCTTGCCCAACGATACAGCTCCACCGTGCTCACATATAGACCATCATATGGTGATGCCTTGTCCACGGATATAGCGCCACAGAGCCTACGTATAGACAATACAATAGTGATGCCTTGCCCAAGGATACAGCGCCACCATGTCTACATATAGACGATCAGATAGTGATGCCTTGCCCATGGATACAGCGTCACTGTGCTCATATATAGACAATCAGATATAGATGCTTTGCCCAAGGATACAGCGCTATTGTGCCTACATATAGATAATCAGACAGTGAAGCCTTGCCCAAGGATACAGCGCCATCGTGCTCACATATAGACCATCATATGGTGATGCCTTGTCCACGGATATAGCGCCACAGAGCCTACGTATAGACAATACGATAGTGATGCCTTGCCCAAGGACACAGCTCCACCGCGCTCACATATAGACAATCAGATAGTGATGCCTTGCCCAAGGATAGAGCGCCATCGTGCCTACACGTAAACAATCAGATAGTGATGCCTTGTTCAAGGATACAGCGTTACCATGCCAACATATAGACAATCAGATAGAGATGTCTTGCCCATGGGCACAGCGACGCCATGCCTGCATATCGACAATCATATAGTGATGCTTTGCCCAACGATACAGCTCCACCGTGCTCACATATATACCATCATATGGTGATGCCTTGTCCACGGATATAGCGCCACAGAGCCTACGTATAGACAATACGATAGTGATGCCTTGCCCAAGGATACAGCGCCACCGTGTCTACATATAGACGACCAGATAGTGATGCCTTGCCCATGGATACAGCACCACCGTGCTCATATATAGACAATCAGATATAGATGCTTTGCCCAAGGATACAGCGCCATCGTGCCTACATATAGACAATCAGACAGTGATGCCTTGCCCAAGGATACAGCGCCATCGTGCCAACATATAGACAATCAGATAGTGATGCCTTGCTCAAGGATACAGCGTTACCTTGCCTACATATAGACACTCAGATAGTGGTGCCTTGCCCATGGATACAGCACCACCGTGCTCACATATAGACAATCAGATATAGATGCTTTGCCCAAGGATACAGCGACATCGTGCCTACATATAGACAATCAGACAGTGATGCCTTGCCCAAGGATAGAGCGCCATCGTGGCTACATACAGACAATCAGATAGTGATGCCTTGCCCAAGGATACAGTGCCACTGTGCCTATATAGAGACAATCAGATAGTGATGCCTTGCCCAAGCATACAGCGCCACTGTGCCTACATATAGACAATCATATAGTGATGCCCTGCCCAAGGATACAGCTCCACCATGCTCATATATAGACAATCATATAGAGATGCCTTGCCCAATGATACAGCGTCGCCATGCCTACATATAGACAATCAGATAGTGATGCCTTGCCAAAGGATACAGCGCTAGCGTGCCTATATACAGACAATCAGATAGAGATGCCTTGCCCAAGGACACAGCTCCACCGCGCTCAAACATAGACAATCCGATAGTGATGTCCTGCCCAAGGATAGAGCGCCACCGTGCCTAGATGTAAACAATCAGATAGTGATGCCTTGCCCAAGGATAGAGCGCCATCGTGCCTACATATAGACAATCAGATAGTGATGTCGTGCTCAAGGATACAGCGCCACCGTGCCTCCATATAGACAATCAGATAGTGATGCCTTGCCCATGGTGACAGCACCACCGTGCCTACATATAGGCAATCAGATAGTGATGCCTTGCCCAAGGATACAGCGCAAACATGCCTACACATAGACAATCAGATAGTGATGCCTTGCCCAAGGACACAGCGCCATCGTGCCTACATATAGACAATCAGATAGTGATGTCTTGCTCAAGGATACAGCGTTGCCGTACCTACATATAGACAATCAGAGAGTGATGCCTTGCCCAAGGACACAGCTGCACTGCGCTCACATATAGACAACCTGATAGTGATGCCTTGCCCAAGGATACAGCGCCACCGTGCCTACATATAGACAATCAGATAGTGATTCCTTGCCCAAGGATTCAGAGCCATCGTGCCTACATATAGACATAGCACCACCGTGTCTACATATAGACGATCAGATAGTGATGCCTTGCCCATGGATACATCGTGCCTACATATAGACAATCAGACTATATAGACACCGTGCCTATATAGTATATATAGACAATCAGATAGTGATGCCTTGCCCAAGGATACAGCACCACCGTGCCTACATATAGACAATCAGATAGCGATGCCTCACCGAAGGATACAGCGCCACCGTGCCTATATATAGACAACCAGATAGTGATGCCTTACCCAAGGATACAGCTCCACTGTGCTCACATATAGACAATTGTATAGAGATGCCCTGGCCAAGGACACAGCTCCACCATGCTCACATATGGACAATCAGATAGAGATGCCTTGTCCAAGGACACAGTGCCACTGTGCTCACATAGAGACAGTCAGATAGAGAGGCCTTGTCCAAGGATACAGCTCCACCATGCTCACATATAGACAATCATATAGAGATGCCTTGCCCAAGGTTACAGCGCCACCGTCCCTACATACAGACAATCAGACAGTGATGCCTTGCCCAAGGATATAGCGCCACCGTGCCTACATATAGACAATCAGATAGAGATGACTTGCCCAAGGACACAGCCCCACCGCGCTCACATATAGACAATCAGATAGTGATGCCTTGCCCAAGGATACAGCGCCAACGTGCCTACATATCGACAATCTGATAGTGATGCCTTGCCCAAGGATACAGCGCCACCGTTCCTACATATAGACAATCAGATAGTTATTTATGCCTTGCCCAAGGAGACAGCTCCACCGTGCCTACATATAGACAATCTGACAGTGATGCCTTGTCAAAGGATACTGCGCCACCATGCCTACAGACAGACAATCAGATAGTGATGCCTTGCCCATGGATACAATGCCACAGTGTCCACATATAGGCAATCAGATAGTGATGCCTAGCCCAAGGGCACAGCGCCACCACACTCACATATAGACAATCAGATAGTGATGCCTTGTCCAAGGATACAGCTCCATCGTGCTCACATATAGACAATCAGATAGTGATGCCTTGCCCAAGGACACAGCGCCGCAGTGCTCGCATATAAACAATCAGATTGTGATACCTTGCCCAAGGGCACAGTGCCACCGCACTCACATATAGACAATCAGATAGTGATGCCTTGTCCAAGGACGCAACGCCACCGTGCTCACATATAAACAATCATATAGTGATGCCTTGTCCAAGCACGCAGCACAACTATGCTCCCACATATACAACACAAGTACACACTGCCACCGTGGTCCCATTTAGACAAGCAGATAGAGATGTCTTGTTCACGTACACGGCGCCACCATACTCCCACACAGACAGTCAGATAAAGAGGTCGTATCCAAGTACACAGCGCCACCGTTCTCCCGTATAGAAAATCGATAGAAATGTCTTGTCCAAATACACAATGCCACCACGCTCACATATAGACAATCGGATTGAAATGTATTGTCCAAGTACACAGTGCCACCATGCCCCCGTATAGACAATCAAACAGAGATGACTTGTCCAAGGACACAGTACCACCGTGTTCCGGTATAGACAATCAGATACAGATGTCTTGTCCAAGGACACAGCGCCACTGAGCTCTCGTATAGACAATCGGATTTAGAATACTTGTCCAATAACACAGGGCCACCCTGTTCCAGCACAGAAAATTGGATTGAGATGTTTCGTCCATGAACGCAGCTCGAACTGTATAGACAATCGGATAGTGATGACTTGTCCAAGTACACAGTGCCACCATTCTCAAATATAGACAAGCAGATAGTGATGCCTTGTCCATGTACACAGCACCACCCTTCTAAAATATAGACAACCGGATAGTGATGCTTTGTCCACGTACACAGCACCACTGTATACATGCAGAGACAATCACATAGAGATGTCTTATGCAAGTAAACAGCACCACCGTTCTCCCGTACACAAAATCAAATAGAGATGTCCTGACCAAGGACACTTCACCACCGTGCCCGGTATAGAAAATCGGATTGAGATGTATTGTCCAAGTACACAGCGCTATCATGCCCCCGTATAGACAACCAGACAGAGATGCCTTGTCCAAAGACACAGCACCACCGTGTTCTCGTACAGATAATCAGATAGAGATGTATCACTTTATTGGGGGTTTTAACATTTTGAACAGCCAGGGTAATATCGGTTCGCGTGGTTACCTGTGCGACACCAAGCTCTCGTATAGACAATGGGGTTGAGATTTCTTGTCCAATAAAACAACGACCCTGCTCCAGCAGAGAAAATCAGATTGAGATGTTTTGTCCATGACCGAGGTACCAGCATGCTCCCGTATAGACAATCGGATTAAGAAGTATTGCCCAAGGACACAGGGCCACTGTGCATCCGCGTAGACAATCTGATTGTGGTGTATTGTCCAATGTCACAACTCTACCGTGATACCGCACAGACAATCGGGTTTTGATGTCTTGTCAAAGTACGCTGCGCCGATGACACGGGTCTGGATTGAATCGTCGAACTTTTCTCATCAAATCCAAAACTCTAACCAACGAACCAGCCTACTCCCTAAATCACCAAATCCAATACTCTAACCAATGAGCCAGTCTCCTCCCTAAATCACCAAATCCAATACTCAAACCAATGAGCCAGCCTACTCCCTAAATCACCAAATCCAAAACTCTAACCAATGAGCCAGCCTACTCCCTAAATCACCAAATCCAATACTCTAACCAATGAGCCAGCCTACTCCCTAAATCACCAAATCCAATACTCTAACCAATGAGTCAGCCTACTCCCTAAATCACCAAAACCAATACTCTAACCAATGAGCCAGCCTACTCCCTAAATCACCAAATCCAATACTTTAACCAATGAGTCAGCCTACTCCCTAAATCACCAAATCCAATACTCTAACCAACGAGCCAGCCTACTCCCTAAATCACCAAATCCAATACGCTAACCAATGAATCAGCCTAATCCCTAAATCACCAAATCCAATACTTTAACCAACGAGCCAGCCTACTCACTAAATCACCAAATCCAATACTCTAACCAACGAGCCAGCCTACCCCCTAAATCACCAAAACCAATACTCTAACCAATGAGCCAGCCTACTCCCTAAATCACCAAATCCAATACTTTAACCAATGAGTCAGCCTACTCCCTAAATCACCAAATCCAATACTCTAACCAACGAGCCAGCCTACTCCCTAAATCACCAAATCCAATACGCTAACCAATGAATCAGCCTAATCCCTAAATCACCAAATCCAATACTTTAACCAACGAGCCAGCCTACTCCCTAAATCACCAAATCCAATACTCTAACCAACGAGCCAGCCTACCCCCTAAATCACTAAATCCAATACTCTAACCAACGAACCAGCCTACTCCCTAAATCAGCAAATCCAATACTCTAACCAATGAGCCAGCCTACTCCCTAAATCACCAAATCCAATACTCTAACCAATGAGTCAACGTACTCCCTAAATCACCAAAATCAATAATCTAACCAATGAGCCAGCCTACCCCCTAAATCACCAAATCCAATACTCTAACCATTGAACCTGCCTACTCCCTAAATCATCAAATCCAATACTCTAACCAATCAGTCAGCCTACCCCCTAAATCACCAAATCCAATACTAACCAACGAGCCAGCCTACTCCCTAAATCACCAAATCCAATACTCTAACCAATGAGCCAGCCTACCCCCTAAATCCCCAAATCCAATACTCTAACCAATGAACTAGCCTACTCCCTAAATCATCAAATCCAATACTCTAACCAATCAGTCAGCCTACCCCCTAAATCACCAAATCCAATACTAACCAACGAGCCAGCCTACTCCCTAAATCACCAAATCCAATACTCTAACCAATGAGCCAGCCTACCCCCTAAATCCCCAAATCCAATACTCTAACCAATGAACTAGCCTACTCCCTAAATCATCTAATCCAATACTCTAACCAATCAGTCAGCCTACCCCCCCCCCCCCCCCAAATCACCAAATCCAATACTAACCAACGAGCCAGCCTACTCCCTAAATCAACAAATCTAATACTCTAACCAATGAGTCAGCCCACTCCCTAAATCATCAAATCCAATATTCTAACCAATCAGTCAGCCTACCCCCTAAATCGCCACATCGAATACTCTAACCAATGAGCCAGCCTACTCCCTAAATCACCAAATCCAGTACTCTAACCAATGAGTCAGCCCACTCCCTAAATCACCAAATCCAATACTCTAACCAATGAGCCAGCCTACTCCCTAAATCACCAAATCCAATACTAACCAACGAGCCAGCCTACTCCCTAAATCAACAAATCTAATACTCTAACCAATGAGCCAGCCCACTCCCTACATCATCAAATCCAATATTGTAACCAATCAGTCAGCCTACCCCCTAAATCACCAAATCGAATACTCTAACCAATGAGCCAGCCTACTCCCTAAATCACCAAATCCAATACACTAACCAAGGTGCCAGCCTACTCCCTAAATCACCAAATCCAATACACTAACCAAGGAGCCAGCCTACTCCCTAAATCACCAAATCCAATACTCTAACCAATGAGCCAGCCTACTCCCTAAATCACCAAATCCAATACTCTAACCAATGAGCCAGCCTACTCCCTAAATCACCAAATCCAATACTAACCAATGAGCCAGCCTACTCCCTAAATCACCAAATACAATACTCTAACCAATGACCCAGCCTACTCCCTAAATCACCAAATCCAATACTCTAACCGATGAGCCAGCATACTCCCTAAATCACCAAATCCAATACTCTAACCAATCAGCCAGCCTACTCCCTAAATCACCAAATCCAATACTCTAACCAATGAGTCAGCCTACCCCCTAAATCACCAAATCCAATACTCTAACCAATGAGCCAGCCTACTCCCTAAATCAACAATCCAATACTCTAACGAATGAACCAGCCTACTCCCTAAATCACCAAATCCAATACTCTAACCAACGAGTCAGCCTACTCCCCAAATCACCAAATCCAGTACTCTAATCAACGAGCCAGCCTACTCCCTAAATCACCAAATCCAATACTCTAACCAACGAGCCAGCCTACTCACTAAATCACCAAATCCAATACTCTAACCAACGAGCCAGCCTACTCCCTAAATCATCAAATCCAATACTCTAACCAATGAGCCAGCCTACTCCCTAAATCACCAAATCCAATACTCTAACCAACGAGCCAGCCTACTCCCCAAATCACCAATCCAATACTCTAACCAATGAACCAGCTTACTCCCTAAATCACCAAATCCAATACTATAACCAATGAGCCAGCCTGCTCCCTAAATCACCAAATCCAATACTCTATCCAACGAGTCAGCCTACTCCCTAAATCACCAAATCCAATAGGATAAGAACTATGGTATGTAGCATGCGCCACACAAATTGTGGACAGAGACTCACAGACTCCCAGACTTCCGCATGCCCCATGACAGTAGCGTACCTAGACTTTGTCAAGATAAGCTAACAATTGGTTTCCGGATGATAACTTGATAATGGTTCGACCCATGTTCATGAAACTTCATAGTTAGGTTGGCATCAGTAAGAGGAAGAACTCTATTCATTTTGGACTCGACATGTGAAGGTCAAGGTCACAGTGGCCTTCAACATAGTAAATCGTAAACAATTGATTTCCGGATGATAACTTGATAATGTTTCGACGCATGTTCATGAACCTTCATAGGTAAGTTGGCATTAGTGAGAGGAAGAACCCTATTTATTTTGGACTTGCTAGGTGAAAGGTCAATGTCACAGTGACCTTCAACATAGTAAATTGTAAACAAAGGGTTTTCAGACGATAACTTGATAATGGTTTGACCCACATTCATGAAACTTCATAGGTAGGTTGGCCTAGGTGAGTGGAAGACCCCTATTTATATTGGACTCACTAGATCAGGGGCCAAGGTCACAGTGACCCTTGAACATAATAAATCGTAAACAATTGGTTTGCAGATGATAATTTGACAATGGTTCCATCTACGTTCATGAAACTGCATAGGTAGGTTGGCATTGGTGCAAGAAAGAGCCCTATTTATTTCGGAATCACTAGGTCAAAGGTCAGGGTCACCGTGACCCTTCACATAGTAAATTGTAAACAATTGGTTTCTGGTCGATAAGTTGATAATGATTAAACCCACTTTTGTGCTGTCACAACTCGACATTGGATCGGTATCCTATCGGCATTTTTTGCATGAAACGGTCTATTTGGACTCAAATCGTAATGTTTGCGCAGAACTGAACCGACCTTTCACCAGACTCGACACTAAGTGGTCAGTTGCACCTTTCCGATCCAATTTTTAGCTCACCCGAGAGCTCTCAAAAGAGAGATGATAACTTTAGAAAGCTTTACATTTTTTCTTCAGAGCCACTGAATAGAAAATGTTGAAACTGAAACTTTCAACAGTTGTTAAGGATGGTATGATGAATGTCCTGCACCATTTTTGACCCATGCAATGAAATGAAATGGGACTAACTATCTATGTGTCAGTTACAATTTTCATTTTATAAGAGATCTCATTTTATTAGACGGAAATGTTTACAGTTGTTTGGGATGTCATACTGAAGATCCTGCACCTCGTTTTGACGCCTTACCTATCAATATAGCCATACAAATATAAATGTAACAGAAATATTGAAAGTCTGTTTATATATTAAGGTTGAAAGTTTCACTGAACAGTGGTTGGTTCTGTACCACTTTAGAATCCTTTGCTTATCAATACAGCCATACAAATGATATGAAGGTCACAGGTATTTATAATAATAATTGATTTTATAGAGCGTAAAACACAAATAGTGCTCTAAAATGCTGGAAAATAAAACCCAATTTGAGGGAAAAAAATGGAGCATTCTAGCCCCACCCCTTCCTCAATATGAGTAGAAACCCAATTTGAGGAGAAACCCAAATGCCCCTATATAACAACTACTCGTGTGACATTTCAATAAAATGTGGCCAGTGGTTTTGGAGAAAAGGACACAAACACTACCTTCACGACGGACGACAGACGACTGACGAAAAGTGATCAGAATAACTCACCCTGACTTTCAGTCACGTGAGCTAACAAGACTTAACGAGACTTGGGTAGCCCTAGTGACCCACACCCAAATGTTCATCTTTCACGGGGTGGAAGAAACTGTTGATGAAAACCTTTGAACCTCTGTCGGGTTTTCACTAAACAATTCTCAGTTTTCACTTGAAATAAACCCTGAAAACTGAATATTTTCTCATTTAAAAACCTTGATTCCAAGGAAAACCCTAAAAACTTACATCCCTGCTCATTTGATGTTGTCCCAGGTCCATAGGCCATACCATGATTGAAATATGAGCTTGGCCAACTTTCAAAATATTTTGCTCCGACCACTTTTCTGAGTGATGAAATACAAGTGCAAACTTCGGGGGTGCATTAAGAGGGCAGAAAATACAGTTTCCAGCATTTCGAAAATGACCCCTGAGTGACCTCGGTGACTTTGACTCACCTTTTGAACCTCAGTTGAGTTTCAAATCGTTTGGTGCCGTACTCATGCCCATGCCATGCTTGAGATATGAGCGTGCCTCACTTTCAAACCACTCGAATTTATTTATTGATGTTTAAAGTCACATATTTATGCACAATGGCTAATCATGACCGTGACAGTTTTACGGGTGGAGGAAGCCGGAGTACCCGGAGAGAACCACCGAGCAACGACGAGCAGCTGCCAGCTCCCCAACATCGTAACTCCGCACTGCAGCACAGGCAGGGTCAGATTGGTTGAAGACATGCGTACCATCGACGTGCATTACGCCTTAGTACACGGCGTCATCGTGCCCCCACATGGGCAATGGGGGTGAGGTGAAACCACCCGAAAGGTCACACAAATGCCCAACAAGCCTAAAGAAACATAGATGGTCACATACTAGTGACCTCAGCAACCTTGACCTACAGTTTGAACCACCAGCGAGATTTATCTTGTTAAGTAGTCTGTCCCGTGCATTAGGGGGTTCATGAAATGCGATTTCCAGCCATTGCTATACAAGTACTCAACATCCCCCTATGACCCATTTTTGAACTTCTATCGTGTTTCGACCCATTTGACGGTGGTCTCCGGTACATGTAAAGTAAGATAAGAGCGTGACTCACCTCCAAAAGTTTGGCCCAACCACATTTTGTGTAAAAGTGCCTGAAAGAACATGGAAGTGCATTAAGGGGGTTTACAGCAATTCTAGAAAATGCACTCAATGACCGTTGGATGGCGTCAGGGATCTTAATCCATATTGTGAACGTCCATTGAGTTTCGACTCGTATGGTGTTGGTCTCAGGTCTCAGGTCCATATGTTATAGCATGCATGAAATGTGACAGTGGCCCACTTTCAAAATTTCGTCTCCACCCACCTTGTTGGGTACAATGTCAAAATACCTGACTGTACTTCGGCAATACATTGTGGCAATAAAATACGATGTTCGGCAATTCTAAACAAGGGCATCGCCTAGCGGGGCAACATACGCACGTCAAAACTGGAACATGCACAAGTTTCTCTGTGGTAAAGTTTGATTTGAACAATAAAACAAGTAAAATGTTGGAGTAGGCGACACAGTAGTGTAATATTTCAAGTACTAAAAGGGGGCATAACTCTGGAAATACATCTGCTGAAAGTTATCTGCTCTTGTCACATGCACAACGGAAATTGGTGATCAACATGTGTGCAAAGCTTGAACAATATAGCATGTAAATGTGGAAGTAGAAGGCGACACAACACTGTACTGTTTTAAGTACTAAAAGGGGCATAACTCTAGATACAAAATGGTAATTACTGATCAACATGTGTGCAAAGTTTGAAGAATGAAGCATGTAAAATGTTGAAGGAGTAGGCGACACCACAGTGTAATGTTTCAAGTACTAAAAATGAGCATAACTCTGGAAATACAAAACAGAGTTAACTGCCCCTGTCACATACACAACGGCAATTGGTGATCAACAGGTGTGCAAGGTTTGAACAATATAGCATGTAAAATGTTGAAGGAGAAGGCGACACAGTACTGTAATGTTTTAAGTACTAAAAGGAGAATAACTCTGGAAATACAAAACTGTTCAAAATGTGTGCAAAGTTAGAACAATGTAGCATGTAAACTTTTGGAGGAGTGGGCGACACAAAAATTGTTTACAGACAGACAGACAGACAGACAGACAGACAAACAGACAGACAGACAATGGCATAACATAATACGTCCGTCAAATGACAGGCGTATAAAAATGCACTCAATGATCAAGGATGACCGCAGTTACCTTGACCCATATTTGGACCTTCCATTGTGTCGCAACTCGTTTGGTGTTTGAGATAGGAGCGTTACCCACTTTCAAAATGTTTGGCCCCCGCCCACTTTTTGAGCGTGAAAACACATGCATGGACTTCGAAAATGGGGTCAGAATGAGATTTCCTGAAATTCGGTGAAAAACACGCAATGACCCCTGAGTGACACTGACAAAAATGTTGAACATCCATTGAGTTTCGACTCATTTGGTGTTGATCTCAGATCCATATTTCATGTCATTATTTAAGATATGAGCATAACCTACTTCCAAACTAGTCGGTACAACCCACTTCCTTGCGTGCAAAACTATATGTATGAACTTGGGAAATGCATTAAGGGGGTCATAAAAAATAAAAATGAGATTTGCAGCAATTCTGAAAATAACTTGAATCCCCCCCCCCCCCCTCCACCCCCGAGATGCATGCCAAATATGAAAGTATTCTGACTGGTGGTTCTGAAGAAAAATATTTATAAAACATTTCCTCGTATTGCACTAAAATAAAATTCGGGAGCCCAGATGTTAACCCAGGTGTCCGTTTAGAACAAACGTTAACCTGCCCCCCCCCCCACTCCGCCCTAAAGACGTGGCATACCAAATGTGAAAGAAATCTGACTGGTGGATGTGAAGAAGATGTTTAAAGATCATTCCCCAAATTGTCCTAAACAAATTAAACAAGAGACCCCAAGGGACCTTAATTGCTCACCAAAGTGGTTCAAAGATCACATTCAGTTAGTCATGGTTCACCACTGCAGAGGAATGAAGTCATGAAATTATTCATAATTCTAGTGTCCACGTCAGACGATTATCACCACAGGTCTTCCTGGCTGCTTCCAATTCTATCAGCTGAAAATTGCCAAACTCCCAATGGCTATTATGTCACTTGTCCCCCCCCGCCCCTCCCACACACACACACACACCGATGAGAGCCCACATTTTAAGGCAGAGACTAGAACTGAACAAACCTGAATCTGATCTTCTCAGATATGTTGTATACCAAACATGACACTAAATTTAAATTCGGGTTCCCAAAGGGACTCGAATTGAACAAACTGAATCTGGACCTCCTAGAGATGTTGTTTTCCAAATATGAATGGATTCTGAAAGGCGAATCTGAAGAACATTGTTAAAGAACTTTCCTCACATTGCACAAAGTTAACCTTTGGACTTCAATAGAGAGCTCAAATATTAACCCAGAGGACCAATATGAACAAACGTGAATCTGACCCTTCTAGAGATGTTGTATACCAAATATTAAAGGATTCCGACTGAAGGATCTCAAAATTTTTAAAGAAATTTCCACATTCTGCACTATGGTAAAATTCAGGCCCCCGTAGAGAGCCCAAATATTAACCCAGGATCTCGATTTCAACAAACTTGAATCTGGCCCACCTAGAGATGCTGAAAATATTTCCTCTTTTTAGCTCTTGGGTTTCCCGCGGGGAAAATGGGGAATTGTTTTTAGCATGAATCAAGTACTTATGACCCAATAACACCACATACCGAATATCGTTCAAATTGAACCATCGGTTCAGAGAATAGAAATTTCCCCCTTCTCATCACGAAAGCAAATATTGCTTCACGAACTTCGCTTGA
This sequence comes from Pictodentalium vernedei, assembly GCA_031216915.1. Lineage (NCBI taxonomy): Eukaryota > Metazoa > Mollusca > Scaphopoda > Dentaliida > Dentaliidae > Pictodentalium > Pictodentalium vernedei. The sequence continues at coordinate 73,681,810 of CM062297.1, forward strand.
ACAAACGTGATTCTCCCCCTCCGAAGGAAGCTTCGTACCAAATATCAAGTCATTGTACCCACTGGTTCACGAGAATAAGATTTTTCTAGAATTTTGGGGCATTTTCCCCCAATCCGTCCTTGTGGAGCATGGCAACTTTATTTACAAACTTGAATTAACATAGGATAAGGACCATGCACATCAAATTTGGTTCAATTTGGCCCAGGGATTTAGGAGAAGTCAACAGGGTTCGTACAGATTTTCACCAAAAAAAATCAAGGACTACTCAAGGACTTTACCAGGACTGATCACCCAATTTTCAAGGACCATCAACCAGAAGACTTACCTGTACCGGTAAATATCATGTAAAAAACGACTGTCATATCAAATCTACGTCGGAAAGCTCCGATAATATCATCTCAAACTCACACACAAAAAATTCGGTGGGAGACGTTTTCGGCGGCGTGGACTTTGTGCTGGTTTGCATTACGGGGGACTACAGGAAGACAGCCAATCTGGCTATGTAGTCTCCCGACGATATAAGCGAAAAAAACTGCTTGAACATTGTTTGAAAACTGTGCAAAGTGTATTTGTATTAATTGTTTATATCGTCTAATAAAATATCTATCTATCTATATATCTATCTAGGATATATTAACAACTTTGTTGTAAATTCTACAGTACGCGACTAATCCGAACTTGGACCCTCAGCCAGTTTTTCAAAAATTAAAAAACAGGCCGAGGGTTCAATTTGGGACAAGTATGCGACATGCCTGTCTCTGGCCACCGGTTCGCACCATGCATATTTGTTTCTCCCGTGGAAGACTGTAAACACATGATCCTCGGGGCTTTTATCACACATGGAAAAGTTTGAATCATGGGTTAACACTTCTCACCGAAGGAGGGGGGGGGGGGTTCTTTTCGGCTCCAACCAAAGAATTTTAACGCAATATTCATGGGTACTTTAGGCCAGCATACAAACATTCAATTTATTTACAAATTCCACACATTTTTCAAATGCAGTCATGCTACAGGTGGTCCAGTTTTCCAGTACTTTTCAGGGTTTGGGATAGTTTCAAGTATCTTTCAGGCAACCGACTTAAATTTAAGGACTTTTCATTCCTGTGCAAACCCTGGCCAATAGTGTAAAGTTCACAGCGGACGGACGGACGACGGACAGAAAGTGATCACTTGAGCTCCGGTTCAGTCAAGTGAACTAAAACAAGAGGCCGCACGGGGCCTGAAGCGCTCATCTTGAACAGAACACAATATAAACCGAGTCCAAGAATGAGTCTACATTAATTAATCCATGTCCATAGGCTACACTCTCAATCCTTGAGTCCCTCAGGAGTGACAAAATAATCCGAGCATCATGCCTTTTCTTCAGTTGCTCATAATGTAAAATGTAGAGCTCCTCTATGAAGCCCCTTGATACAACCTAATCTTAGTTACACACCTCTAGAGGGTACTGAATACAAAATGTTTAATTCTTTAGCAAAATGGCCAGTTCCGGCACCAATAGTGAGCCCACATATTAACCCAGGCTCTCGATTTGAATACAGTGGAATCCGACTTCCCAAGAGATGCTGTGTACCAAATATGAACGCATTCTGACTATTGCAACTGAAGAAGAGACATTTTAAAGAACTTTCTTCATACTGCACTAAGTTAAAATTTGGGCTACCATAGCAAGCCCAAATATTATCCTATGGATCCGATTTGAAGAAACTTGAGTCTGCCCCCCCCCCCTCTCCCCCACCCACCCACCCTAGAGATGTTGTATACCAAACATGAAAGCATTCTGACTGGTGGATCTGAAGAAGAAGATTTTTGAAGAAATTCCCTCATATTGTAGTAAGTTAAATTTCAGGTTCCCATATGGAGCCCAAATATCAACCCAGGCACTCGAAATGAACAAACTGGAATCTGATCCCCCTAGAGATGCTGAATACCAAATATGAAAGCATTCCGCCTGGTGGATCTGAAGAAGATTTTTTTAAAATTATCCCCCATATTGAAAAAAATTAAAATTTGGGCTTCCGTAGGAAACCCAAATATTAACCTAGGGACTTGGTTTGAACAATCTTGAATCTGGCCCTCATAACAATGATGTACATCAAATATTAAAAGATTCTGACTGATGGCTCTGAAGAAGATTTTTAAAGAATATTCCCCATATTACCCTTTGTAAAAAGTCTGGGCTCCTGTAATGAGCACCAATATGAACCAATGGGCTTTATTTTAACAAAATTGTAACCCCCCCCCCCCTCCCTTATGAATGCTGTATACCGAATGTCAAAAGATTCTGATGCTTGGTTCTAGAGAAAAGATTTTTTTAAATATTTGCAAATATGCCGACTCAGCATTTTTTCGATGCCCATTACAGAACACCCTAACATAACCGATGGCAATTTTTTTTTTTTACCATTCAATTGTCCTGGTCCTTTTCCTCATATCCCACTAATAGCCCAAGAACATTAGGTTTCACTAGGGAAAAAAATCGGAGAAAGCTGATTTTTTCAGGGAATGTCGAGTACATGTCACTAAACGATTAGACAAAAGTCCCCTAAAATCCCAGTTGAGCTTTTTTTCTACAGCCTTTTTTTGAAAACGCGTTTGAAAAAAATCAAAAAAAATCGCACGAACTTTGTAACCTCGAATTGATCCAACTGTATTTTTTGTTTACGCGTATTTCGAGCTACATAATGTCTAATATACATTTACCTAGAGGAAAATGTTCATTCTGTGACAATTTCTGCGAAAAATTATTCAAAATTCACAAAAAAGTATCGGATTTACGCAAAAAATGACGATTTTCCTAACGGATTTGCCCAAAGGGTCGTAGTACAGGACGGGATGTTAGTTGGACAGACGATAAAAAATCCACCACCATTTGAAGACTTTTATCATTGCTTACAAAATAGACATTATGGAAGACCCCCTCTGCTTCTGGCCGAGTTCCCCTTTTGGCATAAAATTCGTCAGCATGAGAACTCAACTATTTTCGGGCTTGGGACCGAACAGACACGTCTGTGTCTGGCAGCATTAGATCAATAAATAATATTTATAGAATGTACAAAAATCAATAAATAATATTTACAGAATGTACAAATCAATCAACATGGATTAAGTTACATTGACTATTATCAACGCTATATACAGAAATGACATGACCTATATACATATTATTCATCGAACTCAGAAATTTCCGACAGGACAGTGTTTCTGTGGTTGTTACAAGAATCCGAACTGCAATTACACAAACCTGAGCAAGAGAGTCCTGCCTTCTTACACCCACACCTTTTTGTACAAGCACTCTTGCAACCACAACTGATCAGATTCAGTAGGTTATCGGGGGCACATGGCTTTGTGGCTGCAGTCGGTACAAGAAGTCCATTGTCTAGCGACCACCCCCAATCAGTCGGAGGAAGCGAAGTGCCCAGCCATTGTTGAACCTGGAGATAACATCTGTAGACATGTTGTTGTGCGGTGGGAGTGAGGCTAGGTCGATGGGTTTATTCAGTTTAGATTTTGCTACATAACGCTTGTAAGTGACATATCTATATTGGTCGAGAGAGGAAACAGTTTTACTCCCGTATAAGATCAGGAGAAGTTGTTCCCCGGCAGCGGCTACTGCACTTGGTGTACTGTCATCCGCCAAAATTGTGTTGACATACTGTTGTGAGTCGCTAGTAACATCGGAGACAATTGTACTGAATACTTTCTTCTTACCAACTCGAAAGAGTGCAGAAGTAGTGTCACAACCACTTATAGAATGTGCTACAAGGAGGTTGCTTCTATGGTCACCCATTTTGGTTGCTATTTCACTAACTGAAACTAGTAAGTTTTGGGCAATGGAATACATCATGTGAATATTACATCCCGGTTGAACTCGAGAGGTAAGAATGACTAATAAGTCTGTGTCTGTTCCCACAACGACAACATTGTTGTCATCTTGAGCGATGTCAAGTGCAGTTTCGGCTATCAGTACATCAGCATCAGCCTCGGCCTGCTTGGACTGAATATTGATAGCAGATAGCTCCTGCATTAGAAGATCGATCAGTTGGGTTTTGTTCTTGGCATTTGCAAGGAAATCGGATTGGGGTGTGGTGGCTGGTAACTCGGGTGAGATATTGATATCAATGGAATACCTGTCTTTAGATCTACGGGCTTGTTCCATGCCCTTTGTCGACATTGTACAAGCATAACCATCAAAAACAACCACGACGTTCGCCCCAAAATGTCTCACTAGATAATTGGAATATGATGTACATATGTCCTTATATGACGACTGTTTAGGCCATACAACTGCCCTCAATAAAAATCCACCATCTACAACAAACAGAGAATGTTCTGGGATTTTAGTTTGCTCGGAACCGTATGTTTTGAGGATCTTACCGAGCGTGCTTTTCTGTGTCTTCCTCATTCCAGCAGAATCAAACAATGCTGGTGGTTTCGGGGCGAGTTCATATTTGAGATACTCTTCCATCTCTGCTTGTGACTGAATAACACATGTGATGCGGTTGAACAGAATTGTGGGGTCAATCACTACCTTACTTCCACGGACTTTGATGCTATTTGCCATCGATGCGAAAGACTTCACAGTGTCAACACGTCGTAGTTTGATGCTGTTGAACGTTTTGCTTACAACATTCGATACGCAACATTCATCAATTTTGCGAACTTGGTCACAGTTCACAGTTTCGTCGGCCACAAGCCCGGTCGCTATAGAGACTAATTGTAGTGGATCTCTATTCTGAAAGGGGGAATGCACTCTGAGCCAGTTCAATAATTTGGTGATATCATTGGCATCAGTCAATTGTGAACTTTGACGGAAATCCCGATGTTGTTCGCCATGACCAGTGTGAACATGAACAAAATTTTCGAGAGCATTACATATCGGAAGGCAAAGAGGTAGTCCATGTACCCATTTCGCAACAGTGCTATCGGTTATTCCCCTGCCATGTGTGAGACCACCAGGGAGCTTGAACATTCTCATTAAACACTGCTCTATGGTCTGATCAGAATATATCCCGTCCCAGAATTTATCTGAGCGCCTTATGGTAAAGTAACCTTTCTCAGTGAACAACTTCAAATCATCCTGTTGCATTTTTTCTGTTAGCTCATTCATCTGCTGCAAATAGAGATGAGAACTTTTTGCGTATGCAAAATGACCACCTGCGTGAAATACTGGAATCATATTGCGAACACAATATGTGTGGAGTTCCCAGTCGCCTGTGCGCTCTGCTCTCAAGAACAACTGGAGAAGACCTATTTGCTCGTAGTATTGTACCCAAAGCTTTCCTGTGCGTCCTACGGACGCATTCTGGATCAGTTCGTGTAATTTTGACAGTAGATGGTTGACACTTTCTTGATTGACAGCGTCAGCTGTTGTACCGTCACCTCTGGCAAGTCCACAGAATATTTCATTGACTTCTGTGCAGTCTATGTTATCTAGTGTTCGGCTTTCTTCAAACACAAGTTTTGTAATGGCAATTTGTGTTAGCAAATGGGCACGAACTGCTCTTGAATATGCATGGCCACTGATCAAATGATGGATTGACCCACCAGCATAAACAGTCCCCCAAAGTTCATCCAAGCCGCTACCAGCCATGATCGAACCAATTGCCCCTAAATATGACATAATCATATGGAAGCCGCCGAGTCTAACGAAAACTTTTGTCAACTTATCTGACGAAGACACAATCTCCACTGCTTTGATATAAAGTGGTTGGTCAAACGTCACTGGACAAACGTTCAGTCCCTGTTTCTCACATTCAGTTTGTGCAAACATGAGAGCAGTGTAAATTGTGCTCGGGTTGGATGGATCAAAATTAATAAAGGGAAGTATCTCGACATCACTTGTTTCATAATCATCTGATGATGTGACAATGTGCATATATCCAGCCCAAGATGGGCAAGGTACTCTCAGTACATGCGTCAAAGACCAAAGACTGTCGACTGTTTTTGCGAGTTTCAAATTTTTCGGATCAGATTCACCCAAAGTTGATAAATCCTTCATCACAATTTCGTCAAGACCCGATTTGCTTGGTTTACTTTAACCTTTCAAAGGGATGTACCCGAATTCACCAGAGCCAATATTCGAATGATCACCAGTTAGCCGTTTTATCGGAGATTCTTCTGTGTGATCTCTGCTTGGAGTTATACAGGCGATGCCTCCCATACTATGGAAAGTATTCTTGCCATCTAGCGTGCGCACATTACAATCGGCATTATCGAAAACGAATTGTGTGAAGTTCGCAAGTCCAGGCGACGGACCTTTGCTTATCATGACAGAATGAACGCATTGTTGAACTTCCCGGTAGCTAGAAGAGAACATTAGTCCATTCAGAATGTCGATCAATTCCCGAGATGCGAATTTCCTATGTATGTAAACTGCTACCGACAATAATACTGGTGACAAGAATGAACGGGGCCGACAAGAACTTATTAGAGACTGACCTATGGCTGTCACGCGTCTCTGGTTGGCTTGGATGTTTTGCCCACGCTACGACGGAGCAACAATCCCTTGTAACAAGGTTTGGAGTGTATCGGGTAGTAGATCATTAGATACAGATAACGAATCGGGTTTGGGATAAACGTCACACTCGTAAATGGCTGACTGAATATCATCGCGGACTATAGCCGATGCTTTCATGACGATGCGCATACGTTCATCAGTTTCATTGGTACATTTGTCTGAGTACCACGAATCATATAGTATTTTGTCTGATGAATCTCTGAATGTGACAACATTTTTAGGGACCTCAGTGTTGTAATAGAGATTCTACTACCGAAATGCTCAAGCAGTTTGGTTTTAAGATGTTTAATTGTGTAACCGACTTCGTCACCAAGATACGATTCAAACGTCTCTGCCAATTCGCTCAAGGAAAATTGACACTCATCGCTGTTCTCCATAAAGGTACACAATTCATGGAATGCAAGTGCTTTCTTGTCTGCAACAGGCCTACCCCGTGAAAGAGTTCGCTCAGGCTTATCTCTGACAAATCCTGTCCAGCAATCATGGTGATACCGACCTTCCTCGGCCACTAGATCGATAGCACGACCGATCCGAGTAAGTACAGACTCACCCCATTCATCACTACGTTTCAAACAACGGGTTCTGATACTATCAACAAAAGTCAATGTTTCAACGGCGTGGACCTCTCTTCTACGTTGAACGGGTATATGAGTTTGTTTGTCGGCGGATTCTCCACAGAACAGACAATGGAGTTTAAAATTGAAAGCATCTTGATCAGAGCGCAATTTTTTTGTCATAGATGGACCAGCTTCGTCAGATTCAGCTGCATCTAGAGACATTCTCTTACTTTTTCTTACAGAACTTCCCCGGGTATAATTCTTGTAGTAGAATTTGTGAATTTTCTCACCAACTGTGGGTTTCTTCGAACCGGCAAAAAGATTATCGCCAAGCTCGACGCTTACAGCAACCAACTTTTCTATACCCCGCTCACCAAGTGTAGTTATTCCGGACGAGCCGGTCAACTCATCGTTACCTTTGATACATTTATCCATTGCCAAAGTCACAACAGAAAAAAGATGATAGACACAATAAACTCAAGTACAAAACCACAGAACAGATATCAATGTGCGGACCTGCTTCGTTGTCACCGTAAGGTATCAACAGGTAACGCTAAGTGATATGCCAACAACATAACTGATCAGTTCTACAAATAACACAAGACTCTAATAATCAACAACAGGCAAAATTACATATATATCTATCAAGGGATCATTGGTATCAATATCTAGGCATCAAATACGGAGTGTCCAATACTGAACAGAGCAAATTGTGCAATGGACAGACCTGGAATGCGGAATTAAACAGCGTTTCCCGATGAAAGTCGTTCAAGGCTATTTTGCATCAAATTAAAGAGCGTTGTCTGTACATAAAGACCTGGAATGCGGAATTAAACAGCGTTTCCTTATGAAAGTCGTTCAAGGCTATTTTGCATCAAATTAAAGAGCGTTGTCTGTACAATACAAATTTGTTTATGAGTACACATCAAGGGCGTGCACACATTACATGCCAATGCATCTTGAGTGTAGGCGAACACCACATTATGTGATTTAATCGAACATGGAAATTGAAACAATGATGCTATAATACGGTATTTGAATGAGAAAAGTCGATGCCGTTTGAATTTGAGTTTAGGGGGTATGGTTAATATTTCACACGTCTCACCAGTTCGTTATGGAATAAATGACTATTGTTATATATCATTATAAAGCCACTACTTTTCTGCAATTTTTGATATATAATTTAACTCCCAAAGTAGTCGTAGATTTGATTTAATGGACGTTGTGTACCGTTGTGTGTATGAAAACAATACATTTTTTTTCGTAATTTTGTACATTTTCGTGAATATTTCACCATTGAGTGTGAGGATTGGTACAAAGTTGGCATTTTCTGTTGGGGATATGTATTCTCAATATAATTCAGCACGATATTTATGATTCTCACCCAACTAAGGCGAATAAGAATGAGAAATATGGAGCAGGGTCGAATTTTTTTTTTTCATAAAAAAAAACGCTATAACTAAAAAAGCTCAACTCGGATTCGCGGGGACTTTTCACACTTTATCCGCAATGTGTGTCCCGGAAACATATAAAAAAATCAGCTTTCTCCGATTTTTTTCCTTACTTTCTCATTTTTATGTCTAATGTGCCTGGACTATAAGTAAAAATTTGGGCTACTATAGCAAGCCCAAATATCAACCTAGGGATCTGATTTGAACAAACTTGAAAGTGACCACCCCCACCCCCACCCCTCCCCCTCCAGAAATGTTGATACCAAATATGAAAATCATTCTGACTGGTGGAACTGAAGAAAATTTTTTAAAATTATCCCCCATATTGAAAAAAGTTAAAATTTGGGCTTCCGTAGGAAGCCCAAATATTAACCTAGGGACTTGGTTTGAACAATCTTGAATCTGACCCTCATAACAATGATGTATATCAAATATTAAAAGATTCTGACTGGTGGCTCTGAAGAAGAAGATTTTTAAAGAATATTCCCCATATTACCCTATGTATAAAGTGTGGGCTCCTGTAATGAGCACAAATATGAACCAATGGGCTTTATTTTAACAAACTTGTATCTGACCCCCCTCCCCCCCGGTTCATGAGAAGAAGAGATTTTTAAAATATTTTGGAGCTTTTCCCCCCACTCCCTCCTTATGGGGCTGGGCATGTTGAGTAGAACAAAAATGCAATGCCCCTTTGGGACCATCACTCACTCAAACTTTCACTTGAATTGGACTCAGTTGAATCTGACTTCCCCAAAGATGTTGTATACCAAATATGAAAGCATTCTGACTGTTGGATATGAAGAAGAGAAATTTTAAAGAAATTTCTTCATATTGCACTAAGTTAAAATTTGGGCTACCATGGATCCGATTTGAACAAACTTGCAGAACAAACTTGAATCTGCCCCCCCCCCCCCCCCCCCCTCCCCAGGAATGTTGGAAACCAAATATGGAAGCATTCTGACTAGTGGATCTGAAGAAGAGGATTTTTGAAGAACTTCCCTCATATTGTACTAAGTGAAATTTCAGGTTCCCTTATGGAGCCCAAATATTAACCAAGGCACTCGAATTGAACAAACTTGAATCTGACCCTCCTAGAGATATTGTATACCAAATATGAAAGCATTCCGACTGGAGGATCAGAAGATTTTTTAAAATTATCCCCCATATTGAAAAAGTTAAAGTTTGGGCTTCCGTGGGAAGACCAAATATTAACCTAGGGACTTGGTTTGAACAATCTTGAATCTGACCCTCATAACAATGATGCATATCAAACAAAAGATTCTGACTGGTGGTTCTGAAGAAGATTTTAAAAGAATATTCCCGATATTACTCTATGGTAAACAATCGGGCGCCTGTATTGAGCCCAAATATGAACCAGTTGGGCTTTATTTTAACAAACTTGTATCTGTAAATTTGGTTCAAACTGGTCGATCAGTTGAGAAAATAGAAATTTGATGCGGGGCCGAAAATCTTACCCCTTCCATTACAAAACCAAATATTGCTTCGCGAACTTCGTTTGAACACACTTGATTCTACACCTCAAAGGGAAGCCCCGTAGCAAATATCAAGACATTGTGCACACTGGTTCAATTAAAGATTTTAAAAATATTTTGGAGAATTGTTCCCCATCCCCTCCCTGTGGGGCTGGGCATGTTGAGTTGAACAAAAATTCAATGCCCCTTCGGGACCATCAATCACACAAAACTTCACTTGAATTGGCCTAGTGGCTTTGGAGCAGAAGACCAAAACATGGTGTTGACGGAAGACGGGCGGACGGACGGACGACGGACGGAGAGCGATGAGATTCGATAAGCTTGACTTTGTCAAGTTGAGCTAAATATGGTTCAGCGTTTAGGAGGGGCAGGTACAGACACCATATTCACAGACGACGGACGAGAGACGACGGACTGTGAGTGCTCACTATGGCCCATCCTGACTTTCAGTAAGGTGAGCTAATAAGAGTATGTGGTAACTGTGTTTGGAATCAGGCTTTGGAAATTGGAGACGTAGGTGATAAGAGTGAATGATTGCTGCAGTTGGAATCAGGCTTTGGTAATTGGAGATGCAAGTGATAACATTGGTGGCAACTGCTTTTTGAGTCTGACTTTGCCTTGAAAACATTGGTGGGAAAAATGAGGACACATTTCACGTGAACATGGACGTAAGAACCAGGAAAATGTATGAACAAGAATCAAAACTAAAAATTTTCTGAAACAATTTCAGTTTTATTACATTAAATAACTGTCTTCAAAATCAATTTCACCTGAACAATAAATGCTAACAAAAATATATTATAATTTTATTTCCAATTGGCAAAAACATGTACAGTGTGTCGACTTGTTAGGGAAAAAAGAAACTAAACAAAAAAAAACACACACCCAAACAAAAGAGATTACTGACTGACGGACATTTCCATAAATTCTTGTGAGGACATTTCCATAAATTCTTGTGAGATGTGTCTAAAGGGCGGCCCTTTTTGTGAGAATGTCAAAGATATTTCTACCACTGCCTATTGATGAAAACATACAAGAAATTCATAATATTAGCACCATTCATTTTTGGACTCTTTCTTGGAATCCTTACCTACTTTATAACAAGGGTTACACAAAGCGTGGGTCACTGTCCCCGACTATTTATTTATTTATTTATTTATTTATTTATTGGTGTTTTAAGGTCACGTATTTCTGCACAATGGCTAATCATGAAAATGACAGTTTTACGGGTGGAGGAAGCCGGAGTACACGGAGAGAACCACCGAGCAACGGCGAGCAACTGTCAGCTCCCCACCACACTAACTCCACACATGCAGGGTTAGCACTGGTTGAAGACAGGTGCACCATCGACGTGCAAAACGCCTTAATACACAACGCTACCGGGCCCCCACGTTGGCAATGGGGGTGAAGTATCTTGCCCAAGGACACAACGCGGTTGCCGCAGGTGGGATTCGAACCGAGGACCTCTCGGCTTGCAGTCTGCAACTCTACCAACTGAGACACCGCGCCCCCTGTCCCCGACACGTAGGCATGTTCTAAGTAGCCTTGAAGGTATTGTGGGACAAAACATTTTCTAAGTCTGAAGAGTGAAAAGGGCCATAACTCTGGAATCCTTATCTACTTTATAATAATAATGATTATACAAACTTCTTACATGAAACTATTGGATGTTATTACTTGGTTAGTTTCATATCGACCCGAGATATCAGACTGATATAATTTCATATCGCCCTGAGACTGGAGATCGAAGGTTGATGTGAAGTTATCGGGGGCTGATATCTCGGGCGATATGAAACTAATCAGGTAATAACATCTTTTTTAATTAAACCAAATTAAATAATTATAAAATGTTCTTATATCTGTTACAGTTTTCTGACAGTGTTATTGTTCATTCTTTTCACAAAGTCTCTCATTTCTGCAGCTCAAGTTCAACTACATAAATGTCTCAGATTCCTAGGTGGGGAAGACGAAACGTTCGTATAGTGGAACTAAATCGTTCTCCCACTTCGATAAATCTTTATTTACGACTTATAATCTTAGTTTGTGTTGAATTTCCTGTACATCTCAGTTTCCTGTTCACCCACCGAATCCTTACTTTTTGTCTTCTTTAATTTCTCATTATACAAAAATAATTCAGGTTTACGTCACCCAATTATAGCTGGTCACACAAACTTCCTGATTACATTTTGTGAAAACGGTGAAGGATGTCAAAAGTGGTTGCGCCAATTGACGGACTAAGGGGGGGGGGGGGGTCCAAAATAGGTTCATATTGGCGAATATCGACGTCATATCAGCCGAGTACGCCGGTAAAGATATTAGTAATGATGAGCTTTCTCTTGTTCCAAACAAACCAACCAAAAGGAATGGTTTCGCGCGCCGAAGGCGCGCAGGGGCGGTATGGGGAACAAGCCCCTTTCAACCCTCAGTGACTATAGATAATTGATTTTCTCATGTCTAGGCGTGTCAAAGGAGGAAAAGGTTCAGGTACTCGGCAGGTTCTCCGGTTGCGGTGTGATGGCTTCGTTGACGAATCTCGGTTGGACCCCCGGGTGATGACCAATGTGGGAGGTTGGGTCCTCTCACAAAGGTACTAACTCTCCCCGAGGGTGCGGTGATTCTGGGTTTTCAAGCAGGGTAGATCTGTTTTCAGGCACTCTTGCTCCATAAATAACGTTAGGTTTTTATACCGTGAGGTAAAACACCGTTGGTAGCGGCTCTCGTGATCTTTTCAACAATGTACATGTATTACATGGCAGTATCTAATAGATTGTTCATTAGAAGACTTCATGGAATAAGCTTTAGTATCCGACCAACTCACTCTAACACACTAGTACAGCCGTGGTATCTAGCTATAAAAGGAAACCTACCAATGGGTTGCTTTAAGTAAATATTAGGTAATAATTTATTTTTTTATTTATTGGTGTTTAAGGTCATATACTTATGCACAATGGATAATCATGACCGTGACAGTTTTACGAGTGGAGGAAGCCGGAGTACCCAGAGAGAACCACAGATCAATGACGAGCAGCTCCAGTTGTTCCCCTACATGCCAAATTTGGTTCAAATCAGCCCATCGATTCTTAAAATAGAAATTTTGGGCAGAGCCGAGGGCCCAAATATTGATCGTCCAACTTCCCTTGAACAAACTTTAATCTTCAACACCAAAGAGTGTTCCATACCCAATATCAAGGCAATCTATCTGGCGGTTCATCAGAAGATTTTTAGGCTTTGGCATCATTGACCCTAGCCCAAAGAAGGCAGCCTTTTCATTTGAACAAAATAAAAAGGGTATACTCCAGGGATGGTTTGTGCAATATATATTTGAATTTGGCTGAATGGCTGTAAAGAAGAAGCCAAGTTTGTGAAAGTTAACGGACGACAGACGACGGACGCGAAGTGATGGCAATAGCTCACAGTGACTTGCACTCAGGTGAGCTAATAAATAAACTAATAAACAAATAATCAGCAGTGACCGAGACAGATATTTATTTTTCGCAAGCCCTTGTGAAAATAACCATTTGTCACCGCCACTCAAAAACAAAAGATTTTTTTTATTATACACTGTTTACAATAATCATTCCTGTCGATAATTTCACTCGTTTAAACCTTGAATTGGTGCATGAAAGTAAACAGCGCATTGATATGCAAGAGTGATTTTATCAATACTCCGAAAAGGCAGCGTCTTGCGATCTGATTCAGCTGGTGGATTCGTGCATTAATTCAAGTTGAATACATGTCCGTGCAGAATTAATGCTTGAAATGATCGGTATCCACTCAAAAAACACTGTATTTTCTTTTCATTATACGTTTTAAAACAAATTGATCATTTCCAGTGATAATTTCACTCGTATTCGCCTTGAAGTGATGCTTTGAAAGCCGCCATTTTGATTGATACTGTGAAAGTGAGAATTTCTTTTTCTTCAGAGTGGGGAAGACAATTTCTATATTTCCGCAATTTTTCTCGATACTCTACCGTTTAGCCTATAATGAATTGTTCTATTATATATTTCAAGTTCCTGAGTCCTTACATATATTGAAAACACTACAGAGCCAGAATGTACTGTCCAGTTCCAAATAAAAGTGCATGTATATTTATTAATTTTCACAAAATTTCCCAGCCTGCATTGCCCTTATTTGGGTCTGCATGTTTATTTTTTTATCAACTTTCCAAACTTCTAATATTTTCCTTTTTAAAAATGAGAATCTTAAATAGAAGTCTTTTGTTACCATATACTATTTTCCATCACTTTTATAAAATTAATGTTACTTTTCAACTTCTATATAAAACATCTTAATTTTGAGTTAAGATTATCCATGAGTTCATGCCAGGCTATTACCAGCATTTTTCCACCCTGTACTATTAATTGGGTGTGCACTTTTATTAATTTTTATATCTTTTTCCACCCTGCTCTTTTATTTGGGTCAGCTCGTTTATTTAGAACCCATGAGAAATTAATCATACTCCAATTTTTAGAAAGTGATGGAAAACAGTAGATGGACCATGGTAACAACGACACTTTTCCATTTAAGATCCTCTTTTTTAAAAAGTGAAATATTGGAAGGTTAAAAAGTTGATAAAAAAAAATAATAAATAAATGTACAGGCCCAAACAAGGGCATTGTAGGGCGTAAAATTTTGTGAAAAGTAATAAACATACACAGACTTTTAATCTATCAATGTTTACAAAATATAAAACATAAATAACTATTCTCTTATTACATGCATTAATTAAATAATAAATATACATCCACTAATTACATATATTAAGTTATTATTAAAGTCAATATTCTCAATTATACATATTTATTCCATGAACAAAACTTTCATTTCATTCTCTCACACAGAGGAACTGTACAGACAAACTGCTTACAAGCCTGAAAATAAGTAATATGTCATTTGCAGAATGAGGTCCCCAGAGGGTGAATTTGCTGATGCTACTAGTATCCCATACAGTGGACCAATTTATGTTCTGTTTTTGGTACCTCCTTCTGTTTTAAGTTTTGAGACTTTGATTCAGACCGAGGTTAACAGAGGGTAAATTTAGTGATGCTACCCTACTGTGCAGGGTAGCATCACAAAATTCACCCCCGGGGACCTCATTTTGCAGATGAGTCATGACAGTCTGCTTATTTCCTGGCTTAATTGCTTATCTGGAAACAACTGAGCAAGTCTACAAATTATAAGTTTTTAACTTCAATGTAACTGGACTAGTATTACCGTTATATATACATCTATTAGTTTGTAGTTCCAGTTTTAACTCAGAAATCACTCAATAGGAGAACAAGAGAATACACAAACACACAATGAATTTAATAGTGTATCCTCTTTATCAATTACATAACCCATCACATGTGTATTTACACCATTTAGAACTACACAAATTGGACCAAACATCATTCTGTCTGCCTTAACAGAAATAGGATGACAGAGTAATTTTTTTATTCTCCTGCACTACTGGATCTCAGATAAATATACTCGCCCAAAAAAGAAAGTGTGCATTGCAGAAATTGATCAAACTTCAAAAAAATAATTTCGTAGGTGTAAAGAGTGTTAACCTGTTCATGAATAAGTTATATTGAACACAAAAACAGCTTTCCACGTTAAAATTGTATTAACGTTAAATGACGTGCTGCACGTTTGTGAAAAGGCATGTTTTGCACGTGGAGAGTCTGAAAATTCATGCAGCAGTGTGAATCCTTGGGTATTTAAACACTAAAGTAAGGCCTTCCTATCGTTCACATTCAAACTTGCGATGCTGTTAAAACGACTCCACATTAGCATGCCAAGATTGACAATGAATCAACATCTCCTTGCCCTGGGTATGATTAGAGCTGGTAGAACACACAGAGAGGTTGTCAGCATTTGAACTGCCACCGTAACACTGTAGACAGGCTAGTCCATCGACATGTACAACATGATGACGTTCGAGACCGACCCCGCTCCGGGAGACCCCGAGTTACCACCCCTGCACAAGATCGGTATATCCGTGTCGTCCATCTCCGGAACCGGCAACAAACGGCAACGACGACAGCCAGGAACATCCCTAACCTGAGACGGATACATCCTCAAACAGTAATCAACCGGCTGAGAGAATACGGCTTTCGTCCTCGATGACCTGCAATTCGTCCGATTGTGACGTTACGTCATCGTCGTGCTCGACTGCAGTGGTGTAGACAACATCTCAGGCATCCCTTACACTGGTGGCGACGTGTTTTATTCACAGATGAATGTCGTTTCCATCTTTCATCATCAGATGGCCGCCAGAGAGTGTACAGACGTCGAAACGAACGCTACGCAGATCCATATGTCGTGGAGCGAAACCGTTATGGGGGAGGGTCTCTCATTGTGTGGGGTGGCATCACTGCCCGTAACAGAACTGAGCTGGTCATTACTGATGGCAATCTCAATGCAGCCAGATATCGTGATGAAGTGCTTACACCTGTTGTTGTCCCATTTCTGCAACGTCACGGCCCCGGCGTCATTCTACAGCAGGACAACGCCCGACCCAACGCAGCTCGTGTTGTTCAACAGTATCTGCAGCAACAACAAGTGAATGTTCTTCCCTGGCCCGCAAATTCACCCGATATCTCACCCATTGAGCACGTATGGGACGAAATGAAACGTCAGCTACGCCGGCTTCTCCATGCACCGTCAACGCTTGTGGAACTCCAAAGACAGCTTATCAGAATATGGAACAACATCCCACAACACTTCCATGCTAACTTGTTCGCTTCCATGAGGCGTAGATGCCTCGTGTTTGTCTCGTATGTAGGGCGTAGCCAGGATTTTCATTTGGGGACAATACATGAATTGAAGTAAAAACATACAACGACATTTATTTCCTCCATCACCATTCGCTATGGAAAACAAATATACCGTTGAAATTATGCAAAATATATCTACAGGTCGCCTCCATTTATAGCGTCACCGACACAGCATGATTTTGTGGTGTTACATGCCCCTAGCCTCAGGTACCCCAGGCTATGCCAGTTATGGGTCAGGATCTTAATTGGCATAGTCATGGCGTACCTAAGCCTAGAGGGCTGACTGCTGAAAACGTTCAAACGCTGGCAGATCGCAATGTTCTCCTGAGGTTAAGTCAGTTATGACTGTAAACAGTGTGTCCAAAATACAGTATTATGGTAAACGGATCTGAAGAGCATATTTCAAATTTTCTAATTCTGTCTTGAACGTATGACAGAATTTGCAATTCTGAAACATGCTGTTTAAAAAGTATTAATTAGCCGTTCAAAAATTCAAGAGGATTTCCACCCCAGAAACCACCAGAATGCCCCATTTGGTCGCTCATTTCCAAAAAAATTCTGGGGGGAGATCCACCCCCAGACCCCCCTACAACAGCTCGTGCCTTCGGCACTCGCGGCAGATGCCTTCGGCATCTGCACGATCCGCCCCCCCCCCTTTGAGAATTCCTGTATCCGCCACTGGTAGATGCACAGCAGTAGTCGATGCAGACGGAGGTCATACCAGATACTGAGGGTGTGACTTTTGTGTTAGACCCTTAGTGTCTTTGACTCCCCATGGCACCCAGAGTATTCGTCGTAGCGTAATGAAATTTCTCGTGTTGATCACAAATTGATTCATCTGTGATTGAAGAAAATTTCCATGAATGACAATGATAAATATCTTTTTTTAGTATTATTTTTTAGCATGCACACTTTCTTTTTTGGGAGAGTATAGTTTTACTACAATTGCTATTATATTCATTCGTTAACTTTCCTGGATTCTGTGTCCTTCAACTATGGCCATGAGTTGTTGTGATGTATAATTAACACTCAATAACACACAGTTGGAAAGTTTAATCTCAAGCCAAGCTTCTAACAATGTAACACAGCACCATGTCATCTGAAAATGAACTCAAGTGTTCTCAAACTCCCAGTTTTATGGGGTAGGGTTGGCACAATTATGAAATGTTACGAGCAACTTTTGAAGATAATTAATAGATTGATGTTGATTTAACCCTTTATCCAATGAATCGGTCATATCTGCCCGTGTAATATGCAAATTAAGCAGCTGAAAAAATATTATTATTTTTTTAAATTTCGACAAAGCCATGTCATGTGACGCCTCTTTGGAACGAGCTCGTTGAACTCGGTCCAATGAGGGGTCGCATGATATGGTTAAGTTGAAAATTTTCAAAAAATTTAAAAAAAAAATGATATTTAAAATAATAAATTTTAATATCGTATGCATTGGCCATTGGGTAAAGGGTTAATCATACTCTGTGACTTCTAGAAACAACTATACTGAAAACAATATTTTTGGAAATTTGTTCTTCAGGCTGGACCTTCTTTGGGCATGAAGGCTTACTGCACAGCTACTGCTCTCCAACTCCCAACCAAACCACATCAGACCCAAAACTGAGCCCAAGGTGGCCTAGAATCTTATAATTGCTGCACATTGCTGTGATTTAAGAATGTAAGTGTACTCCTTGTCAAACCAAGAAAGGCAATTATTTGTACTCCCATACTTTCTAGAATGCCAGGCCAGGTGTCATGGATTGTATCTTCATACTTCTTTCCCATAATAATTACAATCGGTTGACGTTCTCATGATCTAGACATGATCTCAAACCTGCATATGAAATTCTGTGATGATCGGGATCGGACAAGAGCTATGGGGTGTAGTCTGTTCTAAAGAAAATATGAACAGACTGAGAGACTTCCAGACTTCTGCACGGTGCACGTTAAGTTTGTCAAGTTGAATTAAAAAAGTAATAAATATTACTTTTTTCATTACTTTTATTGCATTTGTCAGTTATCCAAATAACAAGATTACAACATGTATTAAGAGAACAAAAGCTTTTGCTTGGTATGTAGTCTTCAATTCTTCAGGAGTTTTAAAACAAATATAATAAAACACAAAGTGTTGTTGATGAAGGAAACACAGGATATTCTGTATTGGCACAACACAATACATCCTGCTTTTCTTTGAACAACAACACCTTGTGTTTTTACATTATTTTTTTTCTCCCAATACTATTAGGGGACAGTCTCCCACACTGATTCCTTAACCCTTTATTATATCAGAAATGAGAGAAACTAATTCAAAATTAATAAAATGAGTAGGCTATTCATGCAGACATATAACCGTGTAAAAACGTACAGTATCGATATATATTTATTTATTTTGGTTTACTGACACATTCGACAGCCAGGATCACCTTGTGTCAGAGAGTTTTACGGGTGGATGAAGCCTGAGTACCTAGAGAGAACCACCGAGTAATAGCAAGCAACTGTCAGCCTCCTCAACATACATGTACTAACTCCACACAAGCAGGGTTAGCACTGGTTGAAGACAAGTACACCATCAAGTGCAGTACAATGTCACCGTGCTCCCACATAGTCAATTAGGATTAAGTACTCTACCCAAGGACACAATGCGGTAGGATTCGAACCAAGGGTCATCCGGCTTGCAGCCTGCATCTGTACCTACTGAGCAACCGCGCTCCCGCAGTATCAACAGAAATACATGCAAATTATACCAGTTTGTTGCATTACTTCAGATTTGTATTGATAAAAACAGTTCTTGGTATCGTTGCTTGAAGAGCAACATACAGTACAAATCAAAATAAGTTGTAGGATAACCACTATAAACTATGTATCTTTCTCTTTCTACACTGATAAGACCAGAATCTAACAACATTTTCTCGAAAGCTATCACTTAGAGCTTTCCAAAAACTGATGTCAGATTCTGATCTTATCAGTGCAGGAGCAGCAGTATACTTTGTTTAGTGTGGTTATGCTACAACATATTTTGACTTGTACTGTAGTATCTAGTCTTACAAAATTTGATACCAGGGACTGGCTTTCTGGACACAGATGTAATTTATGTTCATTAATTCACAAATATGTTACAAACGTTTTCAGTTGACACTGTACTTAGTCTAATCACATTTATATTTTGTCTTACAGTCTTGTTAATCTTCTCATACAACCTTTGACCTTTGTCCATTGTTTAATAGGTCAGTTGGCATGTCAAGCCAATTAAAGCAGTTGGCTGGATTAAACATAAATACAATTGTCAAAGTCATCAAAATAAGAAAACAATTTATTCCCTTTTCTGTCTCACTGACATCATTTGTTGGATATGATGAGAAGATTCCAATAAATGATATCATTATATTTTATTTGTCTGTCTGCCTTAACCCATCACTTAACATAGGGACCAACAATGGTCAGAAAATTTATAAAATAGTGTTACTGTTAAAATTAGTGATTTTTCTCGCTGAATAAAGAGATCATATACATGAATATATATGTGTGAATAGAAAAAGTTCCCATCAAGTTTTTATGGGAACTCAAAACTCGAAATTAGGAATATATATCAAGCTTTCGCCCATATTACCGGCTGCAATCGATAGTACACATATTTCCTTACATTTGGGCAGAGTTTATTGATCCAAACTATGTTTTATTCTTTAATTGTCGTCATTTGAGTACTCGTGAGGTGTCAACGGAGATTTCGAAATCGGCCATGTTTTTGTATAAATATAAAACAGTAAAAACAATAACCCGGTAATGGCGCCGAAACGAATAGACCTTTTTATCGATGCGGAATCAGAATCTCGATCTCATTCGCGCAGAGAAGGTCATCAAACTTGGTCGCATTCGCGCAGAGCAGATTATCAACCCCCCTCGTCGAGCTCGTTCCAACAAGGGGTCATAACCTATGTTTTTGAGACAAAAGAAAAAAGTAGTTATTCAAGAAATCTTTTTGCAAGTGAAGTCTGCGTTTCATGTTTGGTAAAGGGTTAACCCTTTACCTAACATGAAAAGCAGACGACACTTGCAAAAAAAATTCTTGAATAACTAATTTTTTTCATTTTTTGTCTCAAAAACATAGGTTATGACCCCTCATTGGAACGAGCTCGACGAGCTCGTTCCAATGAGGGGGTCATAACCTATGTTTTTGAGACAAAAAATGAAAAAAATAATGAAAATTAATTGGCGATTTTTGAGAATAGCGCTGGCCGGTTTTGGCCGTTACGTTGGGTAAAGGGTTAAGGACTAATATTAGAACTACATTAGAAAACTGCTTTAGTTCTTCACACAAGAGTGAAATAATATATGTATGATATTTTGTATCAAAACTAGTGATGTACACAATATAACAGACTAATTTCTTTTCTCCCGCACATTAACAGGCCTGGCATTCTGAAAAATGCAGGAGGGCAAAAAATCGCTCTCCTCAATCAGCTTAGGAGAGCAATTAGCTTTACACAGCTTTTTAAGTATCCAGTTCAACGAACTCATTGAAACTGAAACCAACAGACTACATCAGTGATTTTATTAACTTTACTAAGGTAAAGCGAAATCTCTTAGACATCTAGATGTCTCACTCAACAACCGAACACACACTTGACAAGACCTGTGTGTGTACCCAGACCTGTTGTCCAAGAAAGTCATACGCCTACCACTACCACCTTCAACCCCCCAAGGGGGGTTGAAGGTGGTAGTGGTAGGCGTATGACTTTCTTGGACAAAAGGTCTGCTTGAATCTACAGTCACATCCTGGTGCAAGTGCTTCAAGTGACAGGATAGTAGTAATGGTAGTATTATAGTGTCAATATTCCTTGAATAATTACCCCTCAAACTGTGATGTCAGTTGTTGAACTTGAAACTGACAGAATAAAAAATATTGCTCTGACCCATTTTGCTTCTAATGATTGCAACTGTGTTTGGATATGATTGCAGCCATTACCTTTTACCACTAAACCACTTTCAAAATGAAATTACGTGATGTTATGTGACTTCGAAGTTTAATTACATTTTTGCTTTACAACAAAAATTTAATGTGAGCATAATACATGTAATCTCAATCATCCCAGACCAAAATGTTTAGGAGGGCAATTTTTCGCTCTCCTTAATTCTTTCAGGAGGGCAGTAAGGAGAGCTAAAAAAAACGCTCTCCTGAAATTGCCTAGCCTGCATTAAAATAATTTGTCACGATTATTTCAAAAAGCAAAGGCTAGTCTGGTCAAAAGGAAAACAAACACACAGCACCCTTAACTCTGGAGAAAACGTCAATGAATCCAGAACCCATACATACATGTACAACTAATACAAATCATTCACAATGTTGAAACAAATTGATAATCTTTAATCAATAATTTAATATACATTGTAAATGTTCAGTTGTTAGGAAAAGTTACATAAAACTTTGACGGTGGTGGTAACAATATTAGGCAACAATATTATTGTGAGATATTAAAAGAATTATATCTTCAATCTACAATTCACAATGGATAGTAGAGTTGGGCTGTATTGAAATTTCAAGTTGTTTCGGTATCTGTATTTTTAGAATTCTTCACCTTGGTATAGGTATGGTATTCGATATCAACAGCGTACTCACACCAATAGCCACAGGAACATCAAATTTTATATTTGATATACTTACCAGCTGCAGATCGTCGTTTTACAGTAGACAAAGTGATCGAATTTTCAAAATATTGGAAGTAAGACAGACAATCGAGTCGACATCATTGATTTGATGTAACAAAAATGCAGCGAGAAAATACTTTCTCTCAGGTATTTTGTTACAATGAATAACGAACGGGTGGTGACTGCCGTTAGAAATAAAGTCCATGGACTCTTTTTGTCAAGAATTTTGCTTAACCCTTTACCCAACGAATCGCCCGCATTCGCCCGCGTAATATGCAAATTCAGCAGCTGAAAAAATATTATACTTCGAAAAATGTCAACAAAACCATATCATGTGACCCCTCTTTGGAACGAGCTCGTCGAGCTCGTTCCAAAGAGGTGTCACATGATATGGTTTTGTTGATTTTTTTTGGAAAAAATTAAAAAAATTATATTTAAAATAATAAATTTTGAAATCGTCTGCGTTGCTTAAAGGGTTAATGTCCTGCTGTATGTTCTTTTATTTTTTAACAAATGTCGGGAATATTTTCAATAACAAAATTTTGGTAGTTTGAGATTCCCTCGGTACAGTAAATCGGTATTGACTCGATACTGATACTGAACGGTATTTACAGTAAACCGACCACCTCTTATGGAATGGATTATTGTTAAGATACTCATGAATAACGTTAACTTTATTAACCATATTTCTATCAACCATTATACATGTATGTATAAGGTTTATCAACATGTAGCACCAACTGTTGTTGAAATAATTCAATGGCGATTGAATACATCAGTTGAATAACAAAATTTTATACGATTGTCACTGAAAAAATAGTGGGATTTCTGGGGTTTTTTTGCGAAATTAGGCAATTTTTTCTCGCTTCTTTTGGATTTTTTCCGTTTTAAAACACTTTTCCAAGAAATTAATAGAAAAATATTTGCTTCTGGGGGCAAGAAATTTAATTAAAAAAAAAATGCATTTTAATAACACACTGTGTGTAGCGTTTTCGAATAGACCTTTCCTGCATTACTCCATTCCATTTCCATTTGCATTATGGGTTATCATCCGGGCAATCTTCCCCCAATGTAAACATGGAAGCGATTTACACATGAAAAGGTTTCAACTGTTCAGTGTAAAACATATTTCAAATTATGTGAAAACAGCTTGAAAATTATTTGAAAACGTATTGAGACATTCGGATGAATATTATATTTATCGAAAATAGCATTCTGTGTTGTTTATAAACAGGGAAACACGTGCTCACATCACGTGTAAATCGCTTCCGTGTTAACATGGGGGAAGATTGCACGGATGAATCGGGATGATAACCCATAATGCAAATGGAATGGAGTAATATCGGAAAGGTCTATGGAGTCGTCAGCTCAATTTCGTTTCAGCGTCAGCGCCCTCTATGTGTCTTCTTCAAAGCGAGGGAGGCATCAATGTACGTGCAACAAAATTTGAGGCGATATCAAAATAGGGTCAGTATCAGCAGGGCCAGGGTTAGGATATTCTAACCTGGGCCCAGTTACTACTGACCCTAATGATTTAGGGTACCCTAACCCTGGCCCCAGCTACTAATGACCCTAGTGATACAAGATTGATATAAAAGTTATTCACTAATTTACTAATTTTCACTTGCCTTAAAAACGAATCTTCCACTGATTTCTCCCGTATTCCACCCAGGGTGTATATTATTACACTTTCATACAAGCACACCCACTTACTCCCGACCAGTGAGAAAGAACAAGCCAACCGCAATGGGGACTTCGAGTCGGCTGATTTTCAATGGCGCAATAAAATAATGTAATTCGTAATAAAATATGAATATTTTCATCAACAAAGTGAGTGCTTTTGCTGGAAAAGTGTTTTAAAACGGAAAAAAACAAAAAGAAGTGAGAAAAAATTGCCCAATTTTGCAAATACTACAGTTAAAACTAGAAGTCCTGTCACGAACTGTGCGCTTATCTAGGCTTAAGTGCATGTAGGAATTGCGAGCAATTGCCATATCGAATGGCATCCAAAGCATGTATGTTCTCCTGGTTACTCATAGCAAACGTGGGCAATGTTTCTGCCAATGGACCTCCGGATTAACCGGAGCTCCATTGGATGAAACAGTGCTTGTGCACAGGCCATATGTACATAATTTGAAAGCCTTACTGTGGTCATAACGCGTAGATTAATGCGCAAATCGGCGTGCTGTTTGTGCGCATTTCATGACAGGACTTCTGGTTTTAACTGTATTATACAGTGTGAAGGGAGAATTTAGTATGACAAGACCAAAGAAGTGAATTTCACAATTTTAATTACCCTTATCTATATTAATATATTGGTGGAAACTCCACACACCACAGGCGTTTATCGAAGTAAATCTCTTTCCCATTCACTTATTTATTTATTGGTATTTAAGGTGGCATATTTCTACACAACTACAATAGTGAATCACTGAATCATGACAACAACATGGAGATAAAGACAAGTTTAGTGAATAGTTTATACCCATGTTGTTCATTTTAGATGATTTCCAACCCAGGCATTGATGAATGGAGTCACTGGCTCCTATTTTACCAGTAAAACAGAGTTTTTTGATCACAGTAAACAAGCACTGCTTTACTTCCTAGGATTCCTACAGGTGCCCACTCACTTTCGATAGTACATGTCGCTTGTGGACCTGTGTATCTATAACAAAATGAAATCAATAACTTCCAATACTTTTTTATATCATTAATTTGAACATGGGAAACTTTTCATTTTTTAATAATTTTTTCAACTTGCTGCATATTACACAGAACAGAAAATGATCTTGTGAAAGATATGTTTGTATTCACAAAAGTGAAACTAATTTTGAAATGAAAGTGTCAATGACACTGTAGCTCAACTTGTTTAAGACATGTACATGTATAATATGTGACACAGCAATGACAAACATCTAGGTAATGACCTGATAACAAAGGTACATGTAAAGTACTGTACATGCAACGGTCTGTACATAAATGCTGATCGTAGCCTGTAACAAATGTGTAGGTAAAGTATTGTAAAGGTGGGCGACAGTTAGATGCTAAACTAGAAAAGAAATCTTTGAGTCCCAGAGTGGGTCTGACTGGACTCAAAAATATTTGTTCTCATAGCACAGTGATAATTAGAGGTACTGTGAGCAAACTCACAAAGTGATACCCCCCACGCCTGAAATGTATAAGTTAGATTATCTCCCCTTGGAAATGTCAGAACGGAATTATATTGCTTCATGCACATCTTCATATGGAGTTCTTCCATTTTGTAAAGTTTCATGAAAATTCTTCAAACGGTTTAGGAGGAGTTGCGCTTACAAGGATGGACAGACACCTGAAATGTATAAGTTAGATTATCTCCCCTTGGAAATGTAAGAATGTCGGAAATGTCAGAACGGAATTATATTGCTTCATGCACATCTTCATATGGAGTTCTTCCATTGTGTAAATTTTCAAGAAAATTCTTCAAACGGTTTAGGAGCAGATGCGCTTACAAGGATGAACAGACGGCCAGATGGACAGACAGATGGACGGGCAGGGTGATCCCCCACCCCCAAACTTTGCTTGCGGGGGGTACAACAAAGGCACCCCAAAACACTCGTTCCTGTCACAAGGTGATAACAAAGGTACCCCAAGATCAGTTCATAAATACAGACTCTAGCCCCAGCCGTGTTGACATGTGCACTTACTGTGTATAAGTAGCACTGAACAAATCAAAGTTCATCTAATTTGCATAATTTCTGCACGAGAAAAAAACCTGTATTATATGTGATGTATTCCATGTTACTAAACATTCATACAAAAGTTTATTCAAATCAAAACTTTCATACAGAAGTTCTGTACAAAAAACTGATTGCACTAATTTCGGTACAAAATGGCTGCCGGTGGCCATCTTTAATTTTCGGACTGCACCCCAAAACAATCGTTCTTGTCCTACGGCAGGGACCAGCCTAGGGGGAATTTTAGGGAGACTTCATGTCTCCCTCCAGAAAAAATAGGGAGACTGCAAAGTCAAGTAGGGAGACTTCATAGGCAAGTGGGGAAAATTAAGAATATTTATGTACCACCCCCTGCCGCCCATTCATATTTTCAGCTTGTGGTCCTCCATTAACATCTGATTAATCCAGGTCCAGTTGTCTATGATGCATCTATGCCAGGTTAAAAAATCACAAAGTAATTATTGACTGAAAATCCCCCACTGCTACCCTCTCCTTCATGACCGCTCCCCTCTTCTTCGTTCCAATCCCACAGCACCCTCCTGTGGATGCCTTTCACCAAAGTCCAACTAAGCTAATAATTTCCTGAGTCTGAAAGTGTGAACAGGACCAGATGTAAGAAGGTTGCTTGGAGGGTACTTTGTTAGTTAATAAACAAAATACATTCTGGGGTCCAGTATTTTGTAAAATAAATGTCATTCCGCATCATTTTTATAGCATTCCAGTGTCTTTCCGCGTCATTTTGTGTCATTCCGGTGTTTAGGAGGACCCCTTTTTCAAGATCCTTCACATGCACACTTGTGTCCTGTACAAAGCTTTTCTTGTCCTTTTTCTCATGTGTTTCAATTCCACTCGTGTTTTTCAGGGAACAGACGGCCCAACAGTTAACAGTCGTCAGCAAAATGAAATAAAAATTCAGTGTTAGAAAATACGTCCGTTGTGTATACATTTGCGGCATCCTAAGAGAGGTAACCTACTTTCAAACTGGGTTATTTTGTTGAATCGCTTAAGTCACCTATTTTCGTTTCGACACTTGAAGCTCCGACTGAAATGGAACAAAATAGAAATAAAAAAATCCGCCAAAAGCAACAATGGAAACTGATTGTCGTGTGATTTCAAATAAATGGTTGTTCATTTGACAAACGAAAATGCCCATTTATCACACTTAAGCACATTCGATTTGAAAATAATCGTTTTTTATGTAAACCGCAGATCACTCAGTTCAGCCGTTCCTCATTTTGGCCAATTTTTAGGGGGCGACTTGTAATCGCCCCAACTATTTTTCTAGGCGACTCTGGGCTTAGAAGGGCGACATAATCGCCCTAGTCGCCCTCACGGCTGGTCCCTGTCCAACGGTGATAACAAAGGTACCCAATAAGTTTTGTAAAGATCGGTTCATAAATATGGTCTCTGGCCTGAGCCATTTTGAATTGTTGATGGACAGGCGGGCAGGTGGATGACGAGCAATAACAAAGCTTCTAATTTGACTACAAATACATGTACGTCAAAGTTGAGGTAAAAAAAACTACACTGGAAGCATTCCATCAAATATTCTGAGTTTTTAAAAAAATTATTTAAAAAAAAAACAAATTGAGACCCGATAACATGAACATTTCATAAATACACTTAGATAAAAAATTTTAAGTTTTTGTCTCATATTTGTACATATAATACCTTACATGTACTCATACGCGGAGGGACTCAAGTTGATGCATTAACATGCAGAGATCGCTTATAAAATTATCCCCCCTCCCCTCCCCATTGTTCCTGCTAAAAAATAGTATTTCGTATTTCTTGTACATGTATACTACACATGAAGTATATTCCCACTAATACACCCACAGAGTGGAAGTTCCACACATACAATAACTTCTTGTTACCTCTGAGAATGCATACTCTTGTGTTCCAAATGAAAATACAGGTGGGAATAAAGGTACGGGTGGAACATTTATCAAAATTAAAAAAAAATAGAGACCCCAAAAATAGGACAGGGTGGAGGAAATCCATTGAGGGGGTGGGGGAATAATGCTATTTTCCAGTATTGCAGTTAGTTTTATTGATGAACACTAATAGGCATTTAGGCATCATGATTACAACAATGAATACACTGTGCTGAATGAAGGACTATCACATAATCTGGTGAAGATTTACTAATTTGAAGACCTCCTCCCTGTTGAAAGGGCAATTTTAATAAACATACAGGCCTAAATAAGGTGTATACAGGGTGGAAGAATTTCCCAAAATTACACAAGAGTAAGAAAACCAAGTCAAGTTTCAGACAACGGACCTCTGGGTTAAACCTGGAGGTATGTTAGCTGAAACTTTGCTGGACACTTGCATGTACATGTATGTATGAAAAGGGAATTAAATGTATCAGCTGAAATTGTATTGTACTGAATAATGTATATTACAGTTACAGCTAAATTAAAGTGTGGAAATATATTTATTATTTATTGGTGTTTAAGGTCATATACTTATGCGCAATGGCTAATCATGACCGTGACAGTTTTATGGGTGGAGGAAGCCGGAGAGAACCACCGAGCAACGACGAGCAGCTGCCAGCTCCCCAACATCGTAACTCCGCACTGCAACACAGGCAGGGTTAGATTGGTTGAAGACATGCGTACCATTGACGTGCAGTACGCCTTAGTACACGGTGTCATCGTGCTCCCATGTGGACAATCGGGGTTAAGTGACTTGCCCAAGGACAAAACGCGGTTGCCGCGGGGGAGATTCGAACAAAGTGTGGAAATCCAATTTGTTACAAAACTTAAACATTGTTGTGTGGAAAAGCTTTTAATAAGAGCTACATTTATTTATTTATTGGGGTTTTAAGGTCACATTTCTGTGCAATGGTTAATCATGACCTCAACGGTATTATGGGCGGAGAAAGCTGGAGCACCCGAAGAGAACCACTGAGCAATGGCGAGCAACTGTAAATTCAACATACCAACTCCACACAAGCAAGATTAGCATTGGTTGAAGACAAGTGAACCACCGATGTGCAGTACGCGTTAGTACACAACGTCACCGTGCCCCCACATGGGCAATGGGGGTGAAGTGTCTTGTTCAAGGACACAACGAGGTGGGGTTTGAACCGAGGACCAATCAGCTTGCAGCCTGCACCTCTCCCTACTGAACCATGACATCCAGAGCAGGAAATGAACAAAATTGACGGGTGCAGTTTTAAGCACCCGTGAATTCAAAAACAGGAGTAAATTGCACCCGCAAAATGTTAGTACATTGTATATGAATTTTCGAGGGAATACTGGCACCAAACACCAGAAACCTAAACCCTTTGAACTCTAGTTGTATCTTCCATGTCAGTTCAATGCAGCAATTACATGCAGAAGAGTCCATATTCATTATTTGGGGTAGACCAATCAATATTTTCAACGTGCAGCCTCGGGGCTGCACGTTGAAAATATTGATTGCTCTACCCCACACACGTACAGTTAAAACTAGAAGTCCT
This sequence comes from Pictodentalium vernedei, assembly GCA_031216915.1. NCBI lineage: Eukaryota > Metazoa > Mollusca > Scaphopoda > Dentaliida > Dentaliidae > Pictodentalium > Pictodentalium vernedei. Next base: position 73,711,414 of record CM062297.1, read on the forward strand.
GTCATGAAATGCGCACAAATAGCACGTCTATCTGCGCGTTAATCTACGCGTTATGACCATAGTAAGGCTATCAAATTTTGTACATATGGCCTGTGCACAAGCAATGTTTCAGCCAATGGACCCCCGGGTAACCCGGAGGGCCATTGGCAGAAACATTGCGTGTGTTTGCTGTGAGTAACCAGGAGAACCTGCTGTGCATTGGATGCCATTCGATATGGCAATTGCACGCAATTCCAACGCGCAATTAAGCCTAGATAAGCGCACAGCCCGTGACAGGACTTCCAGTTTTACCTATTCTGAACAGCCATCCTATTAAATGATGTTATGACGTATCTGGTTCCTGGCCAGAAAAGCGGTCGATCAGGTTCAAGGGGCAGCACAACATGTAAATGTATGAAGAATTGCTGAATTATGACAGTAATTTGCCACTGGCTGCAGAGTGATGCTTTCCCAAAACAACACACATTTATATGCCCACTTACTAAATAAATATTAAATAATTTATATAATATTGGTACAGCTCCACAATATTTTTCAACTGGTACATTTTTTAGCTCCCGTAAAATAGAAAACACGGGTGCTGACGGGAGCAACTGCACTGGCACCCGTCTCATTTCCAGGACGGCCTGTCCCCAATAAGAGCAACATGTATATGCATTGTAAAACTGATATTATTTTTTGTATTATTATAAATATGTAATACAGGCTTGTCATTTTGAAAATTGCAGGAGTGCCATTATGGTTCGCCTCAAATCACCACAGGAGGGCCATTTGTTTACTTATAAATGTGTAATAAAGATCAGGATATTATCGAGGAGGTTTTTATTTTTCACTCAAGTTTGATCAAGATCAAGTCGTTTTGTTTCTTGATTCAATAAAATCTAATTCCAGTTTATTCGGTTCATGTTTTTTTTTACTTTGTCAAAAGAAAAAAATATTCACAAGAAAAGATGAATATTTGAATGAGAATCAAATATAAACAAAATAAACAAGAGCTGGACTTTTGTCCGGTGCATACCCCCACGTGGTGTACTGCCTAGTGTGGGCATACCTATGACTAACAAATATCATTTATGAATATTCTCGTACGGACTGATGGACGGATGCACAGATGGATGGCAGGGCTCGCCTTGAGTAAAATGGTCGGGGCCTAAAAAAAGTCCCCCACATATTGAGGTCGGGGCCTTTTCGGGGCTGATTTTCCAATTTGTCCATTATTGTTAGTGCTTTTTGTTGAAAATGTCGGGGCTTGAAAAAAAGCCCCCGGCAAGTGCTCCTCGGGGCTGATCTCGGGGTATGGGCTGATCAGCCCCGACTCAAGGCAAGCCCTGATGGATGGATGCAATCCAGTATACCCCCCCCCCCCCCCTCCTTCCATTTTCTTTGAAAGTTTTCAACAATTTCCAACAAAGTCAAAAGGTATGGTAAATTGTTTGGTGTTTTGAAGTTTTATGCAATGAGGCAGAAGCCTTTGTTATAGGCAAACTGCATGCCATATTTCACTGAAATCCGATAACCCTAATCCAGTATGCCCCACCCCCTCCCATTTTCTTCGAAAGTATTCAACAATTTCTAAGTCAAAAGGTAGGGTAAATTGTTTGGTGTTTGGAAGTTTTATGCAATGAGACAGAAGCCTTTGTCATAGGCAAACTGCATGCCATATTTCACCAAAATCTGATAACCCATACCTGAGATACAGGCTGAACAGACAAATAATGTCTATTTCCTAATATTTCTAAGTCAAAAAGGGGGCATAACTCTAAAAAGGAGAATGTGAGAAATATCGTTGAATCCTTTTTATAAAGGCTATACCATAAGCAGTGTTCATGGCACATTTCATTGCAATAGAACATTTGATACCCGAGATACAGGCTGGACAGACAAAATTTGGCTCGGACGGACACAATTTCTAAGTGAACAAGTAATTGAAAATAAAAAATAATAATAAAAAAAAAAATAACTAGTGTGGGCATACCTATGACCAACAAATATTATAAAAAATAATAATTTACTTAAGTTATGAATACTTTCGGACGGACTCACACACGGACGCATGTAATCCAGTATACCAGGGTTTCCGCTGAGGGAAAATTTGTAGGTCCGGTAGTTTAAAGAAAGTGAAACTCAGACGCCGAAGGCATCTGGCTCATGTGCCGAAAGGCCCGTGCGTATAGGGGGGGGGGGGGAGTGGGGGGGAGGAAAATTTAGATTTTAGGTGCTCTCTGGTGGCCTCTCGGGGCATTCTGGTCACTAAAATGCTGAATAATTCAAGGGAAAAATATGTATTTTTTCCTCCTACAATTCTCTAAATTCCCACGGGACACATTTATGTAATACTACATCTGGTTGGAGGTTTCATAAAAATACAAACCCAAAACAACACAAAATCCTTGAATCCTGACAGGGACTGCGACGCTTGACCTCATTTTTTTTTTATACAACCTGATACATGCCAACGTAAATAATTGGAAATGCAGAGAGAACGAAATATTCGAAAAGAACCATGATGCAGACGTGTAGCGTCATGCACATGCAATTACATCATTTATTGCTTGAAATAAAAGCCAGTGATTTCTGACCAAACACGACAATTTGAGTCTGAAATTTTATAGGCCACGTTTAGGATTTGAACTTTGTTTCCCCCCTCTCGTCTGGGGGTTATAAAGTATCAGGTTGTCGCCAGTAATAGTAGGCATAGTATGCGACATAATTATGCCAATATTACGTGGAAACAAAGGATCCTGAGTGTCGTTACGATACAGCATTGTACTTGACATTTTAACCACCAGCTTTTCTGACTGATCATAGTATGATAGGTGGGGGGAATGGGTCCGGTCGACGGCCCCACAGTCGGCCAAGCGGAAACCCTGACTGTATACCCCCATTTTCTTCGAAAGTGGGGGGAAAATAATCTTGTTTTGAATGAATAAAATTCTGCTACCCCCCCCCCCCCCCCCCAATTCCTACAACAACTGTTACTTGATTTATTTTTTAACCGATACCTCATTAAAAAGTTGGGGCATCTGAACACAAACCTTTTTTGTGTTTTTTTACTTTTGTATTTGATTGAATAACTTTTGAATCACATCTTTTATAAATTATGTCACTGAACAATGTTTTTAACTACTAGATTTATAAATTAATAAAAATCCACCACTCTTTCGAATAAAATACATTTCAAAATATTTTTTCCAAAAATAAAAAAAAGAGCTTTCAATTCTTGATTCAACACAAATTAGCAGACGACACTTGGAAATAATGGACAAAAACAGTTTTTCAATAACTACAAATTTTCATTTTTCTCCTCACAAGCTCATAACATACATGTACTTATGACCCTTTATTGGAACGATCTCAACGAGCTCGTTCCAATGAGGGTCATAAGCTATGTTTTTCAGATGAAACTAAAAGAAATACTAAAACTTGAATATCATTATTTGAGTGTAGTGTTGGTCGGAATTATATTAGAGAAATAATTAATATATATAATTCACCCACAGAGTGGAATTCCACCAATAACTGTAAATAAATTCTAGGAATAAAACAAATCCCATGAAACACAAAAAACCCATTGGATAAAACTTGAATTGTGTTTAGTTTGATTTTAACTGAAAATTCCTCTTATCTGAGTGGAAATTCCACTCAATGAGTGTTGTGACTGTTGTCATGGTAACACACCAATAAACAGTTAATTAATAAATAAACTACTGTATGTGATAATACATGTAATGTATTATATAACAGAAATGTTTGAATTTAAAATTATGTGATAATATTGAGAAATGACAATGTTTAAATAGTTGTATATTATTGTAATTTGTAACTTCGTCAAATTGCCGTCATGCTCGGAAGTTTACTTCCTTCTAAGCGGCTTTCATTTTTGACTAATTCTTATTCCGTTACGTTTAGTGCCGTACCAATGTGTATCGCGTCATGGGAACGTAAAATTTAGCATCACACAGATCCTAATTGTTGAATGGGAATTATAAAATTCATCGAGATACGCGTACGTCTTACAGATCGATTTATTATTTGGCAAGTGGCCGCCTAGCTCCTAACCACGAACCCGTCTATAAAATCGTCGATACATAAGTTGGGTGGCAACAAGTAAAGATATGTTCCGCATTACACGTTCACTGTTTTTAATTGTAAAATATGGACAAACAATACCGTATTTGATCTTCCTTAGGTGGTAACAAGGAGAGATATATTCCGCGTTTTTATGCACAAATTTTGTTTTCAGCCTTAGAATTAGGAGCATTCAATCATTTATCTCAACGTCGCCCTGGTAACAGAGGCAGAAGCGAGTTCGCATGCAGTATTCACATATTCAACCATTCCTTGACCCGAATAATAGTTGTATATTATTGTAATTTGTAGATATTTATTTTATCTGAGTTGTAGGATACTATAGCTAGAGATTTATTATATTTATTATATCTTATATCCAAGGGTTGAATTATTGCCTGTTCATTATTTATAATGTTTGATACATACTTACCATCCTCACTGAATTCTACAATACAGTTGTTACCATGACTACATACATATAATCCACCGTGACTATTAATACATAATCCACGGGGACGTAGTAACTCTGTATGTTGTATCACTAACAACTGACATTGTAAATCATCACTTAATGTCACAATTCTATTATTACCAAAATCTGATATAAATATACGCTTACCACATGATGAACTTGTTACAAAAAATGGATTATTTAATATTTTATCAGATTCATGGATTATAATACCTTTATCTGACACAATTCTAACAACATTATCACCATGACAACAAGAGATACAGAATCTATCATTAACTCTACAAATTCCATGACAAACATTTAATAATTTTATCTGTGATTTTTGTTTTAAATTATTTAACTTATAGATATTTATTTGTTTATTAATTGGAAGAGTTGTAGCTAATAAATCATTATACATACACAGATCCCATGGAACACTTGGTAACTCAACTGATGTGATGATATCACCATTATTGTTTATTTTATGCAATTTGTTTGGGTTGTATGTTACTATCACCATCTGTCCGTCTATATAAGGTTTTATATTAATAATACTATTGATGTAACCCTTCTTACAACTGAACTGTTTGGATCTTACAAATTGTTTATCTGAACAATCTGTCATAGGTAAAATATTAAAAACAACGCCACCAATGGCATCATAAAAATTGGAAATAGTGTCATAATTTGTTACAATAAAATCATTATTTATTTTATCATCAAACTCACCCAAACGTTTTAATTGGTTTTCTATTTCCAGGAGATTTTTGTTTGAATCTGATGTAAATTTAACTGTATCAGAAGAAATTCCTTTCTTTTCCAACGATGACTTGGAATGACTTGATGGCCCGACATTAATATCTTTATTAAATATATCAAGTTTTAATTCTATATCTTTCATTTTTTTATTCAATTCATCACATTCTTGTGAATAAGTGTTAATTTTGGAAAGTTCCTTTCCTCCAATACATTCCAGTTCTTCCAGACTTTTAATTTCTGATTTATCAATTTGTTTACGAAGTTCATTATAACAACTTTTAATTTTTATTCTTCCAAGACTGAGATGGTCCATTATTTTATTTTTAAATCGTCCCAACCTCTTCTCTTGTTGCTTCAAATTTAAACGGATTTGTTGAAGATGAAAATCTAATTCATCCAATGAACTATGTACGTCCATTACTGAAATAACATTCTTACTACATCCAAGATGATCAATCCTAAAACATTCATCACAACATTGCACATCGTGAATTTTACAATAGCAGACGACATGTTTGTTATGCTGGACACACCGTCGTCTATCGCTCGAATCACCACTTCCCTCTCCAGCGTTACTGGCACATAATGTGTTTCCTCCTGTCGCCATATTTTTTAACTTGATTTTGATATTAGATGAACAAAACGATGAGATGATTTTTTTGATTTTCTAACTATTCCAACAAGTGGTAAACTGTAAATGTGATTTTGTGCGAAGATGAGAACCAAAACGTTCAGATATAAATGTTTATCTTCACTGAATCAAGGACTATAAGTATAATCCTGGTAAACATGAAGAATAGCGGACCCAACAAATTATGCAAAAAGTAACAACTTTTCATGATTTCCCTACATTCTTTAGTGTTTTTTCTTCACATATGTACCAAAAACCCTGAGTTTTTAATACATTTAGACATTATTTACTAAGTTTTTCCTTCCCGTAATAGAGGCAGGGAAAAGTCGTCTGATCGTGTTTATCAACAGCGACGTTCTTTCAGTGGAAACTGTCAAAGATGTGACGTCACGGTGGGCGTCTCCTCCCATTTGTGGAGAATTCAGTATCACATCAGTTCCGAAAATCGCACCGTGTTCAACAGATTAGGGTCAGTGTAGGAAGGGTTCGGGTTAGCTAACCCGAACCCTTGCTAGACTGACCCTAACCCGTCGAGGGCGGTGCTATTTATTACATAATAACTTACCTTAATAAAGAAAAAGTGAAAAAAAACACTGTACTTACCGACTTCTCCTTGTGGTACAGGGCAGAACAAGTGCGCTTCAAAATCGAACACACACTTTCGATTGAAAAGATGGTTGACGCGCAAGTTGAATTGCTTCGTCTCGGAAGTTAAAAACGTGTAAAAACAAGCTAAAAAGTGAATTTTATTCTCCCATATTTATGAATATGTAAAGAAAAAACACCAAAGAATGTAGGGAAACCATGAAAAGTTGGTAATTTTTGGATAATTTGTTGGGTCCGCTATTCTTCATGTAATCCTGTTCGTTTTGGAGATGGTGACACGGCTTGTCGAAAGTACACCATTCGTCAATCAAATTACACGGGACTTCTAATATAGCCATGACGTATTTCTAAATGTAGCCTCAATGCACGTTCAGAATTTTTAAAACTGCGGTAATAGAATTTACTGTGATCAGGAAATTTGAATCAATCATTTTTTTTTTTCGGAAACCCGGGTAAACTTATTTTTTAACCCTTCACCTATCACAAAAGTCAATCGACACTTACAAATAAAATTCACGAATAACTAATTTTTTTCTTCATTTTTTGCGTCAAAAACATAACATTATCACCCCTCATTTGAACTAGCTTAACGAGCTCGTTCCATTGAAGGGTCATAAACCATGTTTTAAAATTGTTTTTGAGATGAAAAAATAAAAAATGAAAATTGAATGGTGATTTTTGTGAATAGCGCTGACTGGTTTCGACATTACGTTGGGTAAAGGGTCCATTGAATGCCACCTGAAAGTCCAGACATATCATATAGACAAGCTAATAGTAAGACGTCGCTCGTTCGTTCGAGGGGGAATTGTTTGCTAAAGTCAAGCATTTGGCCTATACTGTACCGTATTCATAAGTTTTTTTTATGGAAACTAAGATGTCCGGAATTTCATATGCTCAACACAATTTTAATGATTTCTGTCGCATAGGCTATGCAATAAAATTTAAAGCTTTTAAGCCATATTCGAACGAAATGGTTTGACGCGCCGAAGGCGCGCAGGGACGATTTGGGGGACAAGCCCCTTTCGACCCTCATTGACTGTATAATTTTGGTGATGTCGAGGCGTGGCAGAGGAGGAAAAGGAAGGAGGGAGAAGATTTATCCCCGCTTGTGCTTCTTGCGGCTCTTTTTCTTGGGAGGTGGTTGGCTTGGAGATGTGGATTGCGATGACGATGTTGGTTGATTCGTGATGTTGGTTGATTGTGATGCTGTTGTAATCTTGGGTATTGCCTTGGAATTTTTCCGGTATTCTTGACACTCTGCTATTATTCTATTGACATTTGCTATGGTCCTCTGTACAGTTTCAAAGTCTACGGTGGCTGAGATTTGAGGTGGCTGTTCAGTTGTACTTCCCACTCCCGGGCTATCCGGTAGTGAAGGGAGAGGGGTGGGAGGCGGTGAAAAAGCAACTTCCAGTTCCTCCTCAGTCTCCACTGGATGTTCCTCATCCAACTGTACCGGCTCAGGAGCCGGCAGTTGATTGGGTGTACCAGTGGGACTAGGAGGGGAACTGGCGGCTGCCTCCAGAGCCTCCACCCCCTCACTCACCTCTTTCTTTCCTATTCCGGAATGCCTCCAAGCGCCGAGCGTCTCTGCGCTTGGTTGATGGACTTTTCTTTCTGCCATATTCGATATCTGCACCGCTGTAATTAAGCCAACATATCAATGGGTATGTAAAACGCCGTTAGGTGAAACTCGCACTTGTGGCTTCCTTCACGTTCTGGATAATGAGAAACAGATTGAAAATAAATCTCTTCTTCACGAACTTATAAATGAACTACAACGATGGAAAAACAAAGGAAATATGGGCAAGTTGACACGGGTTTTGTACGAGGTGACATAAAAAGCCACAGTCCTGCCATCAAGTCACCCTAAAAACTTGTCAAAATGTCTCTGAGAATTGAGCACCTTAATATTTCTGCGGAACACCATGCACTTGAATCTTGAGATTTTTTCAAGGGATTTAATATTTACATTATATTTATAATATATATTGTATTATTCATATTTATTTTATTTTGTTGCAGAAGAAAAAAAGAAAACGAAAAGAGAATAAAAACGAGACACATGACACCCTTGCAAGTGAAGCGTCATTATGTGGATGAACAGCAAATACGCCCACCCCCTCTCCGATTACCCCCGCTCACGACCACCACCAAGAACAAATTAAATTATAGGGGTGGACTCACGGATAAGCATGTGCGCACTGAGATAATTTGATTTTTACCGTAAATTTTAGGAAGCTGTGTGGTCGGGTGTATTACATTCTTATGTACCATTTGCGAACGGATTAGCAAATTCAATGGATAAAACTGGAAATCTTATGGACGTGTACTGTTTTACTCTTCCGCAAAAAACAATAAACCGCGTGGAGGGACACGGTTTTTTCAGTGTTTAACGACACTTCCAACAGACAGGAGGGTGGGGTGGGGGGGGGGGGGGGCTGTCATGAATGGTTGCAAAGGGAGGCAATGACCGTCTAAACCCAGTTAGAAATCACCGGAAAGGGGTGGGGGTGGAATTCGTGTCTGTTCGATAGGGTGAGAATTTGTTAGAAATCAGAAAGTCGGTGTGTCATTATATACACTCTAATGCATATAGGGGAATTATTCTACTCGTCTTAACGTTTTCAATACATTGTGGCGGTGGCTGCGCGCGTGCGTCTCTGTGTGTATGTGGGTGTGTGTGTTTTTTTTTTTTTTGTTTGTTTGTTTTTTTTTTTTTGGGGGGGGGGGGGTCGCACAAGTATTCGCTTCTGTACAACTTATCCGGTTGAATATCAGTGTTTGTTCCCGGGAGAAGTTTGTTTGTTGGTATTTAACCACATTTGCAACAGCCAGGGAGACATCGTGTTGGGCAGTTTAACGGTAGGAGAAAGCCGGAGTGCACAATCGTGCAGCGACAAGCAACTGTCAGAGTCTCCAACTTACTAACTCTGAACAAGGAGTGTTAACTGCGTTTGAAGGAAAGTAAATCATCGACGTGCCGTACGCCTTTGTACACAAGGTCTACGTGCCCCCACATGACGGGATTAAGAGACTTTATCCAACGCAGCAACTGCTGATCGGGATCGAACTGTCGATTTAAAGTTCAATGCTCTAAACACTTCGCCACCGCTCTCCCCGTCGGATTTCTGCAAATGGAACTTTACTCGTATCGAGTGGAAATAACTAGTTCTGAGTTTAATGTGCAGGCTGTGGGGAGAGAATTGATTAATGTTGATTGCAATGTGTCAAGTGTTATTTTAAAACATTCAATGGCCCTGATAAGAGATATCTTATGGATGAACCGAGTGGTCTATTCAAGGATGGTTGCCAGTGGTTGTGGCTTTGAACTTCAAACTGAGAAGTTCAAGGTTTGATCATGCTCGCAAATAGTATTGTGCCCTTGGGTAAGGCATTTAATCCCGATTGCCCACATGGGGGCACCAGACCTGGTCTTTTGAGGAGAGCTATCTAGCTCCCGTCCTCCATGGCTCCAGCAAAATCAATTTAAGAGATCTCTAATTGCTCTCCTTTAGAGTTGTAATAGCTCTCCTTAAACCTCCAAATCCCTTATTAATAACAAACTTAAGTTTTGAATAGATCCCCTGGCACAAGTTTGGGGGAGCCGAAGTAGCTCCCCTGGATTTTTCAAAAATTCAGGCCTGGGGCACGATGTCGCTGTGTACTAAGGCGCACTGTGTATACGTCCGTGACGCACTTACCTTCAACCAAGGCTGGGGCTATGCAGAGCTAGTACTTTGGGGAGCCTGATAGTTGCTCGCCACTGCTCGGTGGTTTTCTCCGGCTTCTACCACCCACAAAACTGTCCGATACGAGGTGATCCTGGCTGGCCCTAAATAACCTTAAACCCCAATAATAACAATCAAGTTATTCCTACGCCAAAACCAGGCGCAGAGGTATTGGATCTCAAAATTTCCCAACATGGTGGGGCGAGAGGCAAATATTCCGTCAGTGTTCCCTGATCGTTGACCGTCAGTACGAACTTGAATCCTAACTCAATATTTTTTCGTAAAACATTAATAAACGAAACGGATCCAAACCACAGGTACTTGGTACGTGTCTCTGTAAAGGTATATAAATATTAACCCTTTACCTAACATGAAAAGCAGACGACACTTGCAAAAAAAATTCTTGAATAACTAATTTTTTTCATTTTTTGTCTCAAAAACATAGGTTATGACCCCTCGTTGGAACGAGCTCGACGAGCTCGTTCCAACGAGGGGTCATAACCTATGTTTTTGAGACAAAAAAGGAAAATATTTTGAAAATTAATTGGCGATTTTTGAGAATAGCGCTGGCCGGTTTTGGCCGTTACGTTGGGTAAAGGGTTAACGTTAATATTTATATACCATTACAGGGGCACGTCAGCATGGATTCAAAAATGGTATCAAATATCATTTTTCTTTCGATTTCCCAGCTTGAGCCGAGTACCTGTGATCCAAACGTCCGTTTATTATTATTATTATTATTATTATTATTATTATTATTATTACTATTATTATTATTATTATTTTCAAGAGTTACTTTCATTTTACAAAAATAATTCTTTTAAAACAACAATAATAAACGAACAAGCGTTTACACATAAAGGATATATGAAACATAGAGGTAATTTTGTACAATCAAAATTGCGGCATCGTTGTCGTGCGGTGACCAACAATTTTTCTGACAGACAACTTGAAAGATTATGATAGGGACAGGGTCAAAAGCACCCCCTCCTTCTCCACCCCTTTAGCTTGAGACCTGGGACATACCATTCTAGCGTTAATTTAATTAAAACATTGCTCGACAGTGTGAATAAACTATGGAAGAGTATTAGTACCACCAACACAAGTCATGGTCAGCATGTAGATCTGTCCGTCATAGTGACCGAAACTCCATTAAAACAACCAACAATTATTTCAATTATCTTGCTATACCCACCCTATACCTGTCTTACCCAGAAATGAATAGGGTGCCCCCCCATCCCCACCACCGCAATGTTCTCCCAAGACGAATAAAATGATGTTCCAATGCATTAGAATGCACGACAATACAGCGGCTTCTTATTTCTAACAAACTCTCGCCCTACGCTGGGAGGTTTTGCTTTTTCAGATTCGGTTTTGCTTTTTCAGATTCGGTTTTGGTATCGTTTCAGTTTCAGAAAAAAAAATACTCGGTTTCGGTTTTGGTTCTCTATGTGTCCAGAACACGAATAGAGAGAACAAATACTCCAGGCTCCTTACCTTGGAAAAAACGCAATAGTTGTAGGACACCACTCCACACATATTATTAATAACACTTTGGCCGAAGTCTGATGACTGGACACGAATAATACCCCCCCCCCCCCACCCGAAACTTGCCATTTCTTCCAGCTTGGGGTAGGCCTCCTTTTCATTCATTTACGACCACTCCAAGTGGAATATTGTTTTCCTAACGAGCACAACAGATCTCACCCACCCATACATATGCCCAATTTTGTCCATCGACTTTGCCGTGCACTACCTAACGGTAAATAAGAATTTAGTGCAACCCCCCCCCCCCCCCCCCCCAGCATCCTAAAGTTGATGATCAAATAAACTGACGCTCTATTCCAAACCGTATTTACAAAGGATGCAATGTGATAAATGCTGTTCCATATGAAATTTACCACCCCCACCCATCCACCTTCCACATACACACACACACAGTTATGTCCAATAAAAATTCTAATAAAATACCAAAACAACACATGTTATTGACAATTACCGTTAAACACCTTGCAGTAATTGTCCAAAGAGTGCTTCTTTAATATACATGACGCTGCTTGAAGACGTCCCACAACTTCGGATGCCTTCCCCATCCCGCCATTATAACCTACAAAAAGAGCGATACACCCAAATGATATCAGTGCACGAATGTTTGTCAAACCCGCCAATGAGTAATGCTGCGAAAGATGCCCCCCCCCCCTCTACCCCCCCCCCACTCTACCCCCCCCCCCCCCCACACACACACCGCTCGAAAAGTGCTGCCTGGTAAATATCCCTTGAGTGGTTTACACTTACGAAGATATACGACTTTCACTCAGTGCAGTGCATCAAAATTACAGCAGGAAATAAAAAAAAATCGTCGAAATAATGGCCTTCCACCTCTAATTCAAGTTCCACCCCACCCAGCGTTTCCCCATTTCGGATCCTAGCGTACCAACACCGAAAATAGATGAAGATCAAAATGGAACAAATCCCAGTTAAAAAGTCGAAATTTTGAGATAAAAAGTCGAACTATTGAAATAAAAAGTCGAAATTTTGAGATAAAAAGTCGAACTATTGAGATAGAAAATCGAAATCGAAATTTGGAGATAAAAAGTCGAAATTTTGAGATTTTAAGACGACATTTCGAGATTTGAAGTCAAACTTTCGAGATAAGAAGTCGAAAAAAAGTTCCGAGATAACAAGACGAAATTTCGACTTTCTGGGTCTGGGAATTATGTTTTATCATGTCGCTCATACGCTTCTGTAAATATTCGACTCTTTAAAACCACAGTTGAACACCAATGAACCCATTCAATTTTTCATGGGTTCAAACATAATGATGGAAAGGCAAAAAATGATTACCCGATTTGTTGTGCATACGAAGGTCCGTGCTAGCCATCAAATAACTATTTTCCAGTGCCCGACAGAGTAGTGTTCTCATGAGTTAAGACTGCACTGACGTGTTGCTAAACTGATTTTCCAATTTCCGATCAAATTCACTGACTTTTCGAATCAGTTGGCAAAATTTTCCGAAATTCCTACTCAAATCAGTGACCTGTCCGATTTTTTAAATTCATCATTCCGACATTTTTCCGACTTGTAGTAGCCAGCTGGAAGGGGATAGGTGGCTGAACAGCTGTCAGTCTAAAGGCCTTGGGTAGCCTAGTCAGTGTAAGCGGAAACTCATGGACCCACGTGGAAAATGCATTTTTCTTGTGAATAAAACTACAAGATTTAAGCCAGAGGGAGGCCTCAGTATCAACCTCAGGTGTTCAAAAGACTAAAACAATTATCTGAGGGATATCCCATCTTCAGATGCGCTGAGGTCCCAGCTTGACACGTGAAGCAGGGCTGGGGCATGTACTGGACTTCAGTACCCGAGAATAGGAGTACGAGTAATTTGAAAATGTGTGAGCGAAGTATGAGTACAAGTAATCTGAAAATGTGTGAGTGAAGTATGAGTACGAGTAATCTGAAAATGTGTGAGTGAAGTATGAGTACGAGTAATCTGAAAATGTGTGAGTGAAGTATGAGTACGAGTAATCTGAAAATGTGCGAGTGAAGTATGAGTACGAGTAATCTGAAAAGGTGTGAGTGAAGTATGAGAACGAGTAATCTGAAAATGTGTGAGTGAAGTATGAGTACGAGTAATCTGAAAATGTGTGAGTGAAGTATGAGTATGAGTAATCTGAAAATGTGTTAGTGAAGTATGAGTACCGAGTAATCTGAAAATGTGTGAGTGAAGTATGAGTACGAGTAATTTGAAAATGTGTGAGTGAAGTATGAGTACGAGTAATCTGAAAATGTGTGAGTGAAGTATGAGTACGAGTAATCTGAAAATGTGTGAGTGAAGTATGAGTATGAGTAATTTGAAAATGTGTGAGTGAAGTATGAGTACGAGTAAACTGAAAATGTGTGAGTGAAGTATGAGTACGAGTACTGAGGAAATGTATGAGTTATGAGTACGAGTACAAGTACTGAGTAAAAAAGTAACTCTCCGTGACAATTGATTTTGGAATAAATCAGCTTTGGTCGTATGATTAGCAATAACTCGATTGTGGCTGTAACGATTAATGAGACAACAAAGAATAGTACACCCCGACTCCAATCAGCATGTATTTGTGCGAATACCATTGTAATGTATGTGTGATATGGGTTGTAATACGGAATTGTATTCCTACCAACTTCCTATGCAAGATATGTGTGTCTCGTGTGAAGAAGATAGATGGTTTTGCAGGAACGGTTTGGGCAAGCCCCTTTCGACCTCCCCCCCCCCCCCCCTTAACGTTTGGGGTTGAAGTTTACCCGCAGATCACGACCGTGGAGGAGGAAAGTCTGAGAAGGCTTTGGCGTTCTTCCTGATGTTCTAGTTGAGGTTATCTTCCTTAGGGTGAGGACCTGTGTGAGGGGGGTGGGGGGGTCCTCTCGTCAAATGTGCTACTTTTCCCTGGGGGTGCTGGGGTGTGGCGTCAGGCAAGCATAGTCTGCCATTAGTTTTTTGTTTATGGGGCATCATAGTCTGCCTCGTGCAATTCGTGGAGGGGAGAGCACATTTCGGCATCGGCAGTCAAACAGCTTTCTCAAGCAACGATCCCTTTCGGGGGTGTCACCCAAAGAAAAACCCGAACTTCCCTGGATCGGAGACAGGCCTGCATGTTAACCTATTTGTCCGGGGTCCTTATGCGCACTAGTGTCGTTACAAAAAGGATAAGAAGAGGGAAGCAGGACCAACGCTCGACTCCCTGGAGATGGATACCTCCTCTGTGGATGGAGTGAAGGATGATCAGATTCCATAGCGGTTACTTAGTATCCAAAGCGGTTATTATAGTTCACCATGTGAGAAGGCCGTGTGAGATAGATATCTATCTTACATGACCCACGTGACAGGCTTATTAGCATATTTAATGAGCACAGGACTATTAAATCACCGTACGTTCTTCTGAACACCAACTACACACGGCGTCACGTTTCGGAAATATTAGCAGAATTCATAAAATGACGTCATTGGAATGTGTCAATGTTCATTTCGGTACAAATCTTTACCCCCCTGTTTTGCCGACGCTGGGATTTAATTTCGTGGTATATACTTCTGGTAATTACAGAAATTGTGTAGGCTCTTTCCGATAAGCAAGTAAGTTTTTCTTCAGAAATAGGTAACAAAAATTGTTAGATATAGCTGCACGTGACCCTGAATTACTTTTGATGACGCCAGGGTATTTTGGTAGGGGGAAGGGGGGGAGGGGGGAGAAAAATTATCCCTGGTCAGGGTGGTGGTGATTAGGGGAAATCTCACCCTCGGAACACAATATTTGGTCCAGACACTCGGCAAGCCTGGTGTCTGGCCCAAATATCCTGCCTTCGGCTGAGATTTCCCCATCACAAACCCTCACCCACCAACGAAAATAATACCCTCTTTCTGAGACATTTGGGGGTGGGGGGGGGGGGGGGGGGGTTAGCTCAGTGGTAGACCGTTGGGACTTCTATGCTGGGAGGTCACGAGTTCGATCCCATCCGGGACGACCCGCGTTGTGTCCTTGGGCAAGACACCCTTATCCTGGTTGTTTACATGGGGGTACGATGGCGCCGTGTACTAAGGCGTACTGCACGTCGATGGTGCACATGTCTTCAGCCGCTGTGACCCTGCTTGAGCGGAACTTGAACAGAGTTAGAATGTTGAGGAGCTGATAGTTGCTCGTCGATGCTCAGTGGTTCTCTCCGAGTACTCCGGCTTCATCCACCAGTAAAACTGCCAGGGTCTCGATTAGTCACTGTGCATACGTATGTGACCTTAAACACCAATAAATAAATTAATAAATATTCTTTGATATTTGTTTGTTTAGGAAAAGAATAGCTCTTTCTAATAGCTGTAGTCTTGAAAAGTTTGTTCACTTCTGTACGAGATAACCTGTGATTGTAGTTTCCTTTGGCAAGTCACATCGTCCACGTGGGGGTCACGGCGACGCTGCGCACCGAGGCGCACCGCTCGCCGATGGCGCACCTGTCCTCAACCAATGCCAACCCCGCCCATGTGGAGCCAGTATGTTGGCAAGCCCGCCAATTGCTCGCTGCTGCCCTGCGGCACCCCTCGGGCACCCCCGGCCTCTCCCACTCGCAAAACCTCCTCCGAAACGAGATGACACTGGCTGTCGAAAGTGTCGCTGAAACCCAAAATAAATAAATAAATAAATAAATAACATGAAGGAGATCAACTGATTGGGCAATATTCGGGAAACCCAAAAAAGAATGTCCATCATCTACTTTGGAAGAGGCTGAAAGCAATTCCGCTGGCTACCCCATCAAAACCGTGAACATCGGAAAATAAGGCGCGCGGTGGTGGGGGGAGGGGTAAATATGTATTTTTTTAATTCAGTGCGAAATTTGATCGCCGCTGGGGAATCGCCAAATTTAAATACAAAATATTCACACGGCAACTTATATTTTCTTGAAGTACATTTTGTAAATGAGATGATATACTAAGTCTATACAGGACGAGCTTCCCACAAATGAGCTTGATGAGCGAAGGAGACGGGAACATGTTAACACCGTCATCAATGGAAATCATTTAGTGTATTGTGACCAAAAGCGAGAATATCGGTCCAGGGGAAGTAACTCCACTTTAAGAGAGACTACCCAAATTTAATGTTCAGATCGTGAAACGGAAGCCATTGAGGGTTTCATTTTGAAATGCAATAAATATTTGCATACAGAAGAATAAGATTCCTTGAAAAACTAATGCAAGAATGTGATGAAAGCAAGAGGGATAAGAGGATTAGGGACGATATGATGGAAAGAGACAATATCATAGTTGGGGAAATTCAGAAAGCGCCAATGGGGGAAATAATACAACAACTGTTTGTGGCAGACTGTTAGGAGATTAGTGAGGGAGGAGTGACTAGGATGGTTGATTAGTGAGGGATGGGTGACTAGGATGGTGACGGGTTAATGTATAGGAGATTAGTGAGGGATGGGTGACTAGGATGGTGACGGGTTGATGTATAGGAGATTAGTGAGGGATGGGTGACTAGGATGGTGACGGGTTGACGTATAGTAGATTAGTGAGGGAGGAGTGACTAGGATGGTGACGGGTTGGTGTATAGGAGATTAGTGAAGGAGGAGTGACTAGGATGGTGACGGGTTGATGTAAAGGAGATCAGTGAGGGAGGAGTGACTAGGATGGTGACGGGTTGACGTATAGGAGATTAGTGAGAGAGGAATGACTAGGATGGTGACGGCTTGATGTATAGGAGATTAGTGCAGGAGGAGTGACTGGGATGGTGATGGGTTGATGTATAGGAGATTAGTGAGGAATGGGTGACTAGGATGGTGACGGGTTGATGTATTAGGAGATTAGTGAGGAATGGGTGACTAGGATGGTGACGGGTTGATGTATAGGAGATTAGTGAGAGAGGAGTGACTAGGATGGTGACGGGTTGATGTATCGGCGATTAGTGAGGGATGGATGACTAGGATGGTGACGGGTTGATGTATAGGAGATTAGTGAGGGATGGCTGACTAGGATGGTGACGGGTTGATGTATAGGAGATTAGTGAGGGATGGGTGACTAGGATGGTGACGGGTTGATGTATAGGAAATTAGTGAGAGAGGAGTGACTAGGATGGTGACGGGTTGATGTATAGGAGATTAGTGAGGGATGGGTGACTAGGATGGTGACGGGTTGATGTATAGGAGATTAGTGAGGGAGGAGTGACTAGGATGGTGACGGGTTGGTGTATAGGAGATTAATGAAGGAGGAGTGACTAAGATGGTGATGGGTTGATGTAGAGAGCTTTATCGATAGAGGATCGCGACAAATCATAGGAAATGTAACTAATTATTATTATTATTATTATTATTATTATTATTATTATTATTATTATTATTATTGCAGTTCACTCTGCAATCGATAACCAAATAGTGCAAGAAGAAGCGTCATGGCGGTTACGTCCCTTTGCGTTTACATCACATAGCGAGAAAAATATACATTTGTCATTCCAAAATTTATTTATTCATCCATGAAACAGTTTAACTGTTTAGTCCTGTCAATTTAGCCAAAATAAGACTGATCTGTGGATGCGTGCTACGTTGTGAAATGCATGAGGTTTACTCAATGGCGGCCCAAGACTGTCTAGATATATTTACCCGTCAATCACATGTTACAACATCGTTGAGGCAAAATCACGGATGCACTATTTGGTGTTGGGAATGTTCATTATAGTTCGTTCGGGACTGAAACACACAGACGTCTCCGAAGTCGATAGGCTCAATATGGTCTATTGTCATGGTTTGAAAACCTGTCTTGTATGTATAAATGGTTTGTCCATTTCGCCATCTGTCCAAACTTATTTTGGTTTCCGTACCATAACTTGAGTAATGAACTGATCTTAATCACATTTGTACTGTAAGTCATTTATAAGGAGGATTGAATGAAAATACTGCTATACAGATATTTGTTGACAGTCACTGATACCATAACTGACATTTGGATCCTGGGTAATTTGTGGCTGTAATTCTAAAGATTTGCATAATTATGAAACTTCAAAACAATCACCAATCATTTGCCTGTGTGAGATCAATTTGAGAATCTGTTCCTTGTGGGAACAATTCAATCATTACCATGTCTGCCCACACCGCTGTTTGAGAATCTGTTCCTTGTGAGAACGATACAAGCATTAGCATGTCTGTCCACGCCGCAATTTACCTGTATTCGTGGTGAAGATAATTACCTTAGAATACTCTTCGAAAACTATAGTTTTCATTTTTTTTCCGGAACCCCACTCTAATGGGGTGTGGGGGGGGGGGGGGGTAACCCTCACCGGGATCGACCCCGCTCGGCTCTTAGGGCCTCGAGACATGCCATGATATGTCACGCCGTGTTCCCTGAATTTTGTCCAACCCCATTATTTAAGAATCCTAGCTTTGCCAATGACCCGGGGCCTCCGCCGGGAAAATTCTCAAAATTCAAGAGAATCTGAGTGCTTTGTGGCTTCAAATTCAAAACTTGGACACATATATAGGCCTAGGTCATGCAGCTCATTAAGCGTGGCTTGTAAGTGAAGCTAGGCGCACGTGTTTGCGATTGCAGCAATGAATCTGGGGTACTGGGTTTGGATGATTTATTTCTTCCGGATGCGTTTGTCAGAGAGAAAATTAATATAGGAATATACTGATATCGTCACATGCAAGCGGTTGCGTACGTAATTGAATCTGCCGCTACGAATCCCATCGCCATCGGACTGAAAATATCGGTGTGGGCGTTATTAAGTCTTAGTAAGTAGCTGTCTGCAATCAAGGGATATTGTCCTAGGACTGAGAGGAACTGAGCGGAGCGTTTTGTCCATTGTCAGCTCGGGGCGTTTGAAGCTCGTGATAAAAGAGCTGATTCTAATTCTAATACAGAACTTGGTTTCTATTATTTTATTTTATTGTTCGTCTCATTTGAAACTGTTTGTGGGCAGTGGCGTCATGCCAACGGTGCGTCCCCCCACCCCCACATATTTTCGGTGAAGGCCTGGGAAGTGCCATTTCCGGCAATCAGGGAGGCATTTTTTGCCAGAATTTTTGGGCACGCTACGCGCCAACCGATGGCGCTTAGATGGTGTTACTGATCTGACCCCAAGATTTTTCCCTGGCATGACGCCCATGGTTACATATTGTGACACATTGTGTACTATCACAGAGACACATTCCACTAACTTCCTTTACCCCACGTTCCATTGAATTCCTTTCGTATAGCTGACTACATTTCTGCAATTCTTTTTTTTTGTCGTATGTGCCCAGGTACTGCATGCGTTGTGCGCACTGTGTGCATTATCACACACGCAAAAATATCGTCACATGAAGCATGTGACCATGTGCTGTGTGCGATATGTACACATTATGTCACACTGCGTCACATTTCACCATCGTCCTTTACCCAACGTTCCGTGGAATCCCTTTCTAGTATCCGACTATACTCCCAGAATCCCTCTTTTGTCGTGTGTGCCCGTGTGCTGCATATGTTGTGCGCATATTGTCTATTAGAACAGACACATGTATACGAAAATCGGAAGAGGTAGTCTAACGCAGATAGAAGTCAAAACATTTGATGAAAAGGTCCAGGATTGGTGGGATGAGAGCAGTTAGAACAGAGCTTGGAATAGGTTGTGGTACCTTGTGACCAAGCAGAATTGTATGGAATACTGTTCTTCCAAAGTCTCTTCCATTCTATCAGAGTACCCGAGAACCACGAACCACGTTCAGCGTAGACCGAAAAAGCAGAAAAAATTGCAACAATAAGCTAAAACTGTTCCAACTGAAAGGCTTTTCTACGCTACTCCAGTATACCCCGGAACCACCAAATAGGACAGACAGAAAATACTATAGTTATAGGTAGAAACAGAGGATTCTAAAGGAATCTTAACAACTACAAATAGATGTTGGGTCCATATTAGGTAATTCTAAGTAATAACCGGGGATTTGGAGGAACTCTTTGCAATATGGGGTCATCACCTGTGAGTAGTATGTTTTAAGGTTTTCGACCCTGATCTGGTGGACCGCTCTGGGGGAAAATCTATGGGGGACCATGTAAATGACGTCACGTGACCTAGTTACGTCATATTGGATTGCCATGGCATCCGCGTTAGCGGCGCATGTTGTAGGGTGGCACGTGTTTTCGTCGTCTATTCTCTATATATACAAGAGTATGAATAATTACAACAAACAACCCGACAACTTCCAAACGTAATCGAAAATCTCTGATAGGGCAGGGGCGTGGGTCGCAAAAAATGCCAGGATACAAGGTCTGGGTGTGTGGGTGGGTGGGTCCGAGCCCCAAAGTGCAGTTTTTGTCGGTGTCATGCAATTTTTTTGCCAAATATCATTTTACAGACAAGTAATTACAACCAAAGTGAATTCAAGTGCTTAGATTCATCACTTAGAACAAAATAGAGCATTGATAATGTGTTGGGGGCTCCATGTTAGAATTTTTTCCCCATGTTTTACACTTCATTAGGGGGTGGGTCCTGTTCTGGGTCTGGCAAAAATTTGCAACACAAAAAAGTGATCTCCAGCTATTTGGTCATGATTCCCACTCCTTTATATTTCTACTAAGGCAGTCTGCCTCTTATTAGTGCTTTGTAGCTCCTATTATTTGATTCTTCTGTAAGCCTCAGGGTGCCTCATGCCACTGGTCTAGTGTGCTTCCATGTATGGAATAATTGGAAAGATTGATAGAATAAAAATCTTGATTGTGGAAAACGTGTATAATTTCAAGGTAAATATGATTCTAGTGACACTAACATAAAAAAATAAATAAGAGGCAATTCATCTCAGACAAGCCACCCTGGCATGGGTTAAAGAACTCCAGTAATTGGTCTCTCTCAGACCAGCTGTACAAACTAAACATTCAACCGAAAAGTAATGAAATGAAAAACATCTATTTCTTGTAAACAGTTGAAGATTCCAGGTGGGAACAATATATTTTGGGCACGGCTTCTTGGTGGTGGGATTCGACTGGTGTCTGGACAGCATAGACATGTTGTGTACATCGGGGTATGGTTATGTTGCTTGGAACATGAATGGGTGTATATCTGCAATTCAGTTGGTGGATGCGGGTTCCGGTGGTTACCTGGGGGTCTGATGCTGCATTTCCGTTGTGGCGTTTTTGCAGAGAGATTGTTTTGGGGCCATCTGTGGCTAGGGATGCCTTGGATGCCCAAGAGCACGGCTGAGATATCGGACAAGTTGGTTTGCGGCACTTTTCATGTTTGGGAAAAAGTATTTATTTATTTATTTTTATTTAGGTAATTTGAATACTTCGTTAAACAGATTTTATAAATTGGGGGGTGGGTCCCCAATTGTCAGTGAGGAAAAACTGTGCTGGAGGGGTGGTGTCCAAGACATGACTGGCAAAAATATGCATTCCGGGGGTAGTGGGTCCCAACAATTGAAAATGTAAAAAATTCCACCTTGTATCCGTAATTTTTTGCCTGACCCCCCCCCCCCTCCCCCCCCCCCCCCCCCCCCCCCCCGTGGATAGTGACTTTATTGCGACTCAGATTTCTCTGAATTTTCGATTTCTACCTATTTCACTCCTTCTTTTGCCTACTCCTATTCTTTGATCTAGTTCTGGCAATCTCTGGTCTCGACCCCTGACTACGACCAGTACCATCAGTTTATTCAACTAACCCCCGTCCACTGTCACATATTTATGTGGCACATTGGTTCCTAGGAGTAAGTCCAGGCATAAATCGAGCACCAAATAGGACTGGGATATGTGTATAAATCGAGACATCGGGAAAAATTTACTATGGTAATGGCGTCAAAATATGGCAAGATACCAAGTGTACCCAATATGACGTCACTGGGTCACGTAACCTGATGCCACTTCCGAGGTCCTCCGCCGACGTCCATCCTATCAGGGTCGAAAACCACAATGCTCTGTTGTGGTTTGACGAAAAACGCACAAATTCAATGGTGTTGCAGGGACCAACTTCATCAGAAAACAAGGGCATACCAACCAACCCACCTTATATTTCGACCAGTGTCCGCAATTGTGAACCAGTTGGGTCGATATTGTGAACCAGTTGGTTCGATATTGTGACCCAGTTGGGTCGATATTGTGAACCAGTTGGCTCGATATTCTGTACCAGTTGGCTCGATATTGTGAACCAGTAGGCTCGATATTGTGAACCAGTTGGTATTGTGAACCAGTTGACGCGATATTGTGAACCAGTTGGCCCGATATTGTGAACCAGTTGGCTCGATATTGTGAACCAGTTGGCTCCATATTGTGAACCGGTCGGCCCAATATTGTGAACCAGTTGTCTCGTTATTGTGAACCAGTTGGCTCGATATTGTGAACCAGTTGGCTCGATATTGTGAACCAGTTGGCTCGTTATTGTGAACCAGTTGGCTGGATTTTGTGAACCAGTTGGCTCGATATGATAATGTAAACCAGTTGGCCCGATATTGTCAACCAGTTGGCTCGATATTGTGAACCAATTGGCTCGATATTGTGAACCAGTTGGCTCGTTATTGTGAACCAGTTGGCTCGATATTGTGAACCAGCTGGCTCGATATTGTGAACCAATTGGCTCGATATTGTGAATCAGTTGGCTGGATATTGTGAACCAGTTGGCTCGATATTGTGAACCAGTTGGCCCGATATTGTCAACCAGTTGGCTCGTTATTGTCAACCAGTAGGCTGGGTTTTGTGAACCAGTTGGCTCGATATTGTGAACCAGTTGGCTGGATATTGTGAACCAGTTGGCTTGATATTGTGAACCAGTTGGGTTGATATTGTGAACCAGTTGGCCCGATATTGTGAACCAGTTGGCTCGATATTGTGAACCAATTGGCTCAATATTGTGAATCAGATGGCTGGATATTGTGAACCAGTTGGCTGGATGTTGTGAACCAGTTGGCTCGATATTGTGAACCAGTTGGCTCGATATTGTGAACCAGGTGGCTCGATATTGTGAACCAATTGGCTGGATATTGTGAACCAGTTGGCTGGATATTGTGAATCAGTTGGCTGGATATTGTGAACCAGTTGGCCTGATATTGTGAACAGGTTGTCTCGATATTGTGAACCAGGTGGCTCGACATTGTGAACCAATTGGCCTGATATTGTGAACCAGTTGGCTGGATATTGTGAACCAGTTGGCTGGATATTGTGAACCAGTTGGCCTGATATTGTGAACCAGTTGTCTCGATATTGTGAACCAGTTGGCTCGATATTGTGAACCAGGTGGCTCGATATTGTGAACCAGTTGGCTCGATATTGTGAACCAGTTGGCCTGATATTGTGAACCAGTTGGCTCGATATTGTGAACCAGTTGGCTCGATATTGTGAATCAGTTGGCTCAATATTGTGAACCAGTTGGCTCGATATTGTGAACCAGTTGGCTCAATATTGTGAACCAGTTGGCTCGATATTGTGAACCAGTTGGCTCGATATTGTGAACCAGTTGGCTCGATTTTGAATGAACATCTGTGCAGTCGTCTGTTAGGGAGCAGAAGGGTTAAATGAAGTTCATTTTTGACCCTGCCCGATACCACCCGACGAGAATTTGACTGAAATTCTTGATTCGACAGGAGAACCAAGGAAGTCGCGAATGCGACTGACTGGGGGCGTGGGTGGGGTGGGAGTTTGGGTGGGTGTTACATGGTTTTCTCGAGCATCATCACTTTTCTTCGCCCTTGAAATGCCCTGGATATTAGACGTTTGGGAAAAATTCAAATAAATGCCAGATGGTTTTGGAATCGCAGAGAATTTCCAAATTCACCCAACATCGAAAACCCCAACCATGCGGAGAATGTGTCTGTCGTCAGAAATAGACTAAAATTTGAAGTGACGTAAAATGGCGACAACACTTCGAAAACCCCCAAAAGATCTATCTGTTAATAGCGTTTTTTTCAGCAGGTCGTTCTATAGGACTTCGGGTGTTGTTACATTGTATATGGATATGTCTAGTAACCACAGCCAACCCGAAAACTTTTCATTTGGCTCGAGGTTTACTCAAACCCCCGGTTTCTGCCTTCCCGGGAACTTATTCTCCCCAGTCCTTGACCTGTTTTGTATTTTTGTGAATTGCAAGGTGTTTCTGTCTTTTCAGACTTTCCTAGCCGTGATTGTTCGCTGGTTCTCAACGCGTAACACTGTAAGCACAAGACACGCCATACACGTTGTGATTTATGTCCCTACATTCCATCAACATCGTGGTTTCCTACTCCCCTAGCCTTCGGTGTCATAACATTTAAAAAATGCCTGTAATATTCTTTTCATTTTTCTTCAAATGAGTTGATTACCTTTATGATCAGTTCTGATGAAATGACTTGAACAGATGCTCAAAACTATTGTCACAAAAAAGCGCAAACCTGGCGCATACACTGGATGAAGTCGAACGCTCAGATCTGGACACTCTCGTTAGAGTCACCATGGAGTAAGCAATCTTAACTACTTCGATAACATTATATTATTATTGAGTTTGAGTTCCACGACACAAGACACAAGAAAAAGAACATCTATCATCCATGCTGGTGTTGTTGTTAGCTGTGAGTGATAACAGACCCCCCCCCCCCCCGCGGCCCCTCCCCTTTTCCGAAAAAAAAAGAAAAAGAAGAGACAAAAAGGAGGAAAAGGAATGAAATCCAACATGGTTAACTCCATCCAACAATTATTGTCTAATAGACATCTAAGACAATAGCTGCATTGCTGGGTGGAGTCAACCATGATGGATTCTATGGAGAGTAACCACTTGACTGGACTGGTTACGTGAAATAATTCATGAGAGGTGAGGGACACTGTACAAATACTCGTGCGCGAATGCGCACGAGTGTTTTACAATATAGTCCCTCGTCTCGAATGAATTTTTTCACGCAGCCAGTCCAGTCAAGCGATTACTCTGTTTATAACTTTTTATTATTAAAGACAATTGTATTATTTAAACCTTTACTTAACGTAACGGCCAGCGTTATTCTCAAAAATCGCCAATTAATTTTCATTATTTTTTTCTTTTTTGTCTCAAAAACATAGGTTATGACCCCTCATTGCAAGGAGCTGGTCGAGTTCGTTCCAATGAGGGGTCATAACCTATGTTTTTGAGACAAAAAATGAAAATAATAACTATTCAAGAATTTTTTTTGCAAGTGTCGTCTGCTTTTCATATTGGGTAAAGGGTTAAAAAACAATGAAGTCCCCATTACATCCACGGCAAAGCGTCTTCGTTTGCGCGCACGGATACATGACACAATTGTTGATAATTCATAATTCACTTGTGAAGTTATCGTTTATAATCAAAACCGGAAAACCCCCTAAATCACACTTTGGAAAGTAATAAAATGGGTTCATTACTCACAACAGAAAGCATAACTCATGATATGGCGGAAAGGGAGCTGACTCAGTTGTTACGTCATTGGATTTCAAATCGGAAGGTCCACGGTTCGGTAAGGGGTAACTATGTGTCCCCTTGGTGATTCCTATCTCCAAGGGGACACACAGTTACCCCTTGAGAAAGGCTTTATACCCATAGTGCCGTGGAGGCACGGTGGCGCTGTGTATTAAGACCTACTGCATGCCGATGGTACTCTTGTCTTCATCCAATACTAACCCTGCTTGTGTGGAGTTAGTACGTTGAGAAATCGGACAGTCGCTCGCCGCTGCCCGGTGTTAACTCCAGATACTCCGGCTACCTCAATCCATAAAACTGTCCGAAACGAGGTTACCCTGCCTATACCAAATAAATAAATAAATAAATAAATAAATAAATAAATAAATAAATAAATAAATAAAAAAATAAGGGGTCTCAGTGGGCCTTAACCGCTCACCTGAAAAAGAGGTTTAAAGAAGCATTTTGCTTCACTTTCATCTAATCATGGTTCGTCAACGAAACAGGGGAATGAAGTCATGAAATTATTCATAACTCTAGTGTCCGTGACAGATGATTATTATCATAGGTCTTCCTAACTGCTTCCAAATCTATCAGTTGTAGACAAACACTACCAAACTTCCAAGGGTTGTAATGTCACTGCAGTCTGTAAGACATAGTTTATGGAAAAACCTTTATGAATGGATTGAAAGAACCTTCAACCTTGAACCTCCACAGAGAGCCCAAATATTAAGTCAGGAACTCCAATTGAGCAAACTTGTGTCTGGTCCCCCTAGATATGTTATATACCAGATATGAAGGATTTTGACTGGTGGATCCGAAGAAGAAGAATTTTAAAGAAATCTCCTCATATTGCACTATGTTAACATTTGGGCTTCAATAAAGGGTCCAAATATTATTTATATTTGCTCAGACTTAAATCTGACCCGCCCCGAGAGATTATGTATACCAAATATGAAATCATTCTGACTGGTAGATCTGAAGAAGAAGATTTGTGAAGAAATATGAATCCCAAATACTACACAGAGACTTTATTTGAACAACCTGAATCTGACCCTCGTAACTATGGTGTATACCCAATATTAAACGATTCTGATTAGTGGTTCTGAAGAAGATTATTACCCATATTGCCCTAAGTGAAGATTTGGCTTCTGTATTGAGACCAAATCTGAGGCGAGAGGCTTAATTTGAACACTCTTGTATCTGAACCCCCCCCCCCCCCGCCCCTATAGATATTGTATACCAGATATGAAAATATTCTTATCTGTTGTTCAATTTAAAACTTTTTTACAAATATGCTAAATCAGAATTTTTTCGATGCCCCCTACAGACCACCCTGACGTCACCGATGGCGAATGTTTTACCATTACATTCTACTGATCATAAGAATAATTCATACCAAATAATAGTTCTCTGCTTCTTGTGATTTGGGAAATATGGGCGTTTGATAATATTTCTAATTTTAGCTCTTAGGGTTACCATGGAGACAGGTAATTTGTTTTTTGCATGAATCAAAAAAATCCTCGAAATGCACATCAAGAAAATCACATTATGTAAAATCGTTATCCTTATGTTATATTATGTTAGGACAGTGTAAATTGCTCAAAGTTCTAAACTTGAGCATTTGCTTCAACATATTCATTTCCCAGAAGAATACAAAATAATAATAACCTGATAATTCTATCTTAAATGTGTTGGCATTTTAGTTACTAAAATCAATTTTATGCTCCCTTTCATGGCTTCATTTTCAAACTTTTCTCTGTAGTGAATTTCCCCCCTCCCGGCCCCTCCCCCTAGTTGGAAATTCACTATCCAACACTTCCCCCAATTGGAAACCTCTGGTCACGTCCCTGGATTTAGAAGAGATAAGAAGGAGGCGGATAAAGTTTAAATACATGAGTTGATTTATTCCATTATTTTGTGAACCTGTATTTACAGGATAACCGTTCAAAAAATAGTATACATTGTAGGAAACTAGGAACCCTGAACTTCCATTAGATCCAGTCCTAACTGCTACCAGAAAGTGTCAAAGAATATTTATCACTCTTTCACACATATTATCTTTTTTACATTAACTTATACTTTTAATATTTGTTTTTAATCTACTTCAGTATGAATCACAGAATCAATCAAAGCATTGGTCGCAATATTACAGGAAGAAAATCAGTAATTTTTAATCACTTCAAGGCCTTTATACTGTAAATTCAAATAAATGACCAATGACTCATGCGTTAATGACGACCCACATTACGCTTATTAGAAAATCATGTCAACCTGTAATGAAATCAAGTGGGCAGTTAAAATGCTGAAGAGAAAGGGAGCGTTTTAAACTTCTGTTTACTGAGCTAAAATAAAATAATTGGAGACCTAAATGTAAAGAGAGAATGTTTTAACCTTCTGTGTTAATTGTACCTGAAATAAGCTATTATTAATTTTTATCAGCTGTAGTTATATAAATACTGCAAAAGAGAGCCATCCGAATCATATCCAACACAAAATTCAATGCACACACCGATCGACTATTTAGAAACCACTGTATCTTAAAAATCACAGACTTGTATAAACTTCAGGTTCAGCTGTTTATGCATGATTGGCATAATAAAATGTTACCTAAAAGTTTTGAGAATAGCTTTGAAACAATACCTAAACCCGCCTGGTATGGACACCAGACAGTCAGTTAAATTGCACATATATAAACCGATGAGCCAGTTCTCTGCTAACCTTCCCATTCATACTTTCCCTAGGACGTGGAACAATATTGAACCATACGTTCAAAATTATCCAAGATCACTATTCAAAACGACTATAACTGAACAATTTCTAAGTTCATATTCACTACATGTCAACTGTAACAATCCAGTATGCCCCGATTGTAGGTAGTAGCCCTGTTTATCTCATCGCCACCTCTCTTTTCAACTCATTCATCATCATGTCGTCCCCTGGGTTCCAATGTGTTCTTTATGCCTGCTGACACATGGAGCACATTGGAACTCAGGGGATGACATGCTAGAAAACATAGAATAGATTTCTCACATGACAGAAAGAACCAGTCTAACATGTCATCTGCCGTATGGCTATAAAGTCCCCTCTTATTGGTGAACACGCTGTTGTCAGGATTGCCTCGATTGCCACGTCTGTTTCTCGTATTCATTTCTCTTCTATCATTTTTCTCTTCTCTTCCTTTCTCTGCCCCCCCCCCCCTTTTTCTTGTTCATTTTTTAAACGGGAATGGCGGGCAGACAGTCACTAATGGCTACGCCATCTCCCAGTGATGCAGTCATGTAGTTCTGAAGTATGCCACCTCTATTTATATTTTTTTGTTAATCAATCAACTTGAATACATAAATCTACAAAGACCTGAAAGCCTGGAATATAAATAGCTGGTCCCTGAAACAAAAGTACTTTGACCATCAATGCTGCCACTCGCCCCCGCCACCCCCCCCCCCCCCCCCCCCCCACACACACACACACACATACACAGTGAAATGCCGTCCCTGACATTTAATGTTCAGATATTAAATTTAACAGATAATTAAACAGATAAAAATCTGTTCCACGCGTATGTTCGGAATGGAAATCGTCCAAGGGCCATTTTTAAATAGAAGCGAAATTTCACTGGAATTTTCTACAAATCGTACACCTCAATTAAAATTTGAATTGATAACGATAGCTAAAATAGAAACACGAGGTCCACTTGCAAATTTGGTTGGTGATAAAATGAGTTTTTTTTTGTTGGTAATTCGTCCTTTGAGTTCCAAACACATTGGAACTCGGGAGACAAGTTTTCAAATGAATTGCTGAGTGTCCTTCTAATAACTGCTTTTATAGGCATGAAGGCGTGTAATAAACATAGAATGACTCATGCGTGTGAACGGATTAATCGATATGGCACTTGTGTGCAATCGTGGAAGCATAAAACTCGAGGCCTGTGGACTCTTGTATTATCCTTCCGTACTGGCACGCGTACCTTATCGATTAACCAATTCACATACATGTGTCATTCTGTGTATATCTATTATGGATGCAAAATGACCAGGAACTAAATCATGGTCACCTCGTTTGTAACTGTTGACGTCTACACCATGATCAGTCTCCTGAATGTCCACAACAGAGCCTGTGTCATCGCCCGAATGTTGGGAAACAGCCTTTTCTACTCTATGTGCCAGTACTCTGTGCAGTATTTAAAGGAATACTGTTTGGTAAAACTTTGTTGCAAACAAAGTACTCAAATTCACTTTCACTATCCTCACTCTTTCCTTCTGGATCCACCCGGTTTTCAACAATTGGTTGTTTTGTCATCAATCTCTTTCGAGGAGCTGGTTTTGATGGTCCAGGAGCTGGACTGGAAGTTGGTTTTGGTGGTCCAGGAACTGGCCTGGAAGTTGGTTTTGATGGTCCAAGAGCTGGCCTGCAATGGAAGGTGGTTTTGGTTATTCAGATATCTTATTTGGACTTCTGCCTGAACAGTAGTCTTGAGTAGACCCATCTTTCAGTTCTCCAATAGGCAGTTACATATTTCTATGTAGAATCTTACTTTCATCTTGTCCATCTTCTCCAATATGCAGTTACATATTTTTATACAAAATCTCACTTTTATCTTGTCCATCTCTTTTTATCTCATATACTTTGACTTCTCTGTTTGGTTGGTCGATCACTGTGTAAATGTCCTGGTAGGTTTAATCTCTAAACATTAATTGTCAGAGACAGCATTTCCCTGGGGGGTTGCCCAGGGTTTTAAAATGTACACACCATACACACAGCTGGACCCACTTCTCTACATATGTGGCCATTCCAGGTGAGTAAAATGACAAAGTTCTATCTCTGTCAGGATGACCAACTTCGTCAAGAAGACGAGAAAGTACATGATGCATGTATTCAGATGATAAAACCAATTAAAGTCAATTTTCACCATCAATACTAATTTCTCTATACAGTACATCTCCTTTCATCTTTAATCTATCAAATGTTCTGTACATTGCTGTATTGTATGTGGTTGTGAAAACTTCGCCAATATGGGTCTTTGTTTGTTAACCACTGATGAAAAACACACATCCATGGATAAATCTTCATGCTGGGCTTTGTGAATGTCCTTGTTATGTAATATGTCCCCCCAATGGCTGTATGTCTGGAACAGTGGCTTTTGACATGGATAAACATCAATATATCCCACTGTTTGTACTCAATGGCTAATATGGTTTGGATAGAATTACCAGAAATATATTTGCTTCCCTGTGTATAAGATGTGGAATCCTCCATAGAAGGATGTCTGGGAAGTCCATCGGCATCTTTATTGGTCTTTGCAGGACGATACAGTATGTCAAAATCAAATGATGCTAGTGATGCAAGCCATCTGTGTTAAGTAGCATCAGGTTTCCTGTTGCAAGAACATATCATGTAAGAGGGTTGTTGTCTGTTGAAACTGTGAATTTTCTACGATATAAATAATCTTAGAAATTGTCACAGACAGCCCATTTTAGAGCAAGGAATTCCATCTTATGAGCCTAGTAATGTTGCTCAGATTTACAGAGTTTTTGACTCGCTTAGCTAATAACTCTCTTCGATGTGCCATGGATCCGGTATAGAATAGCCCCAAGTTCTTTTTGGCTGGCATCAGTATGCAGTTCAAAGGCCTTGTTGTAATCAGGATAAGCCAAAATAGGTGGAGTATATAACATTTTCTTCAGCTGTTCAAAGGCCACGTCTTGTTTCACACCCCGTGTCCAAGATGTTGCTTTTGAGGACTTCACCTTTTTCCTGGTTTTCTTTCTGGCCTCGGTAGGAGACTTGTCAAGGGCTTTGTAACCTGCAAAATGTTTCTACAGAATCGCATGTAATATCTACCAAATGCAAAGGATCTCCAAACCTTCTATGGGCTCATTGGTTTAGGCCATGAAATATTTTTTTCAATTTTACTTAGGTTGGTCACTTGTCTCATATCATTTTCCGAGACCACATGATCAACAAAATTAACGTTATTTTGAAAGAATGAGAACTCTTTTTAAGAGTTTTTAAGAGTTTTTGAGTCCATATTCTCTGAGGCATTTGAAACTTTTCTCTATTCTTTACATATCGTCGACTGAGTGCTGGAATGTTCTATTCCCTTATGGGACAGTAATAGTAATCCCTTATGGGACATTAATAGTAATTCCTTATGGGACATTAATAGTAATCCCTTATGAGACAGTAATCCCTTATGGGACATTAATAGTAATCCCTTATGGGACAGTAATAATAATCCCTTATGGGACATTAACAGTAATCCCTTATGGGACATTAATAGTAACCCCTTATGGGACAGTAACCCCTTATGGGACATTAATAGTAATCCCTTATGGGACATTAATAGTAATCTCTTATGGGACAGTAATCCCTTATGGGACATTAATAGTAATCCCTTATGGGACAGTAATAGTAATCCCTTATGGGACATTAATAGTACTCCCTTATGGGACATTAATAGTAATCCCTTATGGGACATTAATAGTAACCCCTTGTGGGACAGTAATCCCTTATGGGACATTAATAGTAATCCCTTATGGGACATTAATAGTAATCCATTATGGGACAGTAATCCCTTATGGGACATTAATAGTAATCCCTTATGGGACAGTAATCCCTTATGGGACATTAATAGTAATCCCTTATGGGACATTAATAGTAATCCCTTATGGGACATTAATAGTAACCCCTTGTGGGACAGTAATCCCTTATGAGACATTAATAGTAATCCCTTATTGGACATTAATAGTAATCCCTTATGGTACAGTAATCCCTTATGGGACATTAATAGTAATCCCTTATGGGACAGTAATAGTAATCCCTCATGGGACAGTAATAGTAATCACTTATGGGACATTAATAGTAATCCCTTACAGGACATTAATAGTAATCCCTTATGGGAAATTAATAGTAATCCCTTATTGGACATTAATAGTAATCCCTTATGGGACAGTAATAGTAATCCCTTATGGGGCATTAATAGTAACCCCTTACAGGACATTAATAGTAATCCCTTATGGGACATTAATAGTAATCCCTTATTGGACATTAATAGTAATCCCTTATGGGACAGTAATAGTAATCCCTTATGGGACAGTAATAGTAATCCCTTATGGGACATTAATAGTAATCCCTTATGGGGCATTAATAGTAATTCCTTATGAGACAGAGAACATTCTAGCTCTCAGGTGACGATATGTTGTGATAGGTCATCTGAAAACACGATTTATTCATCCAGATAATTAAAACATATTTTCATGTGTAGTTCATGGAGACACTGTTCCATGACCCTCTGGCACATTGCAAGTGCACTATTTAATCCGAAAAGGAGGGGATTGAATTCATAAAACCCAAGGGGTCTGGCAGTAATAATAGTCCACTCCCTGTGTTCTTCCTCCATGTCCACTTCATATCCAATACACTGAAGTATTTAGCTCCTAGCAATGCATCAAAAACTTCTTCTATTCAAGGTAGGGTGTAGTTGTCTTGTATAGTTTTGTTATTTAATGCCCTATAATCCACACACATTATCAGTTCACTGTCTTCCATATGACCAAAAGTACAGGAGATGAATGCGGAGAATGTGATGCTCGAATAACGCTACAAGCTGCAAGCTGTAGATGTTCTCTCACTTCTTCATGCATCGATGGAGGTATTCAATGGTGTGGCTGTTTAAATGGGACTTCATCTTTTGACTTTATGTGATTGATGTGACTGTAAGGGCTGATGTCAGTATTACTTTCAAAACAAAACCCTTACTCATACTGTAATAATAGATCACAGAAATGTCTATGTTGCTCGCCAGTTGGAGGTGACTGTTGAAATATCAATGTCGGGTATGAGCAACTTTTAGATTTTGTGTGGAACAAATATGAATGTGTTTTGACATTCTTGATATATCATTGCGTGAGAACCATAAGGTTCTATCTTCCAGTGTAACATAAAACCTTATGGTTCTCACATGAGGATATAGCAAACTCCACTTCTTCTTGAAATATCAAGGTTGGATAGGTCTTCCTTTAGATTTCTGTGGAAGAAATATGTGGTGGCTCCTTCCACATAGGTTCAATGACCATTACTTCCAATTCACAAAAAGTGCATTAGGTGGGACAATCACTGCTATTGTTGAACAGTTGACACTGACTCCTGTATAGAGCTTTGATTTTTCCCTCATGTAGGACAATACTTGGACACAAGTCAAGGGTCTCCATAAATATTGCATCTGGACTTCACTGTAGCATGACATGTGTTGGAATATAATCCATAGTTTGGGATATACATCCAGGAGAAGTTGATGTAGTATTTGATAACGCCACTAACAGGACATTTTGTACTTGACTGGACCATGCATTCTGTGATGTTAGCCTGTAAGAGGTTTAAAGGAAGTCATCCTGCAGAAAATATTCATCAACATTAGAGACCTTGAGTTTATTTGGTATTGCTGGAAAGATTACTAATATAGTAACTGGTAATGCCTCAAATATGACAAAAGCCTTCAGCTTTGACCTCCCAGGATCCAAGCATGATACAGAGTCCAGTGATTCGGATGACGATAGATTCTACAAGTAAAAGTGATTGTGACAACCTTCACTTACCTGAGGCCCCAGAGCGTAGCCCATGCTTTGCACACACTCTGCAGCTTGCTGTGAAAGATGGACTTGATCAGACTGGATCTCATCTACAACGAGTGATTTCAAAGGCTTCAAAAGGTGTGAACTATGCAAGGAAATCTAATTTGGCTTGTGATTATCTAGGGAGAAAAGAGGCTTCAGGCTGCTAACACAACTGGATGGAACTCACAACTTATCATGATAAGATCCATTCTCAATGTACCCCATGATAAACACAGTGCACTCAATACTGTGAAACTTACAACATATGAACGAAGTACATTACAGGAATTATGTGATATGTTGAAACCATTTGAGGTAG
Source organism: Pictodentalium vernedei (assembly GCA_031216915.1). Classification (NCBI taxonomy): domain Eukaryota; kingdom Metazoa; phylum Mollusca; class Scaphopoda; order Dentaliida; family Dentaliidae; genus Pictodentalium; species Pictodentalium vernedei. The sequence goes on from CM062297.1 coordinate 73,746,451, forward strand.
CGTGTGCTAGTCTTGTTGTGCCTTGTGTTAGGGGCTTGAAACACAAAATAAAAAATACTGTGTGCTAAATATAATGGTGGATTGATGGCAGGACTGAGAACAGCAATAGATAAAAGAATGACACAATTTGAGGAAGGTGATGTTTACAAATGGCTAGTGTTCTGGGTCCCAGATTCAAACTTAAGTGGTGTTACAATGAGGAGGAACGCTCAGCTGTGAGAGCAATGTTATTGTGTCTTTCTGAGTCTGTGATAATTAGTGAGTTTGGTCAGAAATCAGACATTAAATCTCCCCCAAAGAAACGTCAAAAAGTAGACTGTGACCTTTTAGATTTTATGGAGAGTGATCCAACAGGATCAGCCCCTGTTTTTGACAGATTCACATGCAACAGAAGTGAATGACTATCTTATGCAACCTTGCACTGAACGCAGTAGTGACCCGCTTGCTTATTGGAAATCTCAGCAGTGCAACTTTCCCAGAATTTCTCAACTTGCAGCTAGATTTTTGTCTGTCTCTGCATCACCAGCCCCAGTTGAGAGACTATTTAGTGTTGCAGGGAACGTGTACACCCCCAATCGCTGCAGTTTGAAAGATGAGACATTTGAATGTTTATAAGATGTAATATGTTGAGGTAAAACTACGGAATTTCATGTTGTTCATGATCAACTACAGTACCAGCTGAAATAAGTGATATGAATAAATAAATAAATAAATAAATAAATAAATAAATAAATAAATAAATAAATAAATAAATAAATAAATAAATAAATAAATAATATGATACCACTAGATACTTCAGGGTGTTTTCAGCCTTGAATTTTAAAAAAATGTAAAAATGTCCTTGATTTGTACTTGAAAATCCATCCGACGCCTTGAAAGTCCTTGACTTAGCCTGCCTATGCACTGGCTAGTGCAATTCAAGTCAATAAACGTGACTAGCAGACGACACTTGGAAAAAATGTTTTTTGAATAACTGAAAATTTTATTTTTTTGTCTCAAAAACATAGCTTATGACCCCTCATTGGAACGAGCTCAACGAGCTCGTTCCAATGAGGGGTCATAAGCTATGTTTTTGAGTCAAAAAATGAAAACATAATAAAATCTGAATGATGATTTTTGTGAATAGCGCTGGCAGGTTTTGGTTAGGTAAAGCATTATAATGATATTTCACCATTGAACGACTCCTAGAAAAATGCTAATATGTCCTTGAAAAGTCCTTCATTTTATGGAGTCCTTGGGTGTATGAACCCTGTACTTTCTCTTACATTTTCTTTTTGTTGATAATTCCAATCCTTGGCATCATTTCTTGGGAAGCTCTCAGGGAGAGCTACCCAAGAAATGATGTCAAGCAATGGAATTATTCACAGAGGGAAAATGGAATTAAATTTTCCTGTGGTTATTATACAACTTATTTCCACTGGTACTGTATTCTACATTGAACAGTGTAAAAAAGTGTTATAAAATTGCTTGTCTTTCATTTATATATTTTTGTAACAACATGTTAGATGTGAATCAATGAAGTGCACAGTCAATGGGGCTTGAATATAATTAATCCCTACAATAACTGTATTGTTGCAATCATACTCATATTTGTATAATTTTACTGACAAAAAAACAACAGCTCACACTAAAATTATCCTCAGAAAATTAACAGATGTAAATTTGTCAGTTAAATCATACAAATATGACTGTTATTGGAACATCAGCTGAAATAAGTTGTGTGATACCACTAGATACTTTCTCTTAATTTTTGTTTTTTTTTTTTTTTTTTTTTTTGCTGATAATTCCAATTCTTGGTATAATTTCTTGGGGAGCTCTCGGAGAGGGCTGCCCAAAAATGATGTCAAGCAATGGAATTATCAACAGGGGTAAAGTGGAATTAACAGATGTAACTTTTTCTTATGACAAATTACATATTACATTTAATAAACATATTTTAAATCCATTCAAATTATGTATTTTCATCACTTCAAACGTACGAGTTCAAATGTCAAGCAAACTATTTTATCGAGAGTGTTGTTTGATATTTTGTTAAAATAAATAATCATCTGTTAAATGTTCTGTTATTATTGTTCATCTTTTGAAAAAATACTCGTACTCGTACTCGTACTCATGCATTTTCAAAGTACTTGTACTCGTACTCGAGTACTGAGGTCCATTACTCGCCTGGTTATAGTCCCTGGCGTCACAGTGCTTATGCCCTAACATACCTTCGACCTCTGCTTTGGTTAAGCTACCCGAGAGATCGCTAGCCATTGTTCCTGGAATAGCATATAACTGACGTCTCTCCCCACCCAGCCCCCCACCCTGCTCGTACTCGTACTTCCGCCATGTCATAAATAAAACATTTAATAATAAAGCACTTTAACCAATAAAAACTAATAAACCAATATAACTATAATAATACGTCAACTGGACGTTAATGGGTCCTCATGGCTTCAGGATCAGGAAGCAATATCAAAGTTCTATTTTGATTCAATACACGTTAAAAATTATAACTCACGCACTTGAGATGGCACACGATAGTATCGGTAAATGGTATTAGGTCCCGTCCTAAAATTAAAAACACTACCATCAAAATCAGGATGGGTAACTTTATACAAAACATAATACTGGTTATGTCTCGGTAGTCCATTGGTTCTGAATCGAGCTCGTCTTCCAGTTAAGAAACCTTCCCCATGGGTTGGCTCGGACTGGGTGGCATCTTACAGACCACCTTTCGTGAATCAATCGGCTCAAGAGTACTCTGTGACTATAATAATGTCTGGAATGATCAATTCCTATTGCCACGAGCACTAAATCAGGACAATTTAAAATAGTGAGCACTCGAGATCGACATTTAAACATAATGCGGAATGGGTTAGGAGAGTCATACCGATAGAATATATCTCTTTCTATTGCAACAGTGACTGAAATATTCTGAAAATCATAGTACACACATCTGAAGGTATCGTCGAATGTGAAAGTACGCTGGGATTTAAAATACTCCAGTTCATAAGTATTAGGTTGAACAACGTTATATATAACCGAGGGTGTTTGGCCAGTTTGAGGGCAAATGATAGGCGGAGGTTCACCATTGTTCATGTACTGATAAGTAGCATATTCCCAGGGTAATGGGTATATAGTGTCTACAAAGGGAGTTAGATGAATTACTTCCCGATCACTCCATTGGCTCTCCGCCTCCTCATCCGTTTGACCCCTACAGTGATGCTCTGTTCCAAGGGCTTCACTTTCATCACTACCTATGTGTCACTACTACTGGGGCCACTTATTGTGCTAAATGAAAACACAAATAAGATTGTTCAACGTTAAAACGTTATATTAATGTAAGTCATGAGTTGCCATCAAGGGTTGGAGTCCCAATCTCGTAAGCTCGCTTGCACTTCCCCAGTGTTCACATGGTAATTTACTGGCAGATACAGTTCAGATGGAGACGAGGACGATTGAGGTTGGTCCTGTCTCACTTTTGTCCTTGTCGTTCGATCTTTCACTAATTGTCGCATCATTATCACTACTTCATCAGAAGGAGATGTCGTCGGAATAGTTGTAGTTGTCGGTTGTCCCATACTCGTATAGATAGGGTCATTTTCTTTAACATTACATGTAACATTACACATTTCACACACATCAACAGAAAAATTTGGAGTTCTCTTCCGTTTATTCCTATATCGTAAGATTACGTTGAGTAATTTAACATGGCCCTTTGCTTCAAGACAGCTTATCAATAGAAAAATTCCCAGTATTAAAAATATACATCCCACAAAATATTCCCATTTCGGTACCTCGAAGGGCTCTACTGGGGCTAACTGTATCATGTCTAATACTTGTAGTAGGTCATCCATTTTTAATTCATCCAGGTGTTGTATCGACTGCGGAATCACAAAGGTCCTTATATTTACTCTGTTAAAGACAGGTTGCCAAATTTGCCGTTGTGTCAACGAGAAATTGGGCAATACTGCCTTGGATACTAGATGATACATAATGTTATCTCGGCGATGAAAGTAACTATTCAATAATAGTTGGCTGCTAGTCGCAATACACAACGGATTCAATTCCAATATACTGATCGGTGGGGTGATTCGGTGTTGTTTCAGGTTCTTGCATCTTGGACACGTAATCGAGAATCGCAATGGTATGTCAGTCCCTCCTCAATGCGTGTCGCAAAATGTAAATCCATGTTTAGTTTCACATCGGTTGTACATAATTTCTTCATCTCAGGTCTCATATTAAGAAACAGAGCCAATAAGCAACTGGACGTGGCATGTATTGTTTTCACTGCTCCTTTCAAGGGGCAGAATAATTCCTTATCCTCTACGCATTTGTCATGACCTAATTCTGGTTTATAACGCATTCTTTGTTTGTCGACAAGTAATGTATCGGCTTCCAACCAAAGAATTGCTACAAGTTTATTTGTGGTTGTTGGAGATCTCGGACCTGGACGTTGGGGCAAACCAGGGTAAAAAAATTGTCAAAGAAAGGGTCATGGAGGATTTTAACCATAATTGGCGAGAGGGGGTCAAATCAAAGAGGTCTTTAGGTGGCCTGTGTGATAAAGAGAATCCAGGTTTTGAAGAGTACCTTGATGGCACCTTTGGGGGGGGGGGGGGTCACTGTTGTTCAAGCTGAGGTCGCTGGATCCCTGGAGCTGACGAGGACAATTGGGAAAAACAGTGAAAAAGAGTGCCAGATGTGTAATTTGGGCATGGTGGAGACCCTGGAACACTTTCTTCTAGAATGCCCAAAGTACCAGTCTAAAAGAATAAGATTCACTGGGAGTATAATGGGGAAGTGGGATGGGAGAATGAAGGACATGTGGTTAGGGGAGACTCAAAGGAGAGGGTTAATATGCTAATCGGAGAGATTGGGAAGAATGGGGCAAGGGATGTCATCAAACAGTTCACCTCCGAGTGTTGGGAAGAGAGGAGAAGCGTGGGAATAGGGAGGCAGTTGGGTGCACAGGGGTAACCAAGGCCTTCTCATCCGAGAACCGCGTCAAATCAGTTGCTGGCCAATGTGTTATTATTAAATTATGATGCTTTTCAACTCACATTTATAAATGGGACGGGTAAAGCTTGCACCTTGAAAATTTCAAACCGAAAATTTTTGTTAATCAACGGAACTTTACTAGAATTACTAGTTTAGCATCGACAAAGACCCTCGCTGTTGTCAACAAATGATAATATTGCCATAACTCTTTCTGAATTTTCAACGGAAGTTGGGTATGATCGTCAAGCCTATCCTGAATGTTTGTTAAAACGGACGTCAACAAAGTAGGACTGATGACTCTGGGTGATAATTTCTCATCTGCAAGCACATCCATTTGCTCGTGCAGATCATCCATATACTTTTCTGCTGTTATCAACATTGTTCAACTTGAATCAGCATTGTCCCAAGTTGATGAAAGGAATGCATAAAGTGCTATATAAGGGTTAACCAGTTCTCATGATCCTGGAATACAATTTCCATTTGATCACGCTAAGGAGATACCGTCCGCGATAAATTTACCATAAATTCTCGGTTCTCTTTCACTGCGCGATTAATTAAGCTCACACTTTTCTTCAGCACATGTTGCACCATTGCCTGATTTACAGACAATCGTCTTATATTTCCCTTCATTCCCTTCAAATCAGATTCAGTGACGGTTCCAAACAAGCAACTCATTCCTTCACCAATGAAATTGGCTAAACCTCACTTATTTTGTGATGAGGGTGTATGCCCCTTTAACTTGCGATAATTGTCCAGGTCCCCTTTTACTCATTCGAGATGGTTATTTATGAACATGACCTCCTGGTACATATCCTCTAAGATCGTATATAATGTAAGATTAAAAGTATTGTTTCTAGTGTTATTCTTGTTTTGTTCAAATATTTTCATAAAACATGTATCAAGATCTTGATAATATTCATTCACAAATCGTACATTATCGACAACCTTTTCCATGTAATGCATGAACGGGGCCACTTCGGTCACATACATTGTTGTCCATTCACTGTTAACCATATAAATTTCTTTTACTTTGTAAAGATGACATTATTTCGGATTATTGTACTTCCACTAACTGTTAATGTCAATAAACTTACCAATTTAACAACATCTTACTCCTACAACAAGAAGGAAGACACAGATTAGCATCATGAGTGAATCTCAAAGGTGAGTTCCAATATACTCTCTCATTTACGGCCGGTGTGATAGGAACGATAGTCCGTAGGAAAATTAATCCCTCTGGACTATTATTCCGCGGAATTAAAGTTCCGCTTGACTACTATTCCTAGAAATGTTAGACCTAGGACTATAATTCCGCGGAATAATAGTCCAGAGGGACTAACATTCCTACGAACTATCATTCCTGTTACACCGGTCAGTAAAACTCGAGAAATTGTTCCAACACAGAGAAATCGTCAAACTGGTTGTGCAGGCCAGCAAACGACTTCACTATGTTAATTTCTTGTCAAATTATAAGTCAATATACTTTAGTCTCTCACGATGCATATCCTATCTTCCCTCATAGTCATACAGCATGTTAAATGTTTCTTTATAATTTAAGTTACTCCTGGGTGCTCCAAGGTTCATAATCTATTCTTCGGACTTCTTGTCCTTCATCCCCTTGAAGGGTGACTCTAATGTCTGCAATCAAATTTCCAATTCTTGCCCCATTTGCCGGACGCACATTAAGCTGTACGTCAGTCAAATGAGCTTTCATTTTGTTCTTTGATTGATACTGCAGTCAGAGTAACACTCTGACTCTGAGTTAGAATCTTCAGATTGCGATTCCACCCTTAACATTTCTACTTCCATTGGTTCCTGTTCCGATGTTGAAGCTTGAGCAGCTGCTCACGGAATCATCTTAATATCTTACGTACCTCTTCCATGGGTATCCCTTCTTCCTCAGAAGATGAGTTATTTCTAACTTGTCTTTTACTTCTGATTATAGGAGCCACAGGCATAGGCTCCTCATCGTCAATATTCTACTACTTTTTCTATCTGCTTGCAGTGCTACATATCTTTGCTTGAGTCTCGCTCTAACTGGGTCAGGCATTTCCCACTCTTGGGAAGCCAAACATAAATTTCCCCCATGACATTTGACAAGTGTACCCATCATTTGATCTCTGATCCTGTAACTTACAGGTCCAGCTATTTCTATAACTTGAAATGGGTACTCCCACTTCTGTTCTAATTCCCTTCTTGTCGTCCATCTCTATACATTACGAGATCTCATACATTGAATGCAATCTGTTTTGCCTTCACATCTCCAAGACGTTTCTGTTTATCTACTCTCTTCTTTTGAGTCATTTGTTGTCTCCCGAATGCTTTGTGTTGTTCTTGCAAAGCTATTTTGTGGGCTTCTTCCCCCACATACTTGTGTCTGGGTTTCAGCACTGTGTCTAACGGAAGAACCACATCCCTGGCAAATAACAGAAAGAGAGCGAGAACCCAGAGGACTCGATCCATTAAATCTGATAGCTGCCAGTGATTGATTCAAAAATAAATCTCATGTCTCCAGTTCTTTGTGAGATATTTTTGCCAAGACATCGTTTAACATTCAGTGAAACCATTCCACCTTCCCATTTGACTGTGGGTGGTAATAAGAAGTTTTCACATGGTGTATCTTTAAGTGTTCGGTCAAATATCTCATCACCTTATTGCAATTTTCTGGCCCATTGTCAATTAATAGTTCCAGTGGACATCCAAATCTTGGGAAAATTTGATCGATCAACAAATTCACAACTGTTTCTGCTCATTTATCAGGGACTGGAAATGCTTCATGCCATTCCGAATATAAGTCAATGAAAGTGACTATGTACCTATTTCCAGGTAGAGTAGTTGGAAAAAGTCCACTCATATTTGGCAACTGGATATGGCTGTTAGTCTGCTTCTTGCATAGGTAAAATCACCTTTTTTGGTGTTTCTTGCCCTGCATGTAAGGCATTTTTCTACATAATGGTAGACGTTTTTTTTAAATAAATCAGGCCAACAATATTTCCTGCTAATATTCCAATACACCTTGTCTATTCCCAAATGTCCCATATCGTCATGGTATTGTCTGAGTATGTAACCCTGCAAAGTGTTCAGGGATGTACAACCTCACCCTGGGGTTGTCATCGGTAGCACTTAGGTAGTACAATATCCCCCTTGTCATTAAGTACCTACTACTTATGTTAGCTGGGGTATTCTCACTCAAATATTTCTTCTCCACTTCCATTAGTCTAACATCTTTTACTTGCTCCACTTTCATGTCTAAGTCTTTGTAATTTATTTCATGAGGCTCCATAGGGGTGCCTTTCTGTTCAACATTGACATGTGCATACTGTTTAGGGTTAATTCTATGACTGTTTAACACTCCTACCCTTAATGTTTTCTCAGTTTCTACCTGATCCATCTGATAATCTGGATTTGCATTTGCAATGCCTTCAGGTAATCTTGACAGCAAGTCAGCACAGGGGTTTTGTTCCCAGCTAAATATTCAATTTTGCAATTATAACTAGCTATTTTCAATGCCCACCTTTGAACTTTTGCATTATTGTGGGGTGGTTTCAACATGTATTTTAATGGTGCATGGTCTGTTTTAATAACAAACTCAGCTCCATGCAAATAATTGTTGAACTTATCCAAAAGCTTCTTTTTCAAAGGTTGACCACTTCTGTTGGGTGTCACCTAACTTGTGTGAGAAAAATACAATTGGTTTCTCATCTGGTACACCTGGACTTTGATCTTCCTCACCTTCACAAGGCAGAGTTAACACCGTCCATATGCATGGATGAGAAGCGTCTGTATACAGGATATAGGGTTTTCATGGGTTGGGGTATGAGAGGTCTGCTACTTGTGTCAAGCTCTCCTGCAGGCACTCAAAGGCTTTTTGATGGGCTTCTTTCCAATGAAATCTAGCATGCTTTTTTGTGAGTCCTGTGCTATCTCATTAAAGTTTGGTATGAATCGTCTATAGGATGAAACCAACTTTGGTCACAGTTTTTGGAGGTACTAGTTTTCTTATGACCTCGACCTTTGTGGGCTCGGGTTTGATTCCATCTTAGCTTATTATGAAGCCAAGGTAAGCTGTTTCACTTTGAAAGAATATGCACTTTTTGGTCTTCAGTTTTAGCTTGTGTTGTCTCAGTTGTTTGAATACTTGCTGAATATGCGCAATATGCAACTTTTCTTCTTTACTAAAAATTAGCACATCATCTAAATAGGCTAGCAAAAAGTCCTCTAGTCCTTGCAGGACTATAGTCATCAACTGTTGAAACTCGCTTGGCATTTATTAAACCGAAGGCCATGACATTGAACTCATATAATCCTTTGTGACACGTGAATGCAGTCTTATGTCTATTGCCCACGTCCATCTTGACTTGCCAGTAACCTGACTTCATGTCAAGTGTCATAAAGTGCTTACAACCATTAAGTAGGGTAAAAATATCATCAATTAGCAGAAGCAACCAGCATGTAGCCTTGGTTACTTGATTAAGCTGGCGGAAATCGCCGCAGAAGCATCTTGTGCCATCTTTCTTGTCCAATTAGAGACAAGGAAAGCTCCAAGCACTGTATGAGCGATGAATTGTGCCAGCTTCCAGCATCTCCTGAATCGCATCATCCAAAATGTTTCGTTTTGTAAGTGGTACCCTGTATGGTGTGCTTTTAATTGGTTTGGCATCACCTGTATTAATCTTCATGGTGGCTGTGTCTGTTTGGGTTAAGTCTTTATCACTATGAGCAAATAAATCTCCATTCTCAATGAGTAATTTCATAGTTATGCCCCTTTTATCAGCCGGTACCTTGATATCTTTTTCATCAAGTTCATTTTCTTGTTTTGGCCCTTCAGAATTTAATCTTCTCAAAACCTGTTCCATTTTTACTAAGTTTTTATCCTGTACTACAGGTTCTACTTTGCCCACAATGCAGCCCCTCTTCAATGTATAATGTTTGTTAGTGCTATTCACTAACATCACAGGAATATGTCCTTCATTTTTACTCACCAGTCTGTTACTAACAACTAACAAGTAAGCCTGGTTGTTCAGCTATGTAACCTTGCTTTAAACCATGCTGTTCTAAATAATGAGAATCAAGAGTTGAATGGGCCCATATGGCCTTTGCTGTACAGACACAAGTGGTTTGCGGTTTAAGTTCAATTTAATTCACCAATATCATCAAACAACTAACATGCAAGTCTTTTACTATTGGTATAAGCTGTCCCGCTATTTAATTTTCAAAGTTCAAAGTAAATGGTCACTCCATTATCATTGACCAAATTTAAACCAAGTAATACACTTCGATTAAGTTCATCTAAGACTAAGAATGCATGCACCTTGGAAATTCCATTTATTGAAAAATAAAGTTTCACTAGACCCCTGGGTCTAACATCATTTCCAGTCACTCCCTAAATACGAGGTTAAGTGTTTCTATCTCCCAATAACTTTGACCTATGCCTCAAATTTTTTCAAACTTTTGTGCTAATGCAAGAAGTTTGAGCTCCTGAATCTAATAAACCTCACACTCGTTGCTTCCCTGTGTTTATCATGACACTATCCAAAGATGCCAGTCCATAACTAACATTGACTGTTTGGGAAGATTGTTTTGTGTGTTTATTGCGAACTCCCATTGCTACAGGAAGTTGTTTTGATTGGTTTCCAGTTCCATTTTTATTGATTTCTGAATTTTGTTGAAGTTTTGGTTTCACTTCCTGTTTACAATAATTTTTCCCAACTACTTTCGGTTTCAAACAACTCTGTTGTGATATTCCATGTTTGGGCTTCAATGTTTACTTCCTGTTGTATATTTTGGTTTCCAAGGGTATTGCCCTGAAGTTTTACCCGTGTTACTGGTTTCTGATTCTCTGCAGTTTTCTTCCTATTCAATGGGTGATTCTTGAGATATCGTTCATAATAATAATTATTTTTCTTTGTGTTTTCAAGTCCTATTTGACTGTAATGTTTTTCCAGTAAAATTTAGGTACAATCTTTTGTAAAATGTGTGCCCTGCCCCCATTGTGGGCACCTGACACACAATTTAATCCCTTTACAACACCAGGTATTGTGGTTCCCACTTCCACATGTTCCACACTCATGATTTGTCCCAGGCTTAATTTCAATTGGATCGATTTTGACAATTGGGGCAGGGCCTCTTCTTGTTCTAGCAACTGGCTCTAGAACAGGTTTAGCTCTTATTTTATTGCTATGTTCTGGGTTAACATTTGAAGCACAGCTTGAAATTATCTTTGTTTTACTGCTAGGCTTTATTTCCTGACTTACTTTCTTAGCCTGTTGTCCATTTGTTAAAGGGATAGTCCTTAATTTCACCCTACAGTTTTTAATATTATGTCCCTCAGTCTTCACCTTTTACAGTAATTTAGCAATTGTCCTTGTTTTACAGAAGAGGTTACTACTTGTTGGACATTGAGTCCCTGTTTTATAGGTTGCCTGTTCCTAGGTTCTGAATTTCTAGTATGCCTATTCCCAATAATTTCACTGTTTTGCTTATTAGCGTACAATAATATTTCAGATTTTACAGTTTGTTGACTTTGTGGCCTGGTGGTTAATTCTGGTTTTGAACATTTAGCATAAGGATTTACACTTTTGGCATGCACTGAATGATGCACCTGTCTCAGTCTTCTACTATAATCTCTGTCATGTAACTCATTACATTTATTTTGTGTTGATTGTTTCCTACCCCACTTCTGATTTTGACTAACCTTATGTTCTGATCGTTTTGCAGAACTGGATCTTTCCAAAAAAGGGTCATAAATAACAATGGGATATTTATTTGTATACTGCCTTTTACAACTGTGAACAGAATAAATAGAATCTGGTCTTAGTATCTCCTTGCACTTTTGACATTTTCTTAGGGTAACTCTGCAATCGCGTTTGTAGTGTCCTTGTCTCCCACATAGATGGCAAATGGGTCTGGGGTATTGATTAACCTTCTGATGAAGAAACTTTTTATTCTGATACTGTTGATTTTGGTATCTCGGTTGACCTTGCTATACTGTTGACCCTGCCGAAACGGCTTTTGAATTTGATAATTTTGCCTTCCCGTTGTCGCTAAATGTATGTGATTTTTCCATCGCGTTGCATCAGTTTCCATAGGGCCACCTACATTTCACAGAGTGTCATCCCTTTTCGGATATTCATAGTCTTGTACACCTCTGGCTTATCCCCAGGCTTTGTGTTTATGTTTCACACCTGCCTCAAATATCACCATAGTCATGGCCTTGTTGAGCGTCTCAGGCTCTTTTCTGATTAATTTCAATTGCATGTCGGGCTGAGAGAGTCCGTCAGAAATAATTGGCTAACATTTTCTGATCGGATGCCCCGTCTATTTGCTTACTGTAGACGTCCTTGGCGAGATCGAGTAATCGTTTGCCATAAGACAAAATGGTCTCATTTTTTTCCTTCTTCATATGGCGCAAATAAAGTCTCGCCATGATTTTGTCAATTATTTCTGAATATCTGACCCTGACCTCTTTCTGGAGCTCTTCCCACTGTACCTCGGGGTTGTGTTCAATTTGCCTCAAGATTAAATCACTTACAACATAATCGCTGGTTTGAGCAGCAATGAATTTTCTTTGCGATGGTGGAATGTTATTAGTTCCCCAATATAGGTTCAAGTTCTTAATCGAAGCATGATCATTTTTCGGATTTCTGTCAAATATGTGGATATGGGCATGGAGGGCCTGAGTTTGCATCATGTCAGCTGTAGTAGCTGCAGCTCTGCTACTTCCCAAAAAGGTTTTATGCATTTTAGTGATAGCCTGAGCGGCTGTGTCACTTTTAGCATCGCCTAAATCAAGCTCAGTGATCTCATGTTCACTGGTCTCCTGTTGCCAAGTGAGCCCACAGGGGTTAATTAAGCACGCAAGCTTGGGTAAGAGCTCGAGCTCTTGAAAGTGATATGGGGTTTTATTTGAGAATTCAATGGACTCAGGTTTATTTTAATTTGTGTAACAGTTTAGAACAGATTGGGACATGACAAATAAATTACATGGAATCGTATAAATTGGCGACCAGAGTACAGGCATACTCTGTGGGAACACACCAGATGTTCTGTTGATAATATCAGGCATACCTTTGCAAGCCAATATTGTCAACAAGCAGTAACATTGTAGGATTTGTTGATAGATGGGACAATAACATTCGGCAGTATTTCCTGGGATGTTGGTGATCAAACTGTCTAACAAATCATAACATATACCTGGTGAGACTCCCTAGACACCTGGGGATGCAGAGTTGCACAATTGCACCAGTCACCAGGACATTCTGCGGTTTAACTGATGCCTGGCAGAATACCATTTGTTAACCGAGATTCCATGGACTACATGCAGACTGATCGACACTCTGCATGGCAGTAAAAGAGTTCACAAAATAGCGACTGCCACGTCAAGGGACTTTCCCTAAATTCCCCTGAGTTCAGGGAAAATTTGCTGATGATTGGCACATACCCGAGGTATTGCATCAGAAATCTGGTGCATATGAGCACCAATTTCTGACTGCTTAAACAAGTTGTCTCTGGACTCCTGATAACTATGGAATGGTCTGCAAGAAGAAACCTGGATGCCGCCACTGCTATTGAGGTATGAACTTTGTTGTTCAATACATTATATGTTATGCCAGCCAGAGACAATGACAGTTAGTCATAACGTGTGAATACATTTGACTTATTAAAATAGTAAATAATTTGAAACTGATCTTTATTGTGCTGTACACGACACGCTCGTGAAGTTACTGAACCCAGATTCTAGAGCCTGTGTCTGATATCATCTGGTAAGGAATAAAAAAAATGCCACGGGTTGATGGGACCCAAAGAACTGTGAGTAATCACAATGTTTACAGTCCAAACTTACAATCACAGATCGATAGACTTTTACCTTATTCTGTAATAAACGTATATTTATATTCATGCCGCACTTGCAGATTTTGCAAAAATCAATGGCCATAACCAGTGCCAGTAGGCAACGACGTACCAGTAGCCAGCGACTTAACTGAGATCTCTCCAGAGCTAAAGGTACCAACAACCCTACAGGTAACAACAGACCGTGTGCAGTGTGGAAGCAAAGACAGTGTTGCAGCTAAAACATGCATTGGTGGGACAAAATAAAACTAAAATGTGTAATGGTAATAGTGCACGATAGTACGAATTGTGTAGTACTTGTGAAAAAGTGCAAATTCACGGAAGGAGGAATGTGGTGGAACAACTTTCTACAAACAGCCAGCAAAAACTCTAAGTGTAACATTTTTGATATTTTCACATATTCGCAGCAGAAAAATAGATGAAGTTTCAATTGGGCAGAGAGCAGAGGCTATTGCAAGTCAGCAACTTCAGGAAATGCAGCCACAGCTGGACGATGTTACCACACGTCACCAGCGGCTGTTGGATGCTGAACGAGCTTCATTGCAAGAACAAATGCAAACACATGAACATGCTTTGCATGAACAAAATGTGAACCAGGCCAAAGTTTTTCAGGAGCAAACCCAAGTCCAGAATCACCAGATAGTTGAATTACAAATCCCGCTTGCGAACATGAAAACAAGGGAGGACAGAGAACGTGAGATTATCGAGCTTGATTTAGGCGATGCTAACAGTGACACACCTGCTCAGGCTATCACTAAAATGCGCAAAACCATTCCAGCCAGTAGCAGAAATGCAGCTACAACAGCTCAGGCGACACAAACTCAGGCCCTCCATGCCCATATCCACAGATTTGATGGTAACCAGAAAAACTATCGTGCGTGGATTATAAGCTTGAACCTATATTGGACAACTAATAACATTCCTTTGTCACAAAGAAAATTCTTTGTTGCTCAAACCATCGATTATGTGATGAGTGATTTTATTTTGAGGCAAATTGATTGTAACCCCGAGGTACGGTGGGAAGAGCTCCAGAAGGAACTCAAAGGTAGATATTCAGAAATAATTGACAAGAGCATGGCGAAAAGTTATTTGTGCTATATGAAACAAGAAAAAAATGAGACCATAGTATCTTATGGTGAACGATTACTCGATCTCGCCAAAGACGTGTATGGAAAACTAATTGATGGGAATCTGAACTGAAAATGTTAACCGACAATTTCACTGATGGGCTGTGTCAGCCTGACGAGCAGTTAAAACTAATCAGAAAGGACAGGGCCATGGCTATGGCAATATTTGAGACCTGGGAAGAAGCAGAGGGTTTACAAAACTATGAATATCCAAAAAGGGATGACAGTCCAGGGAATGTAAGTGTCCTCATGGAAGTTGACGCGATGTGACGAAAAAATCACATACATTTAGCTACAACAGGAAGGCAAAATTATCAAATTCAAAAGCTGTATAGGCAGGGTCAACAATGTAGGCAAGGTCAGCCGAGATATCAAAATCAACAGTATCAGAACAAATGATTTGTTCAGCATTGGGTTAATCAATACCCCAGACCCATTTGCCATCTTTGTGGGAGACCAGGGCACTACAAACGTGATTGGAGGTTGAAAATCACAAGACAAGTGAGAACAGTAGAGATGTAGGCCCCACCACAACAGCAGCAAACTCGTACTGAAGGTGCGGGACAGACTAGATTCAGTCCAGGAGCTTATTTTCATTGTGGCCAGTTAGGGTACTTTGCAGCCTCATGCAGGGTTAATTTAAACAAGCAAACCTCGGTCCTCGTAGGGTAAAGGGCCGAGTCTCAATCAATACAGTCACCCTAAGGAAATGTCAAAAGTGTAAGGAGATACTAAGACCAGATTCAATTTATTCAGTTCACAATTGCAAAAGGCAGTATTCAAATAATTATCCCATTGTTATTTATAATCCATATTCTGATAAATCCAGTCTTTTGAAACAATCAGAAAATAATGCTCATAGAAATCAGAATTGGGAGAGAACACAATTATCACGAAATAATAGATGTAATGAGTTACATAACAGAGAATATGGTAGAAAAATGGGACAGATACATAACTCTGTGCATATGAAAAGTTCAAGTCCGCATGCTAAAAGTTCACAAACTGTCAAATCTGAAAAATTAATGTATCATAAGCAAAACAGTGAACTAATTGGAAACAGGCATACTAGAAAATCAGAACCTAGCAACAGGCAACCTGTAAAACAGGGACTCAATGTCCAACAAATAGTAACCCCTTCTGTAAAACAAGAAAAATTGGTAAATTACTGTAAAAGCTGTAATACTGAAGGACATCATATTAAAAATTGTAAGGTGAAATTAAAGACTATTCATTTAACAAATAGACAACAAACTAAGAAAGTAGGGAAGGAAATAAAACCTAACAGTAAAACAAAGATAATTCCAAAATCTGAATCAAATGTTAACCCAAAACTTAGCAATAAAATAACAGCTAAACCTGTTCTCAAACCAATTGCCAGAAGAAGGAGGGACCCCATCCCAATTGTAAAGGTAGGTCCAATTAAAATTAACCGATGAACGGACCATGAATGTGAAAATGGGGAAGTGAGAACCACTATACTTGGTGTTGTAAAGGAATATGTGACAGGTGCCCACAATGGGGGCAGGGCACACATTTTCCAAAAGAGTGTACCCAAATTTTACCGGAAAAACATATCAGTCCAATAGAACTTGCAAATATGAAGAAAAATAATTATTATTATGAATGATAAACCAAAATTATCCATTGAACAGGGAAAATCAAAAGCAGAAACTTTTAGAGAATCCGAAACCAGTAACACAGATAAAACTTCAAGGGAATACCCCTGGAAATCAGAAACAGAAACAGAAAGTAAACATTGAAACCAAACTGAAACCAAAACAGGAAACATTTCAGCAGAAAGCAAAACCGAAAGTAGATGGGAATATTAATGGTAAATAGGAAGTGAAACCAAAACTTCAACAAAAGTCAGAAATCACTTCAAATGGAACAGGAAGTCAATCAAAACGACTTCATGCTGTAGCAGGAAGATGAAATAAACACCCAAAACCAACTTCACAAACAGTCAATGTTAATTATGGACCAGCATCTTTGGATAGTGTCATGATAAACATAGGGAAGCAATGAGTGAGAGCTTTATTAGATTCAGGAGCTCAAACTTCTTGCATTAGCACAACATTTTGGAAAAAATTGATGCATAGGCCAAAGTTATTGAGAGATAGAAATATTTTACCTGGAATTGAGGGAGTGACTGGAAATGATGTTAGACCCAGGGGTCTAGTTAAACATTATATTTCAATAAATGGAATTTCTCAAGTGCATGAATTCTTTGTCTTAGATGAAGTTAATCGAAGTGTATTACTTGATTTAGATTGGATCAATGATAATGGAGTGAACGTTTACTTTGAGCTTAGAAAATTAAAATTACATGGAGAGCTTATACCGATAGTGAAAGACTTGCATGCTAGTTGTTTGACTCAATTGGTGAATCAAATTCAACTTAAACTGCAGGCCACTTGTGTCTGTACAGCGAAGGCCATAGGGGCCCGGACAACTTTTCACTCTGATTATTTAGAACATCATGGTTTAAAACAAGGTTACATAGCTGAACAACCAGGTTTACTTGTTAGTAATAGTGTAGTGAGTAACAATGAAGGACATATTCCTGTAATGTTAGTGAGCACTAACAAACACTATACTTTAAAGAGAGGCTGTATTGTGGGAAAATTAGAACCTGCAGTACAGGATAAAAACTTAGTAGAAATGGAAAAAGTTTTGAGAAAATTAAATTCTGATGGGCCAAAACAAGAGAATGAACTTGATGAAAAAGATATCAAGGTACCAGCTCATAAAAGGGACATAACTCTAAAATTAATTAATGTGAAGAGAGATTTAATTGCTCAAAGTGACAGAGACTTAACCCAAACAGACACAATCACCATGAAGATTGATACAGCTGATGCCAAACCAATTAAAAGTAGACCATATAGGGTACCACTTACAAAAAGAAAAATTATGGGTGACACAATCCAGGAGATTCTTGATACTGGCATAATCCATCGCTCAAAAAATGCTTGGAGCTTTCCTTGCCTCTTAGTTGACAAGAAAGATGTCTCAAAGCGTTTTTGCGCGGATTTCTGCCAGTTTACTCAAGTGACCAAGGCCACATGCTGGCCAACCCCTCTGATTGATGATATTTTTACCCTACTTGATGGTTGTAAACACTTTACGACACTTGATATGATGTCTGGTTATTGGTAAGTCAAGATGAGCGAAACTGATAGACCTAAGACTGCATTCACTTGTCACAAAGAGTTATATGAGTTCAATGTCATGGCATTTGGATTGGTCAATGTGCCCTGTGCATTTCAAGAGCTGATGACCATAGTCCTGCAAGGATTAGAGGACTTTTCACTTGCATATTTCGACAATATTTTGATTTTCAGTGAAGTTGAAAAGTCACATATTGAGCATATTCAGCCAGTATTCAAATGACTGAAACAACACCAGTTAAAGCTAAAGGCTAAAAAGTGTACGTTCTTCCAAAGTGAAACAGCTTATCTTGGCTTCATCATAAGTCAAGATGGTAGCAAACCAGAACCCACAAAGGTCGAGGTCATCAGAAAGTTTGTACCTCCAAAGACAGTGGCTGCCATTAGAAGTTTCATGGGGATGGCTTGTTGCTATAGAAGATTCATACCAAACATTAGCGAGATAGCACAGCCATTGATAGGACTGACTAAAAACATGCTAGGTTTCATTGGAAAGAAGCCCATTAAAAAGCTTTTGAATACTTGAAGGAAAGCTTGACACAAGTAGCACATCTCTCATATCCCAACCCATGAAAACCTTACGTCCTATATACGGATAGGAGCAGTGTTAACTCAACCTTGTGAATGTGAGGAATGTCAAATTCCAAGTGTACCAGATGAGAAACCGATTGTATTCTTGTCACATATATTAGGTGACACACAACAGATGTGGTCAACCTTTGAAAAGGAAGCTTTTGCCATATCTTATGCATTGGATAAGTTCGACAATTATTTGCATGGAGCTGAGTTTGTTATTAAACAGACCATGCTCCATTACAATACAGGTTGAAACAACCCCAAAACAATGCAAAGGTTCAAAGGTGGGCATTAAAAATAGCCAGTTATAATTGCAAAATTGAATATTTGCTTGGGAAACAAAACACCTGTGCTGACTTGTTGTCAAGATTGCCTAAATGAATTGCAAATGCAGATCCAGATTACCAGATGGATCAAGCAGAATCTAAGAAAACATTAAGGGTAGGAGTGATAAACAGTGATAGAATTAACCCTAAACAATATGCTCATTTCACTATGGTACAACAAGGTTCCCATATGGAACCTGAAGAAATAAATTATAAAGATTTATACATGAAAGTGGAGCAAGTAAAATATGCTAGAGAAATGGAAGTGTGAAAGAAATATTTAAGTGATAATACCCCAGCTAACATAAGTAGTAGGTACTTAATGATAAGGGGAATATTATACTACACCAGTGCTACGGATGACAACCCTAGGGTGAGGTTGTACATCCCTGAACACTTTGCAGGGTTACATACTCAGACAATACCATGACGACTTAGGACATTTGGGAATAGACAAAGTATACTGAAATATTAGTAGGAAATATTATTGGCCCAATTTATACAAAAACATCTACCAGTACGTAGAAAAATGCCTAACATGCAAGCCAAGAAATACCAAAAAAGTGACTTTACCTATGCAAGAAGCAGATAGACCACCTTATCCATTTGCCAAAATTGCTTTGGATATGTTTGGATCTTTTCCAACTACTTTATCTGGAAATAAGTACATAGTTACGGTCATTGATTTATATTCTGGATGGCCTGAAGCACTTCCAGTACCTGATAAATGAGCAGAAACAGTTGCAAATTTGTTAATTGATCAAATATTTGACTGAACAATTAAAGATTCATCACGTGAAAACTTCTTATTACCACCCTCAGTCAAACGGTAAAGTGGAATGGTTCCACTGAATGTTAAATGATGTTTTAGCTAAGATGTCTCACAAAGAAATATAAATGTGCTATGTATTTTTGAATTAATCACTGGCAGCTATTAGATTTAATGGAAGTGAGTCCTCTGGGTTCTCGCCCTATTATCTGTTATATGGCAGGGACATGGTTCTTCCATTAGACACAGTGTTAAAACCCAGACAAAAGTATGTAGGAGAAAAAGCCCACAAAATAGCCTTACAAGAACAACATAAAGCATTTGTGAGACAACAAACTGACTCAACAAAAGAGAGTTGAAAAACAGAAACATTTCAGAGATGTAAAAGCAAAATAAATTATGTTCAATGTGGGGAATCCCGTGATGTATGGAGACAGAAGACAAAAGGGAAAATTAGAACAGAAATGGGAGTACCCAGTTCGCGTCATTGAAAAAACTGGACCTGTAAGCTACAAGATTAGAGATCAAATGATCGGTAGACTCATTAAATGTCATGGGGAAAATTTAAGCTTGGACCCTCAAGAGTGGGAAATGCCTGACCTAGTGAGAGCAAAATGCTAACTAAGATATTTAGCACCCCAAGCAGATACAGAAAGTAGTAGCAGTAGTGATGATGAGGTGCCTATGCCTATGGCTCATTCAATCAGAAATAAAAGACAAATCAGAAATAACTCATCTTCTGAGGAAAAAGGAATACCCATGGAAGAATTGCATCATAGATTATGACCATACCAAGAGCAGAAGTAAGCTGCTCAAGCTTCTACATTGGCACAAGATCCAATGGAAGTGGAAATGTTAAGAATAGATTCACTAGCAGAAAACTCTAACTCTGAGTCTGAGTGTTTCTCTGACTGCAGTATAAACTAAAGAAATAAAGACAAACTCAAGCAACAGACGTACGGCCTGCTGTACGGCCATCCAATAGAGCAAAGATTGTTAATCTGATTGATAATATTCGATCCACCCTTCAAGAGGATGGATGGCAAAAAGTTTGAAAAATAGATTATCAACCCTGGAGCACCCAGGAGTAAAGTAATTCTAGAACAAAACAATTAAAAATGCTGTATGAATATTTGGGAGGAAAGGATATGTGTCATGAGAGACTAAAATATGATGACTTATAATTTGACAAGAAATGGAACATGGTGAAGTCATTCACTGGCCTGCACAACCAGTTTGGCGATTTCTATGTGTTCATACATTTTCTTGAGTTTTACTGATTGATCATAAAATAAGAGAATTTATTGGAACTCAGCTTTGAAAATCACTCATGATGCTAATCTGTGTCTTCCTTCTCATTGTAGGAGCAAGATGTTGTTAACTTGGTTCATGGAAAGTTTATTGACATTGACATTAACAGTTAGTAATAATCCGAAATAATGCCATCTTTACAAAGGTAAAGGAAATTTATATGGTTAACAGTGAATGGACAACCATGTTCATGGTGGAAGTGGTGCCACCACATACAGAGGGGGAACATTAATATACGCTTTGTGAACCAATTTTACCAAGTTTATTGACATTGACATTATCAGTTAGTAATAATCCGAAATAATGTCATCTTTACAAAGGTAAAGGAAATTTATATGGTTAACAGTGAATGGACAACCATGTTCATGGTGGAAGTGGTGCCACCACATACAGAGGGGGAACATTAATATACGTTTATCCACCACATACAGAGGGGGAACATTAATATACGCTTTGCGAACCAATTTTACCAGGAACTCGATGCAAATTTCAGAAAAATTTATGATGAACAAAATAGAAACACGCCTGGAAATAATACTTTTAATCTTGCGTTACATTCGATATTAGTGGATATGTACCAAGAGGTCAGGTTTATAAATAATCATTTTGAATGAGTAAAAGGGGACTTAGATGATTATCACAAGTTAAAAGGGCACACACCCTCATCTCAAAATAAGCGAGATTTAGCAAATTTCATAGGTGAAGGAATGAGATTCCTATTTGCACAGCCACTGAATCTGGTTTAAAGGGGATGAAAGATACAACATGTACAGAAACTAAGTCTAAGGTTAATCAGATTAACGTATCACGCTGTACAAGAGAATAGAGAATTCATGGTAAATTTATCGCGAGTAGTATCGCTTTTGCGTGAACAAGTGGAATTTGTATTACAAGGACTTGAAAATTGATTAACTCTTTTAGAGCATTTTGTACAGTCCTTTCATCAACTGGAAAGAGTGTTAAATCAAATTCAATTAATGTTAATAACAGCAGAAAATCATATGGATGATATGCATAAGCAAATGGATGTGCTTGCAGGTGAAAAACTTTCAACCAGATTAGTCAATCCTACCTTATTGACTTTGGTATTAACGAGCATTCAGGATAGACTTGACGAACATACTCAACTTCCATTGAAACTTCAGAAGGAGCTATGGCAATATTATCATTTGTTAACAACTGTGGCAGTCTTTGTCAATGATAAACTAGTAATTCTAGTGAAAGTTCCATTGATTGACACAATTTTCAAAGCACAAGTATTGCCCATTCCATTCATGAATGTGAGTCAAAAAGCATCGAAAACTGCAAATAAAATGGTAGGTATTTATCAACTTGAAGACGATACATTACTTGTGGACAAACAAAGAACTTGTTATATCCCAGAATTAGGTCATGACGAGTGTATAGATGATAAGAAATTATTCTGCCCATTGAGAGGAGCAGTAGGAACGATACATGCAACTTCTAGTCGCCTATTGGCATTGCTTCTAAATATGAAATCTGAGATAAAGAAATTATGTACTACTGATGTCAAATTAAATATGGATTTGCCTTTTGCAACACGTATTGAGGAGGGTCTTTGGTGTATCACTACTGACGTTCCTATGCGATTCTCCATTACATGTCCAAGACGTAAGAATCCAAAACCACATCGAATCATGCCACCAATTGCTATATTGGATTTGAATCCTTTGTGTATCGCCTCGAGTGACAAACTATTGTTGAATAGTTATTTTCATCACCGAGATAGCATTACATATCATTTAGTATCAAAGACAGTCTTGTCCAATTTCTCATTCACTCAACGACAAGTTTGGTAACCTGTGTTCAAAAAGGTGAACATAATAAACTTTGCAATCCCAAAATCTATCAAATACCTAGAAGAATTGAACATGGATGACCTTCTAAACGAATTAGATAAAATGCAGCTGTCTCCAGTAGGACCATTTGAAGTGCCAAAGGGGGCTTATTTTGTGGGATTCATGTTTCTTTTCTTGGGAATATACTTACTGATAAGATGTATTAGGGAACAAGGCCATATTGAGTTTGAATAACATAATCTTATGATATAAGAATAAACAGAAACAAAATCCTAATTTTTCTGCTGATGTATGTGGAATGTCTAATTTTGCATTTAATGATGAAGATGATCCTTTATATATGACTATGAGACAACCAACAACTATTACACCACGGTTGACACCACCTTCAGATGAAATAGTGACAATTATGAAACAATTAGTAAAAGATCGAGAGACAAAGACAAAAGTGAGACAGGGCCAACCTCAAACGTCCTCGTCTCCATCTCAGCTATATCCAACAGTGAACTATGATGTAGACACTGGAGAAGCACGTGCAAACTTAAGAACTCGAGACAATACTCTGACAACTATTAATTTAACTTAAATAACAACTTAATGTTGAACAATATTATTTGTGTTTTCAGTGATTACAATGAATGACTCGAGTAGTAGTGAAACAGTTGACACTGACGAAAGTGAAGCAATTGGTACAGAGCATCATTGTAGGGGATAAACAGATGAGGAGGCAGAAAGCCAACTGAGTGATCGGGAAGAAATTTCTATCACTCCCCTTATAGACACTATGTACCCATTACCTTGGGAATATGCTGCTTATGGATATATGTACAATGGTGAACATTCACCTGCCGTTTGCCCTCGAACTGGCCGGAGACCAGCGGTTATAAATAGTGTTGTTCAACCAAATACTTATGAACTAAGATATTTTCAAACTTATCATGCTTTCACATCCGATGAAACTTTTGGATGTGTCTACTATGATTTTCAAAATGTTGCAGTTACAATTGAAACTGAAAGTGATATAGTTTATTTTTATGATTCTGCTTGTCCATACCACATTCTGTTTAAAAGCCGCTCTCGAGTTTTGCGTATTCTAAATTGTCCAGATTTAGTACATGCAGGAAGAGACTTTTCGAGACATTATCATAGTCACAGAATAATGGTGAACCGTTTGGTTCATGATATGTGGTCTGTAAGACGACACATTGAAAGATTTAACCCATGGAGAAGGTTTCTTAATTGGGGAGCCCGACGACGAGCTCATTCGAGCTCCAACGGACTCCTGAGACATAACCAGTATTATGTTTTATATAATGTTAACCATCCTGATTTTGATGGTGGTATTTTTAATTTTAGGACGGGACCTAATCCCATTTACCAATCCTACATAGTGCCATCTCAAGTGCGAGAGATGTAAATAGACAGTTACAGAACTTTGATGAGGTTGTCCTGTAGTCCTATGAATAACTGATATATCAGTTATGGTTTTTAATTAGTGAATATTATTTTTAATTTTGATTGTGTTTGTTATATTTGTCATTATATGGCAGCAGCAGAAGATAATGATGATGACGTATACGCCCGAGCCAGGAGAGCTCGTCAATTATATGCTAGAACAATGGCTACTGACCTCTCAGGTAACTTAACCAAAGCAGAGGTAGAAGGAATGAAAGGACATAAGCTCCGTGACGCCAGGCACTATTCCGAGCAATTAGTCTCTGGATGTCGATGCCTAATGTATGGCAAACCAATTCCAGACAGGGTCAAATGACCTATGGAACACCGGGCGTTCCAAATGCATAATCCAAATGTGAATAAGAAATATATTTTGGAAGATATCAAATTTTTAGAACTGCTTTATAATCAGTGCTACAGTTAGATGTTCTTCTCACCCACGGTGGGAACGTCAATAATACATCGACGGGAAGAAGAAACTTCCTCCTGGGGTGTGCCGACGTTTACACTGCTGTATAAGTGGCAACATCCTTGTTGGACAGGCCAAGAATATATTAATCCTCGCCTCCAACTCACCCTAATCCCTGGAATAGATAATTGGTGGATCCGAAGACAATTTAGAGAATTCGGGAGTGCCCTTGATGGGGAGGATGAATAAATAGCCAGTGGGTAACTTTTCTCTTGGAGTTCTTCCTTAGTCTGTTGTGGTGTGCGGTTGTCACTTTCGTTGCCTGTAAACAATTACTGAACTACTTTTGGTTAAAATTCCCAATTTATCAAAACAGGTTTACAGCATCCAAAAAGTGGGGAATCTGGCAGGGTTCAGAGAAGTACTCACCAGAAACACCACCAAGGACAATCTCAAAACTAGTACGAGAGAGAATAACAAGAAAGAACGAGGAAACGAATTGGGAACGTGTAATTTGTTTTATTTTCGACATCAGTATATATATCTTTCACGGTTATTAGTTGTGTTAAATCATTTGGTAGTTTAGTTTTTATTCGTATTAGTCCACTCTCGAATTTAGAGTTCAACGAAATTGATCAGATAAAATGGCATCGGTACCCACTGTAACTGTGAATGAATTCAATAATTTTGATGAGGAACAAGAGTTTTATTTTGATCAACAACTTCATGTGCCTAAGGGCCCACATCAGGCGACCTCGTTATTGAGGCTGGATCACATGGGACAGCGTTTGCTCCTGTTGTGGGATGAGATGTACTTCGAGGAAGCACTAATGAGTGTTAACGTTCGACGCCATGAAGTACATCTCCGACATTTGATAACAGAAGACGATTATGTCTCCCCCCATTTACATGTGCGCCAAACCATTGGCCGCGGTGCAGAAGATGCCGAGAGTATGTGGATGACCGGGGTAAAATGTCGAGTAGGTACAACCGGCTTCCCAGAAAGGGTGATCAGGTACGGGAATAACCAGTCCTGGACTGGCCGCTACTATATGGATGGAGATATCCGTATACGGCCATTCCGAAGCATTGAACTAAACGAAGTCACTAAGTTTACTGCTAATCATCCGAAGTATGTGGAGTTGAGCTCTGAACATTGAAATGTTTATGAAACATTGGAGTGGGAGCAAGCTCAACCCCAATACAAACTGTTTTACAAAGCTCTCGAGGGACAACAAAATTCGTTTGAACACAGTACAATTTGAACAGTGTACTTTTGGCGATACCGGGCATTGTTGTGTTTGTTTCGAGGACATTCACAGGGAAGCGTATGCGTATGAGTGTCCTCGGTGTAAAACAAAAGTCCACCTCGTCTGCGGACAGACGTGGGTCGACATGGCCTCATCATCAAAAACATGTCCAGCATGTCGCTTGGATGTGAAGTGGGGAGAGCGTTTGAAACCCCACGGATTTGACCTTGTGCCATTTTGTTCAATCTACGCTTGGATAACGTGTGAGTAATCTGTGCTCCTCGGCGCCTATGCAAGGGTAAATAGTGACTATTTCTTTATTGGGGATAAAAAATCCTGGTCCGGATATCTTTTAGGTGTTACATGAACATGGAAATTTATATTGGTTATTAAGTGGTTTGTGAGCGGCATCCTTTTCATGTCCCCAGGACATATAGCTCATTAACCCTAAGTGTGTTGTCTCTTCGCAAATCGTTTTCCTTTCTGAGTGATCAATCCCCTCTGGGTTTTGATCCTCGGTTGGGGAGGAATGTGAAGTCAGCCCACAGGGGTTAATTAAGCTCGCAAGCTCGGGTAAGAGCTCTAGCTCTTGATAGAGATATGAGGTTGTATTTGAGAACTCAATGAACTCAGCTTTATTTTAATTTGTGTAACAGTTTTGAACAGTTTGGAACATGACAAATAAATTACATGGAATCGTATAAATTGGCGACCAGACTACAGGCGTACTCTGTGGGTACACTCCAGATGTTCTGTTGACAATATCAGGCATACCTTTGCAAGCCAATATTGTCAACAAGCAGTAACATTGTAGGATTTGTTGATAGATGGGACAATAACATTCAGCAGCATTTCCTGGAATGTTGGTGTTCGAACTGTCTAACAAATCATAACATGCACCCGGTGAGACTCCCCGGAGATCTGGGGATGCTGAGTTTCACAATTGCACCAGTCACCAGGACATTCTGCCGGTTAACTGACGCCCGACAGAATACTATTTGTTAGCCGAGATTCCATTGACTGCATGCAGACGGGTCGACACTCTGCATGGCACTAAAAGAGTCCACAAAATGGCGAGTTCAGGGAGAATTTGCTGACGGTCGTCACGTACCCCAGGTATTGCATCAGAAATTTGGAGTATATAAGCACCAATTTCTGACTGCTTTGAGAAGTTGTCTCTGGGCTCCTGATAACTACAGAACGGTCTACAAGAAGAAACCTGGATGCCGCCACTGCTATTGAGGTATGAACTTTGTTGTTTATTAGATTATATTTTATGATAGCCAGAGACAACGACAGTTAGTCGTAACGTGTGAATACATTTGACTTATTAAAATAGTAGATAATTTGAAACTGGTCTTCGTTGTGCTGTACACGACAAGATCGTGAAGTTACTGAACCCAGAATCTGGAGCCTGTGTCTGATATCGTCTGGTAAGGAATCACAAAATACCACGGGCTGGTGGGACCTCACATAACTGCCAGTAATCACAACGTTTATAGTCCGAACTTTCGATCGTAGATCGATAGACTTTTACCTTATTCCGAAACACTCCCTCGCTTTCATGTTCGCAAGCTGGATTTGTAATTCTACGATCTGTAGATTAAGGGCCCGAGTTTGTTCCTGAAAAGCGCTTGCTTGATTTGCATTTTGTTCTTGCAAAGCACGTTCGTGTGCTTGCATTTGGCCTTGCAGGTCTGTCCTTTCAGCATCCAACAGCCGCTGGTGACGTGCAGTAACGTCGTCTAGCTGCTGCTGCATTTCCCGAAGTTGCTGGCTTGCAAGAGCCTCTGCCCTCTGCCTTACATTAATTTCATCCATTTGTTTCTGCTGATAATATGTGCAAAATATCAAAAATGTTACACTTACACTTTTTTTTGGCTGCTTGTAGAGTTGTTCCACCACGTTCCTCCTTCCTGGAAGTTGCACTTTTCGCGAGTACTACACAATTTGTACTATCGGGCACTACTACTAACGCAACCCTATTTCGCGTTTCACTTGTTTCATTCACCACTGCGTATTTTTGCTCCACCACTGCATGTTTTTCCACCACTGCATTCGTTTTCCACCACTGTCTGTTACCTGTACGGTTGTAGAGCTCCGTTGAGTCGCTGGATACTGGTGCGTCGTTGCCTACGGGTACATGGTTCTGGGTACTGATTGTGCAAAATCTGCAGCCACGTCACCAATATAAATATACGTCTGTTACGGAATTAAGTAAAAAGTCTACCGATCTGCGATCGTAAATTCTGACTCCAAGCGTTGTGATTACTGAGAGAACCACGGAGCCCCATCAACCGTGAAGTCCCATCAGCCCTTGGCGTTTAGTGATTCCTTACCAGACGATTTCAGACACAGGCTCCAGATTCTAGGTTCATGATGGTTACCTCACGAACTTGTGTTCAACACAACGAAGACCAGTTTACCAGTTATCTACGATTTTTATTAACAAATAAAACTCAACTGCCATCGTTTTCTCTGGCATAAAGTAAAAGTTACTATGTTCAGTCAAAGTTCATACCTTATAGCAACAGTGGCGGCATCCATCTTACCTCTTGTAGGTAGGTACTTGCTCGTCGGGAGCCCAGAGACAAGTTCCTAAAACATCCAGGAAGCGGTGCGTATATCCACTAGATTTTTGATGCCAAACCTGATCACGCGACTACCAGTCAGCGGAATAGTTAGGGAAAGCCCCCTTTACGTGGCAGTCGCCATTGTTAGACACTTGTACTGCCATGCAAACTGTCGGCAATCTGCATGCAATCTATCGAGTGGTTGTTCCACAAACACATTCCGCTGGGGTTCTCTTAACCGGCGGAATTGTGTGATAGAATTTATAATTCTGCAACTTCAGCGTTATGTGATGCACGTTTGTTCCGGGAGTGTGATTTATGGGTTGATGACAGCTATGACAGTTCAAATATTACCAATTCGGAGATTTTCGCCCGTGATATTTACCAAATAACACTCGACTACCGGCGTTATCTCTGATAATTTCTTCCACCGAGTGTAGGTCAGTCGGTCGAGTGTAGGTCAGAGTTTTTCTGTTAGTTTATCCAATTCTACGAATATCGGCTCTGAGGAAAATTAACAGCAATAATATGAGTCCCATTCAAACTAAAAGAAAACTGTCCTGTTACTTCTATAATTTTCATGGAAGAGCTATAGCTCTTCTTTCGAGCATGGTTAACCTCTGTGGGCCACCTTCGCAACATAGACTCCCCAGCTCTGTCGCCTTCTGCATACTCCATTGTATGATATGTGCTGTCGTCTTTGCAGTAGAGCCGGGCACACTTCTGATACTCCTCAGCCCAATGCACTGATGACAGTCGGAAATCTGGTTGCCTTGTATTTGGGATGCACGGGCTAAAGTTCGTGTACAGTACGTGGAGAGTGTATTATCACTAAATCACACGCAAAGTGGAGATTCCACCCAAGCAATAATTGCAAATTTGTTGTAAAGCATAACCAGCACAAGCAAAGTTTCAGCCAATGGACATCCGGGTTCAACCCGGAGGTCCATTGGCTGAAACATTGCTTGTGTTTTTGTCGATATGTACACAATTGGAAAGTTATAGCTTGGGTGATAACTCCACTCCATAGGTGATTTAGTTACAATCCACTCTACACGTACTGTATTTGGTGCGCTTATCGTGTATTAAATATTTGTGCCGAAAAGGAACATTTAACTCAGGAACATAAATAATATTCATTGTTTTATCAAACATGACAAGATCATGCTTATCGGCTGTAAGTTTAAATTGACCCATTCCGCCACCGTTCCGTTTCGTTTGAAATCCGCATTTTTCACCACTCCCTTCACAAGTTAGAGTTATACATCACGGCCGGCGTGGAAAGGTCATAACCCATACGTGGGCCATATTTACACGTATGCTCCAACAGCGAATCTCCGGCATGAACCTATTGAATCTTTTCAAAGAACGAAGCATCGGGTTCGACTCGGTGATTATTTCAATGAATGTTTGCTAAAAACTACTCATTATTGTTTGAGAAAAGCACCCGTGGGTAGCGTTTCCCATTCGTTGAGTTTACGGTTCCACTGCGACAGTAATGTACAATGAAAGGACTCAAAATCACACGCAAAGCCGTGTCATATAATAATAATATAATAACACTTTCCCCGGCCTCTGATTTGTCGCCGTTCTCAGGTTAGAGATCCTTGATGTCTCCCCTTTCCAGAAGGGAGATTAATTGTTTTAGTGCATCTTCTTCTTCTTCTTCTGCTTCTTCTTCTCATACAAACTTTGTCCGGGCCATAACTTTTTTGTCTTTTGACCTACACCTTAGATGCTTAGCATGTGGATGTATCACAATGAACCGGTGTTCAGTGTACCATAGTGACCTTCATGTGACCTTGACCTTTGACCTGAAGGTCAGATTTATGCGCTTTTTTAACGGAAACTGTCTGGACCAGAACTTTTTTGAATTTCGAGTCAAGCTTTAGATATTTGGCATGTGGATGTATCATCACGAGCTCGTGTATAGCGTACAATTGTGACCTTCATGTGACCTTGACCTTTGATCTGAAGGTCAGATTTGTGCTTTTTTCAAGGAAACTTTGTCCGGACCAAAACTTGTTTGTCTTTTGAGCCAGGCCTTAGATATTTGGCACGTGGATGTATCACTATGAGCCGGTGTGTCACATACCATTGCGACCTTCATGTGATCTTGACCTCAAGGTCAAATTTTTGTACTTCAAATAGGGAGTAATTGTCCAGACCAGAATGTTTTTGTTTTTTGACCTAGGACTTGGTTATTTGACATGTGGATGTGTCACCATGAGACCGCATGTCGTCTACCTCGATGACCTTCATGTGACCTTGACATCTGACCTTAAGGTCAAATTTATGTACTTCAAATAGGGAATAATTATCCAGACCAGAACTTTTTTGTTTTTTGACCTAGGACTTAGATATTTGACATGTGGATGTATCGCAATTAGACCGCATGTCACATGTAATCAAGACCTTCATGTGACCTTGACCTCAAGGTCAAATTTATGTACTTTAAATAGGGAGTAATTGTCCAGACCAGTTTGTTTTTGGACATGTGGATGAGTCACCATGAAACCGCATGTCCGCTACCTTGATGAACTGCATGTGACCTTGACCTCTGACATCAAGGTCAAATTTATGTACTTCAAATAGGGAATAATTGTCCAGATCAGAACTTTTGTTTTTTGCACCTTAGATATTTGGCATGTGGATGTATCATCATGAACCGGTGTGCAGTGTACCATAGTGACCTTCACGTGACCTTGACCTTTGACCTGAAGGTCAGATTTATGCGCTTTTTTAAGGAAAACTGTCTGGACCAGAACTGTTTTGTTTTTCGAGTCAGGCTTTAGGTATTTGGCATGTGGATGTATCACCATGAGGCGGTGTGTAGCGTACCTTTGGTTTCTTCATGTGACCTTGACCTTTGATCTGAAGGTCAGATTTGTGCTTTTTTCAAGGAAACTTTGTTCGGACCAAAACTTGTTTGTCTTTTGAGCCAGGCCTTAGATATTTGGCACGTGGATGTATCACCATGAGCCGATGTGTCGCATACCATTGCGACCTTCATGTGACCTTGACCTCAAGGTCAAATTTATGTACTTCAAATAGGGAAAAATTGTCCAGACCAGATTTTTTTTTGTTTTTTGACCTAGGACTTGGTTATTTGACATGTGGATGTGTCACCATGAAGCCGCATGCCCGCTACCTTGATGAACTACATGTGACCTTGACCTCTGACCTCAAGGTCAAATTTATGTACTTCAAACTATTGGATTCAATGTTATGGAAACATTTACCAACCAACGGTTAGGCCCTTCTTGTGGTTATATTGCTGCACGCGCTGCTTGGGAACTTCATAGTAGCAGTGATTGGAAAACAAAACCTTTATCTTCAGCTTTAGATCATTCAATCATTGGAAAATACAATACCATACTTAATCAACCATTACACCATCCAACATATCTCACTGATGATCAGATTTTAGACATAATATCACACCTACAATATGTGCATTCGAGAACTAGAAATGTCAATTGGATTCATGGACCAATGGCATTAAACTACCTCATAAAGTATTTCAGAGAACAGTTTTCTGGTGTACGAAGAAGAACTCGATTACAAACTGTAAAAGTCTTCATTGTCAATAAAACTCCTGTCTGCAATGTGCCTGCTAATCTTTCTGAAATGGCAGTGTCTGGTGATCACTGGACATGTGGCACTGTGGCCACGTAAACCATGGTGACCTTCACATGATCTTGACCTTTGGACCTCAAGGTCAAGTTCAGATATTTTATAGAGTATTATTTGCCAGAGTCATCATAACTTATTTCTCTTTAGAGCTAGACCTTATATATCTGGTATGATTGTCAATATTTTTATGCATATATCATTTGTAGTGCATAAAATAGAAAGGAAGGGGAGACATATGTTTTAGTGTGCTAAAACACTTTCTAGTTAACCCTGTTCTCCCAGATGCCTCCCTCTGCCCACGCCTCTCGTTCTCTTCTCATGACCCGTAAATGAATTATTTGATGACATCCCGCACCCATTCTTTACAATCTCAGCAGTAACCCTACGAACTCACGTTTCGGTTGTTTTCCCATCCCAATTTACATTATTCTCCCAATGAGTTTCCAAGCTCTTTACAGCCGATTGGTTTAGTGGTATCACTGTCGTACCATATGCTATACTTGGTACATCCACAAATCCATAAATGGCTTTCCACACGGAAATCTTATTAAGGTATTTCTCCCAAAAGGTTTAATAATTCGATTCCCATTCACCGTGGTTTCGGTAGATGCCTCTCCTCCTGATGTTTATATTTACCTATAAATACTTGCATTCACCTATCTCTCCCATCCCCAAAACTGATTGCTGCTACCTTCAGGAATACAGAACCCCTACTCCCCTTTTTGCGTAGGTTCCACTTTACGACACACGGGTATAGCCTTGGTTTTGTTTTCATTAGTTCGAATCTCCATTTGTTCCCACATCTCCCAACAATTACCTCCATTTTGTCCAGCCTCTCTTCACTTTCTGACTCGTGTACCCTCTCACGTGCGACAAATAGTCGTCCTGCGATCTTAAGGCCCCCAACTGCTATCCCCTGGTCGCTATGCAGCAGTTCATCTCCTAAGATTTTGATGTACAATAATTGCCCTCCCCTCCCCCCTCACCCTGTTTTATGCTTACCTCCAAAGGCACCCGTTTTGTTGTTATATTGCATCTCCGTGTAATGCTTTCAGAATTCCAATAAACGTACCTACAATGACAAATTCCTCAAGGATTCGCCACATTCACTCCCTCCATACGTTATCATATGCGTTTTTAACATCCAGAACCACCATAAACATCTTTTGGTTTGGGCTTTTGCAGATTCTTTCATTTGGGATATTGGGAAAAAGTGGTCAGTGACTCTCCTTCCCTTCCTGAAGCCATTCTGGATCTCTCCCAAATCCCTTTCCCTAACATCCCGTACAGCACCTTATAGAACACTTTCCCGAAGGCTGACAGAGACACCCAATAATTATCCAATACTTCCTTATCCCCTTTCTGTGTATAAATATGACCTTGCTGTCTCTCCACTCTTTTGGAACCTCTTTTTTTCTATGTCTAGGTTGAATAGAGCCGTTAGGCTTTTACATAGTTCCTCTTCGCCATTTTTAGCAACTCGTTAGGAATTTAATCCGTCCCTCCCTCTTTTCAATTCCTGAATTGTGAAACCACATTTCTGACCTCCTGTACATTTATACCGCGCTGCATACTAAGTTCGATAATTTTTCCCGACCTCGTCTGGCACACCGCGGGGTTTCCCAGGCCTCATCGCTTATCATTTACCGTTTCCGAGTGCTTAACTTATTCTGGTGCGATTTTGTCCTGACTGGCTGTATGCCGGCCTTCTACTTCAATACTTTGTGAATTACATCCATTGTTTCTTTTATTCGCCCATTTCCAAAATATGTACTCGATCACCTGGGATTCTTATCGTCCTAATAATATTGAAGTTTCGCACACCCCGATTATCGTATTTAATCTTATTCACTTTATTTCGTGCTTGTGGGTATTCTTCTTTCTGTTGCCCAGGCCTTGCTACTTTCTATTCCCTTGAGTTTTCAACTATTTGTGCTTGTATGTATTCTTACTCTTTTATCCTGGCCAGGCTACTCCACCCCCTAGAGTTTTCTATTCTTCGTTATTTAACCCTTTACCCAACGTAACGGCCAAAACCGGCCAGCACTATTCTAAAAAATCGCCAATTAATTTAAATTTTTTTTCATTTGTTGTCTCAAAAACATAGGTTATGACCCCTCGTTGAAACGAGCTCGTCGAGCTCGTTCCAATGAGGGGTCATAACCTATGTTTTTGGGACAAAAATGAAAAAAAATAGTTATTCAAGAAAAACTGTCGTCTGCTTTTCATGTTAGATAAAGGGTTAAATATAAACTTGTATTGTATTCTTTTACTCATTTATGATAATGTATTAATGACAAAGCCATAGAGGTTCCAAGTCACGTATAAATATAAATAACGCTAGGCCTCGAATGACCATTTTAGTTTAGTATAAACCACATTTTATTTCTAAAATTATACATGACGATTGCATAGTTTCGCAGTGTAATTAACTGAGTAATGAAAGGTAATTGAAGAAAAACGATCCAGCAACAAGCAATAGCACCTATGAGCTGTCTTCAAGCCTTCACTATGCACACATTATAATGGAGATGAAAATGAAGGATAAAACACAGTGATCAGAGAAGAGGGAGAACATTCATAAGAAGAGAGAATAAACGATGAATTTTTGAATGACCATTTGAACAGTTTGGCACACAATGAGTGGATTGTCGGGTCCCAACATACATTAGGAGTTCTGTCACGAACTGTGCGCTTATCTAGGCTTAATTGCGCGTAGGAATTTCGCGCAATTGCCATATCGAAAGGCATCCAAAGCACAGCAGGTTCTCCTGGTTACTCATAGCAAACACAGGCAATGTTTGTGCCAAAGGACCTCCGGATTACCTGTCTGAAACATTGCTTGTGAGCAGACCATATGTACGGAATAGCCTTACGATGGTCATAACGCGTAGAGTAACGTGCAGATCGACGTGCTGTGCTATGTGTGCGCATTTCACGACAGGGCATCCAGTTTTAACTGTATAACAAAATGTTGTAAAATGCAATGCATAATTCGGGTAAAATTAAGTGGGAAAATACCTGGTATCAAGGTTCCACGTACTCGACGCAGGTGAATCACATTTTAAACCTTAAAATAGTCATCATGGGAATGAATCGTCTGTATGTGTGCATAACTTATTACGGTACAGCCACCGTGGACTGGTCGTAATCCACACGTGGACAATGATGACCCCGTATGCGTTTACCAGGTAATACAAATCATCAGCAGTAACATTTTAATTAGTGACGCACCAGGCTGTTCATTGATTAATGTTTTGATGATTTTTCCTATTATTTTAATTATTTATAATAATGCATTAATTATAAAGCCATAGATGTCAAGTCATCTTTAAATATATATATAAAAAAGTTAGGTCGAATGACCATTTTAGTTTAGTTTAAACCACATTCTATTTATAAAATTATACATGTCGATTGTACAATGTCGCTGTGTAAGTAACAAATTAATTAACAGTAATTAACTGCCTTTTACTCTGCTTCTGCTCACTTCTTCCTCTATCACCGTCCTCCATAAATCTGGATTTGTGAGAATACAGTCGATTATCTTTCGACCGTCATTCCTCTAAGAGGTCCATTTCCTATTGCACCTCGCATCTCTGTTCAGAATCCTCAAACCTAACTCATTTGTGAAGTTCAACAGATTCCTTCCATTCCTGTTGATTTTGTTTTACCCCCGCCGTGTATACCTTCTTTATTTCCTATGTATCCATTAAAGTCTGCCATCAGAATTATATCGAGTCACTTGTATTCTAATTCCGTGATATTGGACCTAAGTGCTGAGTATATGGAGTCATTCCACTCCGATTTGATTTCCTCAAATATACAGAAAACAGTGCCAATAGCAACACGTTTGCTTTTTGGATTTACTTTTATCCACCCAATTTCGTTAGATACCTCAGATGAGGTACTGACACCTGCCAGTTGAGGGTTTTAAATTCTCATTAATATACATGCCTATCCTTCCTCCCCTTTCCTGACCTGCAGTTTGTCCTACATCTATCCATGCGTATCCCCTTACACGGTCTACCTGTGAATCATGCCTTAACCTCCTTTCGCTTAAGTCCATCGCTTAAGTCCGCCACAATCAATTTAGCTATTTTACTTACTTAATTGTGGAGACCATGGGTAATGCTGTACCCCACTTTCAGTGTAACGAGATTCCATGACTTCCTCCTGTTAATCTTGTTTTCTGATGTGTCCCCTTCCTGCCAAAGAGCAACTTGTTTCGGTTGCTCCATTTGCGCCAGAACGTATCCCAGTGATCAACAAAGGGCATTCCCAAAATCAACACAATAGTTCTGCAGCCTCTCATTCAACGCCATGATCCGAGAATGCCGCTCACCCCCACCCCCTAAAACGGGAAGGACTCCCAATACCACTACCCCTGCATTCCTACTGAGCAGTTTACTAATTAATACCGCTGTACGTCACCACCAGCCTTCCTCTACCCGACGTTGTTTGAACCCACATGCACCTTCACTACCAGATCCGATTCTGACCCTGCCACAATTCATCCACTCTATCCCCAAAGTCTTCTGCGTACGCACCAAGAAAACAAAGACAGGGCGATTCCATCTGTCAGGACCACAAACCACCTTGTCCATTTCACGTACAATGCTACCCCCTGCTACAACTAATTTTACTTTATTCTCCTTCCTTCTTCTCTCCTCTGTACTTATATCACCTGCAGCTTGCATCGTTTGACTGGAGTCCGAACTAACCCTTCTTTCGCTTGATGGTTCTCTTTACCTTATCTGTCCTATCAAGGTCAGGGTTATTGGCTGTTAGTAGACTTTGACTATAAATGGGCCTAGAGTTAAAACTAAAAGTCCTGTCATGAAATGTGCACAAATGGCAAGTTGATATGCGCGTTAATCTACGCGTTAATCTACGCGTTATAACCATAGAAAAGCTATCAAATTCTGTACATATGGCTTGTGCACAAGCAATGTTTCAGCCAATGGACCTCCGGGTAACCCGGAGATCCATTGGCAGAAATATTACCTGTATTTGCTATGAGTAACCAGGAGAGGCTGCTGCGCTTTGGATGCCATTCGATATGGCAATTGCGCGCAATTCCTACGCGCAATTAAGCCTAGATAAGCGCACAGTTCGTGACAGGACTTCTAGTTTTAACTGTATACCACAAATATTTGAAATCTGCATTTTTCCTTACTATAATTGCGTTTAAGATATAGCATCAAAACAGTTTATCCACGAACAATCAGTTGGCCAGTTTCGCTGAACCCTACACCTAGTTGGCATTTAGTATTGAGTACTTTCTTTAATATCACCTATTGACGGTTTCGTGTGGCCAACGACTGGTCCTAAGCGGCAAACAACGATTTCATCCAAACAAATTTATTCTTCTTCTCATGATTTTTATTGTTTTATTATTATTAGAATGGATAATATGTAGCCAATAGTCAATGTCTCATCATCGGGTAAGGGCCCTCACTCCTCTCTGCACACAGCCCAGACCGCGAATTGGCTACTTAGAGGATGCGCTGCCTATGTGTACCCATCAAGAACCTTGCGTAAATATATATAAACATACCAGGAGTGCTGCCTTCTGCTTTGTGGATCATGTACGATTTTCTGTCCTTTAAGGACTATATCATCTGCGCAACACACGTATAGTCAAATCGTCCCGTGAGTTCCAATGTGTTCTGTGTGCCTACTGGAACATGGAACACATTGGAACTCAGGGGACGCAATGCATTCAATCATTTATAAACAGAACGACGCACGCGTGTGAATGGGTTAATCGATATGTCGCGAGTGCAGCGCGGAAGCATAAAACGAGAAGTCATTGGCCTCGAATTTTATCCTTCGGCGATGGCACAAGTGCCATATCGACTAAACCATTCACACAGGCGTGTCGTTCTGTGTTTATTACACGCATTCACGTCTATACACAAAATTATTAGAAGGACACTCAGACATTCATTCGACACCAATCAAGCAATTTTGCGAGGGGAACCCGTGTTACTATTTCGTCCCCTGAGTTCCAATGTGTTCTATGTGCCTACTGGCACATAGAACACGTTGGAACTCAGGGGACCATTTTCATCTATCACTAGCAATTATAAAATTCCAGTGAAATTTCGCTAATCTTTAAATGTAGTACGTCAATGATTTCCGTTTCGCACATATGTGCGAAACAGATTATTTTCATATTCGGCACGGTTTAGTGTTACTGTAGAAGGGGATTACATAGAGCAGGCGTGTAACAAAGGTCTATTCTTCACATGTTAAAAAACCTCCATACCAGGTATTGATTATCGGATCCCATTTTACTTACCAATAAAGTAGACCTTGTTTATCACAGTAAACGGACACTATTATTCCCCTTTACTTCGCGTTTTCTACACTCTTAATCCAATTGGTTCATACATTTAAAACTGGAGTCCTGTCACGAACTGTGCGCTTATCTAGGCTTAATTGCGCGTAGGAATTGCACGCAATTGCTATACCGAATGACATCCAAAACTCGCCAGTTTCTCCTGGTTACTCATAGCAAACATGGGCAATGTTTCTGCCAATGGACCTCCGGATTACTTGGAGGTCCATTAGTTGAAACATTGCTTGTGCACAGGCCATATGTACAGAATTTGATAGCCTTACTGTGGTGATAACGCGCAGATTAACGCACAGATCGGCGTGCTATTTGTGTGCATTTCATGTCAGGACCTCTAGTTTTAACTGTATTCACTCAACCCTGTTGATTTGGGTTGATTTTTAACATAAATGATTTTAGAGTGGATATGCTAATGTTTGTCCTGTGATCTTTCGAATCCTGCAACCTATTTTGAGGGGTCCTAAGCTACTTTTGCGATCTTCAAACTGAAAATAGTAACATTTCAACATCGAAGGTTCGTTACGTTGGGTAAAGTATTAAGGATTTTAATGTTTCTGTTCTTTTTATTTTTTTTATTAACCTTTTGAAATTTAGTGGTATCTTCCATGTCAGGTCAATGCGAGCAATTGGAAGAGTCCATATTGATTATTTGGGGTTGACCATTTAATATTTTCAACGTGCAGCCTCGGGGCTGCACGTTGAAAATATTGATTGGTCTATCCCACACATTTACTGAACAGCCATCCTGCCAGCCATTGAAAGCGTCCATAATCATTATTTGGGGTTGGTTGGTCTAACACACACATTTACTGAACAGCAATCCTATTTAATGACGTTATGACGTATCATGTTCCTGGCAGGAAAAGCGGCCGCTCGGGTTCAAGGGGTTAAACGTTTAACTTCCGCTAAATAACTGAATTTCAAACAGAAAATATATATGTGTATGTGCATAGGTTTGTATTCAGGTGTGAGGTTGTGCATAAGTGTGTGAAGATTTTGTGCTCTTTGTGCATGTACCTGTGTGAGTTACAGTTTCGTTTGTATGTATTTCTCAGCACACAATTGTGCGTGTGTATGTCTATTTGGATTTATGTGAGGGTAGGTATGAATGTGTGAGCTGGTGATATTATTTGGTGTGTTCTAAATCACATTTCAATTTGTCAATAAATCTGCAGTTGTCAATAAATTCTAATTGCCAATGCGTACTCTTTCGGTTGTCAGAAATAGATTAAATTTTTGTGGAATGATTTAAATCATTTCACTGCGGTTAATCGTCATATTCACTTTCATCCGTAAAATTGAAAAAAAAAACAAGCGTTAAATACAACGGTATCGCAGCTTCGATCTCGGTTTGACCATGTATTTTCCACTGAAAAACTTTTGGAACGGATTGCCCTCCATGTGATAAAGAAACCAATATTCATCAGACATGTCCCATCCTTGCACGCTCCATAGTGAGTCTGCCATGGCAATCTCACTGAAAAGATACATAGCGGAGATAGGAATGTCTTCCTCGTCAAAATGTCTCCCAGGATGCACTTGTATCATATGGGACAAAATCGATGATACGGCTTCGTGTACGTCTTCGTGGAACAACGGATCATCCGCGTAGCATTTTATTAGCTTCGTTAACATATCTTGATAATCCTTGTTCTGTTCAATCAGGTCCCAATCCAAATAGACAAACTGTTGATTGGATAGTTGTTGGATAATAAGGTCTGCATGGGCTTTCATGTGTACATTATCCTTGTGAGATCTCCTTCTTGGGTGTCTAGAGTGTGTAGCTTGATGATTATATACCGATATTTTCTCTGGGAGACACAAGTAAATCTGAAAGAAAGACGAAAAATTACTTGACCCTTTGTTACAAGCTCTAAGGTCACCAGTCTAATTTTGTTAGAATCTCACACTGTTAAGGATTGTTTGTTTACCCACTTTTTGGAAATGTGCGTAGACTCTCTACCGTTTATGAAATGTGATGTCCCTTTACTCACAAAGATATACAGATAATCGTTCGTAGCATAGTTACAGATATTCCAGTCAATTCGTCTTGAAAATATCAAGATATTGACACAATAGCAGGAACTACGCTGCGTAATCATAAAACCACGTATGTAGCGAGTCTTCATTGTTTAGGCCTGAGACCTTGATTCAGATTGAGGTTCACAGAGGGTAAATTTTGTAATGCTACCCTGCTGTGCAGGGTAGCATCACCAGATTGCCTTTCTGGGGATCTCATTCTGCAGATGACAGTATGCTTATTTCCAGGTTTGCTTGTAAATGTATTTGTGGCTAAATAAAATGTTCACATGGTAGTTATGACACAACCTACTATTTATTTAACTGGTTGAGTGCTAGAGTCCACTATCAGGGTTCTGTTGAAAAGTGCTGAAGCCACTTTAGTGCCACGTGCATAACCTTGTTTTCTGTGCAGTACAGTACAGTCGCCGACGACTGGTCATAAATCACGCGTGGTCTGTGATGTCCACGCTTGCGTTTACTAGGCAGTAAAAACCATCATCAGCAATTTTTAAGTAATGAAGCACCAGAGTCTCGACTGAGCAGCATTTCTTGCGTTGATTAAAAAAAGAATGGTTATGTTACTTTTCTTAGATTCTTACAGTAGTCGTGTAGTCTTCTGAAATGTATCAGTTGAATTGAAAATCAAACTGTAGTTTCGTTTTCCGATCAACTGAAATATTCCATATGAGTGAATCCAAACATGGGCGATGGTCTATTTACGGGCTAGACTGGTTCTATCCCATAGCAGCGTCGCATTCCTTACAGAAAGTGACTGGTGGTTTGTGAGCTTGTCTTCGTCATTGTTTGATAGGCCTATTTCCAATAACTACTTTGGGACTCAACTGCGGGAATGCGGCTGGTTTTATCCATGTTATTCTGACATTTGAAACAATGTTGACGGATTCACTTCCCAACTGTTGCTGTAGATTTCAATTCCAAATACATCGCCTATGTTTTTTTATCATATGACTCATCCGTTTTGTTCACTTTAAAACATTTGATATTTTGTTTTCATATTAATCAGTGATAAATAAAGCCTTTCGTCAATTTCATTGGTCTGTTTCAAAACTAAACAAATTGATTGGCTGAACAAAATAAAACTGAGCCACATTTTCATAATTTGCATAATTTGAGTTGGGAGCTTTCATTGGTCAATTTCAAAACAGGACAATTTGATTGGCAAAACATAATACAACTGGGTGACATTTGCATAATTTCAGTAGGGAGAATTTACGCTATCTTCCTACTTAGGGTGGGTTTTATATTGTATTAATCTTTTACCTACAAGAAAAACGCCATTCAATTTTTTATACTTTCACTTTTTGCTTCCAAAACATAGGTTATGACCCCTCATTGGAACGAGCTCGACGAGCTCGTTCCAATGAGGGGTCATAACCTATGTTTTGGAAGCGAAAAATGAAAATTTTTAGTTGTACGAGGATGTTTTTTCCAAGTGCCGTCTGCAACTCAAGTTAGGTGATGGGTTAAAAAGTCATACTTAGTGGCTAATTTGTGCGTGTGTGTGTCATATGATAAACAGAATATGAAATAAGTGTTTTCTCATATAATATTTATGAAACTCGTCCGAATTTTCCGTTTGGGCTCGCTAGAGTCTCGCCAAAACGGAAAATTCTTAGACTCGTTTCATAAATATTACATGAGAAAAACACTCATTCCATATCCTCTATTTATTACACATCCATTCAACTTCAAACCGTGTATTTAACGAAATGGCCGCTATGACATAAATGATTCTATATTAAATGGGTGATGTATAAGCCGGAACTTTTTTCCTAGCACCGTTCTATTAGTTCCTTTCCCATCGAGTTATTAGTTGCGCTTGAAAAGTTTCAACTGTCGCAGAGTGTGAAAATGAAAACGTCCAAAGCAAAATAAAGTCGGTTCACAAAAAATTAGTTAACCAAAAATGAGATAATATTTTTTGAAAACCCAATCATTTCCAACCAGAACATTAACCCAGTCCCGTATCCGTTTCGTTTTGTGGATCCTGTTATATCTAAATTGGTCAACTTTATTTCGGTAAATCTTCGTACACCTTGACACGCTTCAGACTTCTTTTAAAAATGTTTCTCCCAGCAGTTTTGCAAATCTGAACAAATTTGTCTTTATATTTTTAATAACAGTAATAGCCACCAAATGGTAAGCGTGAATGGGAAGCAGCCGAAGAGAAACAGCGATACGAATTTCAACAAACGCTGGGATCGAAAAGGTTGTTTGATTTTTTATTGATCCATTTGATCAGTACAGCTTCAGTCAAAACAAACGGACTCTTCACCTTTGGGTTTAAACATCGGCATTAAAATGTGTTTATTTTAATGAATTTTAATGCATGGGTTGTGTAATAAACACAGAACACAGATGTGTGTTTGAATCGGTGGGTGTTTTATATTACTCGTTGGAATGGCGTAATCATATTTCGTTCGAGCCTTTCCATTCCAACGCCATTCCAAGTCGTTATGTAAAACACCCACCGATACAAACACACATCGCGTTCTGTCTATTTCCAGAATAGGCAGTAATTTCTGCAGTTAGGCTGGGTCTCACGAGGTCGGTCTATTGCTTTGGGTTCAGGTACGCATGGAGTTGTTCATAATCGATACTAATTGAACTTATTTAGTCATTTATAAAACTGAAGTACGACAACAAGCGAAATGTGCAGCCATATCAACCAGCTACGATTTAGTTATGAAAAGTCAGGTCCGCTAAGACTGTTAATGTTTCGCAGCGAAATGGACAATTGAGAGGTAACTTCTAGCTACACCATTTTATAGGAACCACCACTTTAATTTACAATTGCGTTGATCGTTATTTACTGGTTGTTAAAGTCACATACCTCTGTACAATGATTAATCGAGGCCGCAACATGAAGATAAAGTCAAGCCCAGCCAATCTTTTATATCCATGTTGCGCATTTTAGAGAAATACCACCCCAGACATTGATGATCGAATTATATTTTTGGGCTGGCTGTAATCTACGCTTGGGCAGTGATATCTACGCGTGCATACACCATATAATAGAAATCATCAGCAAAATTTTAATTTATGAAGCACCGGGTTGTATCAGGTGATTTATAAATTAAATTTGTTGTGTTTATTCCTATAATTAGTGTTTGCAATCTAGTATCATTGCGTTCCTGGAAATATTAC
The DNA here is from genome assembly GCA_031216915.1 of Pictodentalium vernedei. Classification (NCBI taxonomy): domain Eukaryota; kingdom Metazoa; phylum Mollusca; class Scaphopoda; order Dentaliida; family Dentaliidae; genus Pictodentalium; species Pictodentalium vernedei. The sequence continues at coordinate 73,790,266 of CM062297.1, forward strand.
CTACCCCATGGGAAGTGATCAGTCCTTGACAGCCGTGCAGTACCAGTAAAATAGAGCTTGTTTATTACCGTGAGCAAGCAATGTTTCCTGCGGGGAGTGTTGAACTCGCAGTCCGAGTGCATTTTCAACCAGGGCTCAAAATAAGCGGTGTCGCGTCGCTTTTTCTATGCAAAACTTGCAAAAAGCTACACAATGTTAAATTATGTATAGCATTTTGCGATACAAGATAATCAACTGCAGCCTATTAGGCTGCAGTTGATTATCTTGTATCGCAAAATGTAAATGTAAATGAAAATTTGCAAACAAATTTGAAAACTAGTTCACTGATGCTTTACTTCTCATTGTGAAACATTCCAGGCATAACTCAGATTAACTCTCCATCAAGCATCATTAGCAACTTCATATGTAAGATGAATTCTATTGGTTTAAATTCTTCCTGTTTTTACAACATTTTGCATAAAATGTCCATTAAAAATAACTTCAAGCCCATCAAATTAAAAACCCCAACTTCCGTTTTGAGAACTCTGTTAAATAACCACGACGTCATTTGGAAATATCCAAGTCCATGCAACCCTTAAAGGCAGTTCAGTTAAAAAACATAGTAAATGTTTCATGTGTTCCAGATCATTTGGAAATGCCCAGAAATGGATGGAAACTATTCTATCTACTTAGAAGAATTCAATACAAAACAGTATAACATAACTCCGGTATACACAAATAGCTATGCAATTTTTACAAAATGCTATTCATTTTTTGGAAATGTGTAGCATTTTGCTACGCATAGAAAAAAAGTTATTTTGAGCACTGTTTTCAACCCATGTCAGTCATTAATGTTTCTGTTCGCAGTATCACTGCTAACTACCTGTGGTGTGTCTGCGTTGGAACTAATTTCTGTCACGGAAGAATGACAGAGGTGTTTGTTTAACCCTTTACCCAACGTAACGGCCAAAACGGCCAGCGCTATTCTCAAAAATCGCCAATTAATTTACATTATTTTTTTCATTTTTTGTCTCAAAAACATAGGTTATGACCCCTCGTTGGAACGAGCTCGACGAGCTCGTTCCAACGAGGGGTCATAACCTATGTTTTTGAGACAAAAATGAAAAAAACTAGTCATTCAAGAATTATTTTTGCAAGTGTCGTCTGCTTTTCAGGTTAGGTAAAGGGTTAAACTAATTATTGTGAATAGTTTATATACCCCATTCAAAGGGAAACATGTTGTCACAAAATTACAACAAAACTAACTCGGGTCTTTTGACTTTCTTTGCCACCACACCCGTGCGTACCAAAATTTAGTTTAGGTTTTCTTGGTAACGTCTTCGAAATATGTAATTCCTGAATGGTTATTCATTTTAGATAGATATGAAGCAAGCAGAAACCTTGAAAGAAGTAAATCAATACACGAATGCAAATGGCTACATTCAGTATGTTTTCGCTTTGAAGATTTCTTGCGGTGGAATCTTGGCTAACGTACCTTTTAGTCAAATTGTCGATGTTGGGTGAGAAGAGAAACGGGGAATTAAAATTTTCCTTTATTAATCTTCTACGAGATGGAGTGTTAAGCACATGCAGTTGAAAATGAGTTTAATGAATGCAGTTAATTGACAGAAAGGTTTATTGAAAAGCACTACAAATAAACATCTGCGTTTTATAGAATATAGTTTTGGTCACCATCAGCATTACAACCAAACTATAACGACAATTTCATAAGTTTTAAAACTTTTATAGGAATGCTGTGCAAAAATATTATATTTACCATAAAAACAAAATATTTAATATCTCAATTTCTGTTTCAATGCTCATCTAGCTGGTCTTTGGTTTTGGACAAAGGAGAAAAGCAAAATGTGTTCCGAGAAATATAAATAACCGTCTTTTTAGTAGAAATGGTATGTTTGATACAGTTGAATATATTGGTAATCCACACACATTTTCGCGCCAATACCATAAGTTATGGTGAGCTTAATTGGCAGTCAGGATCTCATGTGAAGCGAAGCAAGAACGATATTGGGAGAGGCGGCACGCCGTGCCTAATATTGTTTTTGTCGAGCCTTATTTGACACTGAGTCTTCAACTAAGCACACCATAACGCATTCATTGTATCAGCCATCCGATTCACTTTAGAAGAACGTATTTGCAGCGCGATCTTTCGATTTTGTTGTGAGTAGTAGGAGATGTGGTTTTCGACACCTATGAGGGGGATCTCATTTGGGGGATCTCATGTGACGTCATACCACAATGCATTATAGGTATCACGTGGTTGTCATGGTAACCCGCGTGAGTGGCCATGTTGTGACGTCTTACGGAAACCCTTATATAGCCGGTCTATAGATATTTTACATTGAACGCTGTATAAAATAGTTCAAAATGGGGAACATGAAGCAATCTGACCGGGAGTACCATCGAGAGAGAGAGATAGGAAGTACTGTTACAACTCAGTAGTAATGGTACAAGATTGCTGTAGAAGCTAATGATAGGACAGATAGACCACAGACAAGTTGTGGTCTTGGAGCTTTGGAGATGATGTGTGGTCTAGATGCTGTACAGGAGCTGTATAGGAGCCATATGGGAGCTTGGAGCCAATGTTATTTGTTTCCTAGCCCCCCCCCCCCCCCCCCCAACATACACCACATGTCCCCAAACATTGATCTCCACTAGTCCCCAGCGCCTGGTCCTCACTAGCCCTCAAACACTGGGCCTCACTAGTCCCCATAGCCTGGTCCTCACTAGTCCCCAAACACTGGTCCCCACTAATCCTCAAATTCCAGTATGTGCTGCATTGTGCACTTGCACACAGGCACATATTGGCACATTTTGCATGTGCTACATGTTCTATTTGCACATTCTGTACAATCACATCTCATAGTAGTCACTAGTTCTCACACTGGTCCCCACTAGTCCCCAAAGCCTGGTTCTCACTGGTCCCCGAACATATGGTCTTTTGCTGGTCCTCAATATACTCGTATGTGCGTATGTGCTGCATGTTTTGAGAGCACATTGTACACTTGCACACAGGCACATATTGGCACATTTTGCACGTGCAGAGGTGCTACATGTGCTAATTGCACATTGTGTACCATCACATCTCATTGTACAGTGATGAATTTAGGAACAGTGCTGACGGCGGCCGCACTGGCCGTGGGTGTAAACGGTAACATCGTTGGTAGCAAAAGCTTTAGTACTGAGTTAAGAGACGGTGGTTAGACAATATTTCTGACACTGGTCCTCAAACTTTGGTACCCATGCCTTGGTTCCCAAAGCCTGGTCCTCACAAGTCCCCAAAGCCGGTTCCCAACTAGTCCCCAAACACTGGTCCCGACTGGTCCTCAAATATCCGTATGTGCGCATGTGCTGCATGTCCTGTGCGTACGTTGTGCACTTGCACACAGGCACATTTTGCATGTGCTGATGTGCTGCATGTGCTGATAGACCTGCAGCAGAGAAAAAACTAGGATTCTAGGCGAATCCAAGCCGGATAAATAGTTTGTCGGGTCGTTTGGGTAATTATCTAAGGAAACCATTAATTCACCTGCCGGGTAACACTCGAAAAATACTCTGAACACGGCCCTTTAAGGGTATATATCACTACGTGCTACTCTAAACAGGTCCATTTCGGTTAGAAAAGGTACTTTCCGATGATTTAGGTCATTCTCGGGCTCATTTGGGTAATTCGACATACTCCCATTCAATCAAACATACCCTCCGAACATACCCCCATCTTGCTGTAGGCCTTTCAGGCTCATAGCAACCACGTGCCATCACAGAAACAAAGATGGCGGCCCCTTCATACAAAATGGACGAGGGAAACACGTATCACCCTTACAACACGAGCTGCGCATGCGCACTCACATCACCCATCACCATGACAATAACGTCACAACATGGCCGTTCGCGCGGGTTACCATTACTACCACGTGACACACATAATACATTGCGGAATGACGTCTCATCTGATCCCACAAATGAGATCCCCTTGATAGGGGTCGAAAACCACATCTCCAACTACTGTTGTGTTTTCAGAGTACACTTTCCTCTTTTTCTCTGCTGTTTCTTGTTCCTGCGAATTTCCGAAATGTTTCACGGTGCCAGTGACCGATTTTCATACGCGTGTTTTTGCTTATAAATAAAATGTCGGCAATGGGTGATGACCAATTTCCATTGAGTTATACATTATTGACTGCATGAAGCGGACTCTCGGCGACGTATATTGATTGGCGAGGATAATTTTCGGATCAAAAATGGTGTCAACACCCCCCATAAGGATCCATATTATTGACAAAAAACAAGTGCCAGATTATAAAAAAAATTAATAGTTGTCGTGATGTTTGATGATGTGAAAGCTGTTACCTTGTAATGTGCGTTTACAGCGTTACATCTTTCAGCTTATCAAATGTCACAGATGGGAATAGTTGAATGTGAGGAGTGACGTGACACCATTGCGATGGAGCCGACTGAGATGCGACGTTTTCCACTTACTTTTCACCAATTGAGTTTTGTAGAGACGTCTGCGCACGCAGAATACTTGCCTCATTTAATAGACTAAACACATTACAGGAGACATTTCAGACAAATGATAATATCTTTGAAACACCGTGTTAACGAGGCTCGAGAAATTGGTTAAAATTGCATGAACTTATATCGCATTCAGATCGAACGTAACAACCTCGACTGTCCTGATTGTATCCCGTATTTGTAGTGTTTGGTTAATACATAGATATTTAAATAACGTGAAATATCATCAACCCCACAATGGGGCCATTTCTATCCCCACTCGTGCTACATATACCTTTTTATTATACGCTTTGGACTGTGGCTTAGTGACGTTACAAAAAGGCGTTAATGCCTGTGAATTTATTTGCCGTTGGTTATTTTTGTGTTCTTATGCCATTTTGTCCAAGTTTGATGCTGATTCCTTGATCTTAGAACATACAATGGGGATATTGGCACAGTGAACTGTGGGATGTTTTGAGCGGTAAAGGAATTATAAAAGAGCAATAACTGCATATTTTGTTATTTTGTTATATTCACCGTAATTAGACCCTTTCGTAGCCAGCTTTGTTGTCTCGAAAATTGTATTGGGAGCGGGGGTGGGGGTTGGGGAGGGAGGCAACTAGACTATCTCCCGAAGTATAGTTTTATTTTTCACAATTATGTAATTGCCCTTTCCTATGTATACTACACTACAAATAAATTCGTTGGTCGATTGATTGATTGGTTGATTGATTTGTTGATTGATTGATTGATAAATGATCCATTTATTTATTCATTCATTCATTCATTGAAGTATATCAGACTGAAGTAGGGCAAGTGACACCTACGTGCACCCGACCCCTCTCTGTATCTGCCTCTGTGTTTCGAGGAATGGGAGGTTTTCCACACTTAGTCTGACGAACATGATATATGGCTGTCACAAACTGTGCGCTCATGTAAGGCTTAATTGCCCGTAGAAATTGAGCGCATTTGCCATTGCGAATAGCATCCAAAGCACAACAGGTTCTCCTGGTTACTCATAGCAAACACAGGCAATGTTTCTGCCAATGGACCTCCGGGTTACCCGGAGGTCCATTGACTGAAACATTACTTGTGCACAAGCCATATGTACAGAATCTCCGTGCAACCGACCCCTATCTGTATCTGTATCTGCCTCTGTGTTTCGAGGAATGGGAGGGTTTCCACACTCAGTCCGAAGAACATGATATATTCCTTTGAGTTAACCTGATTTGAGTCGACTGTAATGACTCAAGTTCCGGCTGATTTATATTCCATCTACATCACCATGTCTTCGTCTAAGGCATGCCTTGGTGAGGTAGTTGGGACATTAGTCAGTCGTCGTCTTGGTAATTTGGTAGTGAATAAACAAAAAATAACGTAGAAGTCGTGACTCAACTTCTTATATAATTTTACGCTACCATACTGGTACTTCATGTTGGTCAAGCTGCACCCCCCACCCCCCCGCCAGCAGTCGGTATCGGGTACTACGGACAGAGATCGGTATGTCCAACGCTGGGTGTGCCACAAGCACGAGTATCAAATCAAGTCTCTTTTAATCCTTTACCTAACATGAAAAGCAGACGACACTTGCAAAAAAAATTCTTGAATAACTAATTTTTTTCATTTTTTTTGTCTCCAAAACATAGGTTATGACCCCTCATTGGAACGAGCTCCACGAGCTCGTTTCAATGAGAGGTCATAACCTATGTTTTGGAGACAAAAAATGAAAAAAATCATGAAAATTAATTGGCAATTTTTTAGAATAGCGCTGGCCGATTTTGGCCGTTACGTTGGGTAAAGGGTTAAAAAGTACGTCAGTACAAGCAATAGAAAATCGATATTTCAGTACTGACAAAAATGTCCCGACATAAAAACTTATTGGAGGAGGGGATGTCACACACTTAAACACCCATAAGCGACACTACTGACTTTAGGTACCCCGTTGCTACCACCCCTTCGCTCTTTCTGCCAACAGAAAATTCCACACTGATAGTTTTGAATATTCGTTGTCAACTTACCGTTTTAGAAATCCTTGCAGCTTCTCGAAGAAACGTTTCCAAGTTGTTATCGTTCGTGAAGAATTTGTTTCCTGGACACAATCCTATGAGAGAATTTTTCGCCATTATTACTAACTCCTGTCTGACCTCTAAGAAAACTGACGACCAAGTGTTTGCTCCAATATAACAGAACTATCTTTCTTTTTATTTTTCTTATCAGATCGTGTATTCAAGACTGATTTGAAGTGCCGTTTCAAAGCCCTTGAGGGTATTTTCACACGGGAAATCCACACATGTGGTCTATACAGTTGCTTCAGTTAAACAGATAAGACGTGTTTGCGTTAATTTATAATTTGTCCGAATTAAACTCCTGTAAGTTCAAAAGTGTGTAAACCAACTCTAAAGTTTAGTATCAGCTGTCTCGGAAAGATACCGTATCGCGAAAGGGTTCATTTTCCGAGCGTTCAGAGATATGATAAGATGGCCAGTACAGCGATTAAGTACATGTACTAATGTATAAGTACATGAACAGTTTACTGGGTTGTGTGGTGACCTGATCGGTCTGATTTGATAACATACAGTTAAAATTAGAAGTCCTGTCACGAACTGTGCGCTTATGTAAGGCTTAATTGCCCGTAGAAATTGCGCGCATTTGCCATTTCGAATAGCATCCAAAGCACGACAGGTTCTCCTGGTTACTCACAGCAAACACAGGCAATGTTTCTGCCAATGGACCTCCGGGTTACCCGGAGGTCCATTAACTGAAACATAACTTGTGCACAGGCCATATGTACAGAATTTGATTGCCTTACTATGGTCATAACGCGTTGATTAACTCACAGATCGACGTACTACTTGTGCGCATTTCATGATAGGACTTCCAGTTTTCACTGTACGAGCGGAAGCAACATTCCATCCTGGATATAGCTAGAGGTGTTTTTGTGAGAGCTGATAACGAGAGAATGGAGTGGTATATAATTTTCTTAGTTATACTTAGTTTTTTCTATCCCATCCTCCCTCCATTGTCCAGGATCTGTTAATAAAAGCCACCGCATGCTTTAGCACTCGCGCTTAGATATATTTCTCGCGGAGCAGATTGCTTGCCCGTTATGACACCCGTGGACCTTAGCAATTTAGCCTAATACTCGATGATGTCTATTCAGGACAGAATGTACTCAAACCAAAACATACCATCAAGTTTTGCTTTTATTTTTTAAACAGTAAATTACAGACATAGCAGACAGTTTATACATTTATTGTCCCATAGCCTCAATAAGCGGTTGTATAGTTTCCAGTCCAGGAGGAGGTTGACACCAGGTGTCGTGGAGGGGTCGTGGGGTGGGCCCCTACATTGTGTAATTCTTTTGATTCAAGGACCGAATTCCTTTGTAGTTATCTAGTGGTTAATTTTGATTATCATGCTTCGGTTGTTTAGCCTTTACCTCTTGTGAAATAACAACGCCTAAACAAATATAAATTTTACCGATAGATTTAATTTCATATGTAAAAATATATTACTTCCGTTAAAATTTCATTTAGACTGGTGTTAATGGGGTATTGCCTATCAGCTGTCGATGGACCTGATGCTTTCACTTTAACCCTTTACCCAACGAATCGGCCGCATCCGCCCGCGTAATATGCAAATTCAGCAGTTGAAAAAATATTATTTTTCAAAAAATTTCAACAAAACCATATCATGTGATCCCCCTCGTTGGAACGAGCTCATTCCAACGAGAGGTCACATGATATGGTTTTGTTGAATGTTTTTGAAAAATTTGAAAAATTGATATTTAAAATACAGTATGTGGAGAGTGTATTGTCACTAAATCACCTGCAGAGTGGAAATTCCACCCAAGCAATAATTGCAAATGTGTTGCAAAGCATAACCAGCACCAGCAAAGTTTCAGCCAATAGACCTCCGGTTTTAACCCGGAGGTCCATTGGCTGAAACATTGCTTGTGTTTTTTGTCGATAAAAACAGAATTTGAAAGTTATAGCTTGGGTGATAACTCCACTCTGCGGGTGATTTAGTTACAATCCACTCTCCATGTACTGTAATAAAGTTTGATATCGTCTGCGATGGGTAAAGGGTTAAGTTGAAGCTCTTATCCTAGAATATTTAAACACTTCAGTAAAGTCATAATTTGTAATAGCACTTACCAAGAGTTTAAGCTTTCTGCAAAGAGCCGAAATGATAAAGAAAACAGAATACCACAAATTAATACAACAGTCAGAATCGGTTAGCTCTGCCGAACTATTTGATATAGACCATTACGAATACTAAGACCTAAAATAACATTTTGAAATAGGAGCTCTAATCGTCTATTATTCGAACAATCGTTAGATCCATCCAGCTATAAGGAATTAGCTCTACCGAACTATGATGATGACATGAGTTCCACATTTTACAGTGAAAGCTGACTGTTTATATACACATTAAAGGCAACACACGACCAACGAAAGATAGACTTTGATTGATGGATTTGCTGTCCAAACCAGTATTGCGTCAGTCACCTACCTAAAACCTCACATTTAATGATAAACTGTTCGAGTGCTGGGAGCCAATATTTGGGCAGCACTCTAAACTGCAGGTACCACAACTCAAAACTTGATTATCTTTGAAATTAAATTATTCAGCCTGTATGGATTTGCCTTGTTACAATTTATGGGATGGGGGCGCGGTGGCTCAGTAGGTAGAGGTGCAGGCTGCAAGCCGAGAAGTCCTCGGTTCGAATCCCACCTGCGACAACCGCGTTGTGTCCTTGGGCAAGACACTTCATCTCCATTGCCCGCGTGGGGACACGATGACGCCGTGTACTAAGGCGTACTGCACGTCGATGGTACGCATGTCTTCAACCAATCTAACCCTGCATGTGCTGCCGTGCGGAGTTACGATGTTGGGGAGCTGGCAGCTGCTCGTCGTTGCTCGGTGGTTCTCTCCGGGTACTCCGGCTTCCTCCACCCGTAAAACTGTCACGGACATGATTAGCCATTGTACATAAATATGTGACCTTAAACATCAATAAATAAATAAATAAATATTTATGGGATAGTGTATTTGCACTCTCTAAAAAAAATGTAACACGCCAAAGACATTAAAACAAATTTTGGCGACCAAAAATAATTTAGCACTCTATCAGTTAAACGTGTAGATCAAAGATAATTTCAACAATAGAGTGGCCTAGCTTAAAGCCCAGGAACTAACACTGTTAACCCATTACCCAAGGTATCGGTCAAAAACGGGCAGCGCTATTCACAAAATCGCCAATTAATTCTCATTATTTTTTTCATTTTTTGTCTCAAAAACATTGGTTATGACCCCTCATTGGAACGAGCTCGACGAGCTCGTTCCAATGAGAGGTCATAACCTATGTTTTTGAGACAAAAAAATGAATTATTCAAGAATTTTGTTTGCAAGTGTTGTCTGCTTTTCAGGTTAGGTAAAGGGTTAAAGAGAATTTGTAGTTCTCTTTGTTTTCATGTACCTATCTTTAATAATGAACTGGAGTGAATGATGGTTGATGGCAAAGTAAAGCTAATTTTACTAAACAATTTAAAAATTTATAATTTATTGATATGGTAACTAAAGGCATTCCACGTAGATCTTTCATCGTGCACCAATGCTTGAACCCGATGTCCAACTGCTTTCGTTGATATTAGAACCGAAAAGTGAAGGGGTTCCGACGCGTTGGTACTCAGATTACACAAAGTTATCGCTTTGAATGTACCACTACAAAAATGAGTTTTGACATTTTCCGTTCTTTATATTCTAGTGGAAACAATTCACCCGCAGTTATCTTTGCAACGGAACTAGAGATTCAAATGAAAGTGATCAGGCATCACCAAGTTAGACGGAAAAGGACAGATATCGCTCATTCACTCTCAAATCATTTGAGTTGAAAATAAACCCAAATCAGCTGGTTGGAGTGAATATGAAGCCACCTGGGTCCATACTCACTCAGCCCAGTTGAGTCGGGTTAATTTTTAAACCTGGTGATTTAGAGTGGAGAAAGCGAGGAGTAATTGAACATGTTTGGACCTTACGGAAATGTGGTGTAGACTACCTGCGGTTTTCTGCATAGTTCATTGTATGATACGTGCAGTCCTCTTGCTGTGGAGCTGGGGGTCACTTATGATACTCCACGGCTCAATGCACTGATGATAATGGGGAGTCTGATTACCTTGTACTTGGGATGCAACGGATAAATTCCATGTAGTTGGGGCGCTTATCGTGCACTAAACATTTGAGTCAAAAAGACCTTTCAACTCAAGAATATAAATAATTTTCACTGTTACATGTAGCTTAACTTGACAAAGTTAAAATAAGCCATTGCCTTCACGCGTGTGAAAGTCTCTGATTCTGAGAGTCTGAGAGTCTGTAAGTCTGCCAGTCGTTTCACATTTTCTTTAGTACATGTTACACCACGTAGTTCTTGTCCGATCGTCAAGAAATTCCATATGCAGGTTCGCGGTCATATCTAGATGAGACAGTTTTGGTCACGCTCGGTCAGCCGTGACGGCTTGTCGAGTCTGAAACCAGAAAACCATTAGCATAGCCTACAGGTTTATATGTATGAAGAGATTTCATTGTAACTTGGTAGAATCACTCCTTATTATGTCTAGATGAGAACGTCCCCTTTTGGTCGCGATCGGTCACCCGTTATGGGCTTGTGAGTCCGAAACCAGAAAACATTTCGCACAGTCTACAGGTCGTGTTTATGAAGGGATTTTATGGTAGCTTCATAGGATGACATATAATGTCTAAGTGAGAACGTCCTATTTTGGTTGGGTTCAGTCAACCGTGACGGCCGCAAGGCCACATTGCCTAGATTCCTTTAGCACAATCTACTGCTTGCATTTATGAAGAGATTTCATTGCAAATTTGCTGAATGCCTCGGTAAAATGTCTAGACGCGAACGTCTCATTTTATCCGCGATCGGTCAACCGTGATGACCGCATAGGTACGTGGCCTAGATTTGTTTACACACTCAAAAGTTTAATTTTATGAAGCTATTTCATTGTACCTTGGAAGGGTAACTCAGTATGATGTCTAGATGAGACTGTTCTATTTTGGTCACGATCGGTCAGCCGTTACCGCCGCCTGGTCACGTGGCTGGCTTCATTTAGCACTGTCTACAAGTTGTTTTAATAAAGGGATTTCATTGTAACTTGGTGTGATAACTTGGTATGATATTTAGCCGAGACTCTCCTATTTTGGACATGGTCGGTCTACCGTGACTGCCGAACTGTCACGCGACCTGGACTCCTTTAGGAAAGTCTACGAACAATATTCATAAAGGTTTATTGTAACCTGGTAGGATGACTCGTTTTGGAATGATTCTCCTGTAACTTTGTAACTTCGGTTGACATACATCAACTGTGAAGGCCACATTAACCCACGCCTCAGTTCTCTAGTATAGTCTACACCTCAACTTATTCTTATTCAAACCATAGCATATAGGGAACAGTAATTGACATAATCTCAGTTATCACAATTCTTGTCTTATTTCATGATCCTTTCATAAACACTGAACATTATCCTTTTCATCAAACACCACACACAGTCAGGTTAAGCTACAGTGTCACTGACACTTTAATTTTATAAAACATGACAAACAGTCCGTTGTTTACTAATTCCGTGATACTGGACCAAAGTGTAGAGTATATTGTTTCTTTAGTTTTCCCATTTCCAAAATACTTTCTTACTCGATCACCTGTGGTTCTTATCGCCTAATAATATTGCAGTTTTTAATCTTATTCACTTTATTTAGTGTTTGTGGGTATTCTTCTTTTGTTAACCTGGAATTGCTACTTTCCACTCTCTTGAGTTTTCTACTCTTCGTTATTTAAATAGAAACTTACATTTTTTTATTTACTCATTTATGATAATGTATAACTGATAAAGCCATATATGTCCCAAGTCACGTATAAATATAAATAACGTTAGGCCTCGAATGACCATTTTAGTTCAGTATAAACCACATTTTATTTCTAAAATTATACATGGCGATTGCATAGCTTCGCAGTGTAATTAACTGAGTAATGGACGGTAATTAAAGAAAAACGATATAGCAACAAGCAATAGCATCTATGAGCTGTCTTCAAGCCTCCAATGTACACACATTATAATGGAGATGATAATGAATGATAAAATACAGGGAACAGAGTGTAGCGAGAACATTCAAAAGATGAGAGAATAAACGATGAATGACCATTTGAACAGTTTGGCACGCAATGAGTGGATTGCCGTGTCCTAACATACAGTTACAACTAGAAGTCCTCTCGCAAACTGAGCGCTTATCTGGGCTTAATTGCGCGTAGGAATTGCGGGCAATTGCCATATCGATTGACATCCAAAGCACAGCAGGTTTTCCTGGTTACTCACAGTAAGCACATGCAATGTTTCTGCCAATGGACCTCCGGGTTACCCGGAGGTCCATTGGCTGAAACAGCAGTGCTTGTGCACAGGCCATATGTACAACATTTGATAACCTTACTATGGTCTTAACGCGTAGATTTACGCGCACATAGGCGTACTATGCGTGCTCATTTCATATAGAAACTTACATTTTGTTATTTACTCATTTATGATAATGTATTAATGATAAATCCATATATGTCCCAAGTCACGTATAAGTATAAATAACGTTAGGCCTCGAATGACCATTTTAGTTTAGTATAAACCACATTCTGTTTCTTAAATTATACATGGCGATTGCACAATGACGTAGTGTAAGTAATAAAGTAACTGACAGTATTAAAGCAAAAGGATACAGTAGCAAGCAATAGCTTCTGTGAGCTGTCTTCAAGCCTTCAATACGCACACATTATAATGCAGATGATGATAAAATACAGCGACTGGGGAACAGCCAGAACGTTCATAATAGGTGAGAATACACGATAACGGGCATTTTCTAATTTTGAAATGATTATTTCAATAGACAGGCACCCAATGATTGGATTGATGGGTCCTATTATATACCAAAATTTTAAAATATGCAATACATAATTCGAGTCAAGTTAAGTGGGAAAATACCTGGTATCAAGATTCCACCTGATCGAAGCATGTGAATCATTTTTTAAACTTTGAAATAGCCCACGTGAGAATAAGTTGTCTGTACGTGTATCTGTGGCATAAAATATTAAATAAATGAAATCAGTAGAATTGTTTACTTCATGTTGTGATATGGTTTATTAATAGACACAATAAGTCAGTATTATCAGTGCGACCGGGAAGTCGATTTACCCAAGCAACCGTGGTCCACCCTGCCATTCATTCTTCTTTCATATACAGACGTGGGTGAGGTGAGGCGGGTGGTAGTGGTTTCCATCAAGTGTTTTGAAAGGGTAAGGTCTATTGCGACGGGGGGGGGGGGGTCATCATACTTCGCTCTGGAGGGGAGGGGGTGGAGGTGTTGATTCATGTTTACTTCAGTTTACAGCTCACTCAGGTGAGTTGGGGTGGGGGAGGGAGGTAATCGTTTCTGAGACACACTAAACATAGGCCAGTTTCGTTCAGTGTTTCATTTGTCTGTAAGCTAAGAGACTAATGTTTCTATTTCAAATTAACTTTGTACTTATATCCCGATAGATTCTGTATTTTGATTGGTCAGACTGCCTTGGAGAAATAGCCACGGCAAAGGGTGCGCCCAACACCCAAGGTATATGAGAGCGTGCAACATACAGGGTATAAGCGCACTCGAAACATCGGGGGTATATGGTTTTAATGAAAGCTTTTCTCTTCCGCTCGCCTCATTACAAAAATCGAACCAAAAAACCCGCAAATAGTCACAAATATCATCAGATTTCCGACAATACAATTATAAAAATAACGTAGAGCGAATAATTCGTCCCCTGAGTACCAATGTGTTCTATGTGTCAGCAGGCACATAGAACACATTGGAACTCAGGGGACGATATGTCAACAAAATACTGTTTACTCGTTTTCCTTAACGACACAAGGGAGGTAACTATATCTGTTGTCTTCTGCGATTATAAAAACAAACTTATTATCACGAATTTGGTCCCAATGGTTGTGGAGCTGAGAAATGCGTCCACAAATTTATTTTCCCCAAATTGTATTGTGTTTCAAACGGGATAAAAACGTTATCTCCGCCAAAATGTATGGTATATGGAGATTTAATACCTGGATGTCTCATTTAAAAACCGCGCCTGCGGCACGGTGTTTAAAAATCGACATCCAGGTATTAAATCTATATATACCATACATGTTGGCGGAGATAACGTATATTAACCTCGTTTTGCTTATGTCCATGATATCAGTGCTGTCCGCAACAATCAATGCAATTATTTCATTTACTTAATTGTGAAGCCCATGGATGATGCTGTACCCCACTTTCCGTGTAACTAGATTCCCTGAATTCCTCCTATTGATCTTGTGTTCTGATGTGTCCCCTTCCTGCTAAGGTGCAGCCTGTCTCGCTTGCTCCCCTTACCCCAGAACAGTAGTATGTAACGTGGTTTTGGGGCATGGTTTTCCGGACCTCGGTGCCGGACCTCGGAAGTGACGTCATGTCACGTGACCCAGTGGCGCCATGTTGGTAACCCGCGCGAGCGGCCATGTTGTGACGTCATCCCCATTAGAAGAGACCGACAAATCACCAAAGGTGGCGGCGTCGCTCTTCTAATAAAGCAGAACATCAAAACTAAAACAATAAAAATCAATCACCTCGATGCAGAGGTGATTGCAACTGAAATCACTGTCGACAACAAAAACATCGCTTGTTATTATAACGACCCAAGCAAAATTGTTTCTGACACTGTCTTTGAATTCTTTACGAGGAAATAGAAACACTGCATTTTCCTCGGCGACTTCAATGCCAAACACCTGTACTTTGGCTGTAACAAAACCACCCCCAACGGTGAAGCCCTCCTTGAAATCACAAAGAAGCATAACCTTCATGTGGTTATGAATGACAGCTCAGCAACTTATATCAGTAACAACCCATTATCCCCATCCGAGATCCGAGATCTAATTATCGCCAGTGACTCCCTGATAAACCACATCGATGACCACTGGGTCGGCGACGATGACTTAGGCAGCGATCATCTCCCGGTCCATGCCTCACTGCAGCTAGGAAATGACCCACTCAGGTACCCCCCCCCCCACACTCTCCGCAGAAATTTTAGAAAAATTAATTGGAACCTCTATCGTGACATCATCGATGTCAAACTCACAAACCCGCACCCCCACCCCCCCCCCCACCCCCATCCAATACAGCGGTACTCGATACCTAATGCGAGGGCATAGAGAAAATCATTAACTCAACCCTAAACGAAATATGCCCAAAAGAAGAAGTGCGCCCCTGGAGAAATATTATCTCGGGCGACACACTCTCACTAATCAAAACTAAACGGAAAGCTCTTCGCGCTCTTAAAACCGAAACTGACCCCGGTAAGAAAGCTGACCTAAACAAAACATACAACCGCCTTCATGGCGAGGTCAAGAAAGCCCCCCAAGCTGAAAAACAAGCCATCTAGGAAAAGGCAACAACCGACCTAAACGGAGTCCAGGATGCCAAAAAATTCTGGGACTCTTTCAAAACCCTAACTGGGCAAAAAAAAAAGAAGCCGCAAAGCCGCAGGCAAACCTCTTAAGAAGGAAGACGGTTCCTTCACGCGTACCGATAAAGACAAGGCCGACACCTTTGCCGACCTCCTAAGAAAAACGCATCGCCCGCATCAAGGTGCGGGCAACGATGACGCCGCCATAAACGCCATTGATAACTTCATCAATGAACACCCTGATATCTAAATTCGATAACGAGCCAGAAGACGGGGATGACTGTGACCTCGTCACCTCCATCACTAATGACGAAATCATCAACGTCATAAAAAATGCAAAAATTCTTCCGCACCCGGCGAAGACGAAGTAAGCTACAAAATTCTAAAACAAAGCCCATACTCCCTAATCGAAAAACTAAACAAACTGTTCAACGCATGCCTCACCCATGGCTACTTTCCCAAATGTTGGAAAAAAGCCATCGGTGTCATGATACCAAAACCCGACAAGGACCCCTCCGATCCAGCCAGCTACCGCCCAATCAGCCTACTCAGCTGCATTGGTAAGACATTCGAACGAAGCCTTATCAATCGGTTCAGGGGGCACCTTGAAGACAACGATTTTTTCAATAAATGGCAAAGAGCCTATAGAAACCGTAAAGAAGGCATCGAACATGTCTACCGACTAGTCACCCAAATGAAAACCACTATCAACAATCAGCAAATAGGCGCGGCAGTCCTGTTAGACATCGAAAAAGCATTTGACTCCGTTTGGCACAATGGAATGCGCTACAAATTATCAAACATGAAACTCCCCAAGAAATTGCTCAGATTACTATCCTCTTTTTAAATGATCGCGAAATTAAAGTCAGAGTGAACAATGATATGTCTGACAGTGTCCCCCTTGAAGCAGGCACCCCACAAGGATCCGTCCTAAATTAATTAACTTAACGTCTCCGAGGATCGTGTTCAAGTCTCCCAATTCGCGGATGATAAGGGCCTCTGGGACTCTAACAATACGGCCAAACTGCTCGGCCAAACTGCTCCAAAATCCCCTGCAGCGCGCTCTCGATGGCCTAGAACAATGGTGTGCCAAATGGAGAATTAAGATAAACGCCAACAAAACCCAAGGAACCACCTTTACTCGTAAGAAAAATAAACGTGATTTTGACCTAAAACTTATGGATAACACCCTCCCAGAATGCAAAGAGGCGAAATTCCTGGGCATCATCATTGATCAAAAATTGTCCTTTAACAAACACACTGACGACACGGCGGAAAAAACCACCAAACGCATTAATTTATTGAAAATGTTAAAGAGAACTTCATGGGGAGCCAACCAGTCCACCCTACTCAAACTATACAAAGCCTTTGTGCGCCCAATACTCGAATACGGGGCAATCATCCTATCTGACCTCAACCAAACTAATATGGGAAAACTCCAGAAGGTCCAAAATCACGCGTTTAGAGTCGCCCTCCGCGCCCCATGGGACACACCCATCAAAACACTCCACGACAGGCCCGATATCCCCACCATCAAAGACCGCCTAGCCGCGAAAAATCATGACCGGCTAGCCGACAGTGAACTAATCTCCGAACTTGGAGCCATCTGCGAAAGCCGACAAAAGCCCAAAAATTCCGATCAAAACTAAAACCGCTCGAAGTCCACATTAAACGCTCGCGATCCCCGGCACCTCCATATAATCTCAGACTAACCTAAATAAGATCGCAACAAGCGAAGGGTACAACAGGAAAGAAACACCCTCGGGTGTGGTTTGGTGTGCTAAACCTGTTACCCTCCAGCTGAAATCTCATTTCCAGCCTGGGAAGCTCAGCCCACATAAAACGCTCGCGATACCAGGCGCCTCCAAATAAACTCAAACTAATCTAAATATGGTCGAAACCAGCGAAGGGCATAACAGAAACACCCTCGGATGTGGTTTAGTGTCTAAACCTGTTACCCTCCCGCTACAAACTCACTCTCAGCCTATGAAGGTGAGCTAACAGGCAGATTAACAGCTTAACTGTGGCCTTCTACCAGAAAGGGCCGCCTTCACCGACTCAGCTAAAGATTAAATCACAAATTAAAACATAATGTGCTACTTTTATCTTTCTTTTATTTTTACATATTCTAATGAAAACTTATTCTGCCTTCTTCTTTTAAGCAGGTACACAGAAGATGCTTTTTGACCAGCACCCCAATAACCGCTAATGACTGTCTAACCGTTATAGACACGGTAACCCCCATGGTTCCTGAACATTCTCCACTCCATCCCTAGAAGTGGTCGACCACTTTAAGGGAGGAGAGCGTTGGTCCTGCGTCCCGCCTCTGCCCCTTTTTGTAAGCGCATTGCGCATCTCTCGTCCCAACCCAATAGGATAACAATGCAGACCTGCCCCCGAACCAGGGAAGTTCGGGTCTTTTTTCTGCTGGTCCCCGCAAGGGGTCGTTGTTGTTTCCTTCAAAGACGTCCTACCAAAAAAGAGACAGCCTGAGGCAGATTATACTTGGCAGTGATGGCCATCACTCAATATCATCTCCGAAGTGGCAGACTATACTTGCCTGAACATCCAGATCGACTGCACCCTCGGGGAGAGGTAGTACCTTTGTGAGAGGACCCAACCTCTCACACTGGTCCTCACCCGAGGGTTCAACCGACATCAGTCAAAGAGATCATCACGCACAACCGCCACGCCGAGTACCTGAACCTGTTCCTCCTTCAACACGAGTAGACATGTGGAAATGAGTCATTTACAGTCACTGAGGGTCGAAAGGGGTGTGTTCCCCATACCGTCCCTGCGCGCCTTTGGCGCCTTAAACCATTCCATTCGGGAATAAAATTAAAATTAAAAGTATTTTTGACAATGGAGGTTATTACTAGCAACAAAGGTGGAAGTAAAGTTTGTTATAATGGTTATTTGTGTACTAAGCATAGTACAACCAAAGACAAAATATGGTGGAAATGCTCTAAGCGTTCAAGTTTAAAGTGCTCTGGAAGTATATTCACAAACTTAGCTTTGGAAAATCCGCAATCTCAGCGTGATCATTGTCATCCTTCTGATGATATAACTGTAAGATTCGTGAAAGCGCGTCGTCAAATGAAGGACAGAATTTCTAATTCTATGGACAAACCATCTCAAGTAAATAAATAAATAAATTTATCTTCCTAAAAACTACTTGAGTTGCAGTGTTGTGATTATTTCTGATCAATATGTTTGTCCGCTTTCTTTGAAATCCCAGTACTGGAAAACGGTGAGCAGACAATAACCCATGGGACAATAACCCATGCGGACAACAACCCATACATGGCGGACATTAACCCATGATATTAAATTTTATAATTTCATTTTTTGCTTCCAAAACATTGTTTATGGCCCCCTTCATTGGAATGAGGGGTCACAACCTATGTTTTGGAAGCAAAAAAAATATTTTGTTTAGTTATCTGCTGCACAGTGAGTGTCATTTTAATAATAAAAAAATACAATGTCGATCTATATGTAGACATTATATATAAAGTCTTGTGTTTTAACATTTGGGCTCATGAAAACAAGCAAGTCTTTGAAGATTTTTACCATACTATATATAGTTATAGTTGATTGATTAATGGGGTTTAACATCCCAGTCAAGAATATTTCACTTTTACCGAGACACACAGAGGTAGCCGATATTATTATAAAATAAATGAAAAACAATATCTATAATTTCAACTAAATGCAATATGACCTTTTTTCCTTGACTTTTTTTCCTATGACTTTTTTCCCAGACTTTTTTTCCTTGTTTTTTTTCCTATGACTTTTTTTCCTAGATTCGAAAAATTACGTAACATAAATATTGTAGTAGTGTAATAAAAAGTCAGATCATGTGGACTCCGCGGGAATTGCCGTGTTAGTTATTAATTCTGTGGGCAAGTAGGTAGCATGCCCACGGTCTTGCAAAAACTCTGTCCACAGAAATATATGTGGGCAGTTGAAAGGTAATTTGCCCACGGTTTTCCACAACCACTGTGGACATGTGAAAAAGTGACTGCCCACGGCGACTGTACTGTAAAAAAGAGACGGAAACATATGTTTTTTTTTTATATTTGAAAGCAGGGGAAGATATTCTCCAGGGGTAGGTAAGTGGAGGTATTGGGAAAATGTCTGCTTTTAAGATGCAGGATGGGTGAAAATGGCTGGTTTCGGTATTTTTTTCATGCTGTTTTCTAGGTTGAAGACTTGCATTTGACAGTAAAGTATTTCACATATATTCTGATTGTTTATTTCTACTTAATCTGATAGTGTTATATGTTTTAGTGGATTTACTGCATTATTTTATCTCGATGAACACAACGTCGTGACTATGGACAACGACTCATGGTCGCAAAAGGACACGACCGCTGCATCTTGAGGGACTGACAGCTAATGAGAAACATAAACAAACTTTGACATGTGTATTGGACTTACATGAAAGTTATTCAGATAAGGGCAGTCGCGTTCTAGGTACATTAGGTATCACGAAACTAAATATTTTCCCATTGGCGACCATTATAACGTTCAGGCCAAAAAAAATATTATCGCATCACTTTAATTTTGGCATTCAAATATCTTTGTCAAGTATAGTCCTTCAGACGACCTTTTCTGACCCCAAAACAAATAAGAGAGAAAAATTGACAGCAAAGGAAGTACCGGTCACGTGCACATATTATTCAGGGAATTCCCAACAAAAACGCACCACATGTAAATTGTATTTTTTAGGTCCACAAGTCAACAAATCACTCTCTTTTTTATCTGGAATATTCATCAATAATGCAAGATGTCAACAGAATGCTTCAAACGTTTATTGAAACGATTTATTTTCCAGGGCTGTTTACTTTTAGAGATTGCATCACTTCCGAGTGCAACATTTCAAGGCGGGTATTTCTAATTCAAATATTTAGTTCAGTGATACCTATAATCATCCCCAACCCTACCAAAGAGACATTTTACCACTTTCAGGAGATAAAAGAATCATGTCTGCATTAGAATCCAACTTTTGGCTTCTACTGAGTCAAAAACATGTGAAATTTGCTCTTTAAGGAAAAGTGTCCAAACTGTGTCAAATGAGCTTAAAAACTGGTATTGCCTCCAAAAGATATTTCTAGCTCGTTACCTAATAAATTAGCTGAGAAAGATGAGAATTTATAGCTTTCTTTAAAATCTACCCTGATCCCAAAATAAAACTAAAATATGTATTAGCACACAATATTTTTGGATGAATGAATGTAAATATTCTTTCAAAAATTAGGGCTGCAGCTATATATTTCACCAATATAAAAGGACTCGGCCATTTTGTCCTAAGAACTGATGTAAAATTTTCTTCTACCTAATCATGCGGTAAAATATAGCCCTGAAAAGGATCCCCCGGTATGCCCCTTTTCATCAAAATCTTTGACATCATTCAGAAATTAATTGATATTGACCCAAAACAACACCCCTGTAATATTAAATCCCCATTTGTGATAGATTTTAAATCACATTCTGGCTTCTGAAGACATTTCACCTTGTGTTTAGTGAATATTTTGTATTTTTTTGTGAAAGAAAGCATCCGTTTTCTCAGTTAAGGCACGTAGTGTCATTGGTATGGCACTGACAAAACATAAAACAGGGTTTCTTTCAAAGGAAAGACCAGTACACGCTACTGTGGTAACTCATAACAATGTCAATGCCTAAACTCAAATATTGATTTTGTAGTGTTATGCTTGTGCTGCAAGTACCCATCAGTGAACTTTCACAACTTTTGTTTCAATTCCCACAGACACCCATTCTGACAATAAGAGTGAAACTGTAGAAAATATGTTTCCAAAGAGGATGAATCTAGGATTTGCAACAAGAATCTAGAGGTCTTTGATGTTCAATGTATTTGTGTGCGTGGGGGGGGGGGGGGGGGGGGGGGCGGGTGAAAGATAGTCAGCTGCCAAATATTGAAAATGCAGACACAAGTAAATGAAAAAAAGAAACAACTTGTATGATGAAGAGACAGATAGATAGACAGACAGACAGGAGACAAACAGACAGTTAGAATTTCAGTCACACATTTAGGAAGTCTACATTAGAGTACTGAATGACACACAATGAAAAATATAGTGGAGGAACTAGGACAAGATAGTCAAATAGAAAAATAATTCAATGGACCATGAGTGCTGCAGTCTCAAAGTAAATTACAAGAAACTGAAAGTTATGATATTAACTTCAGCCTCTAAAAATATGTTGTACAGTCTTTCTAAATGTTTATCACCAGCAAAAGGGTTAAGTGTGTATGGGTGGAGAACTTAGTTCAAGGAGAGATCAATATTTCACAACTGTCACTGTAAATTTGTATTGTATCATGAGAACTATGACGGCACTAGTACCAGACTACTGTACTGTATTGGCAGCTATGCACAAATGTCATTCATTCACATTTGTCATTTTATTATGTTATTCTTCCACTGTTGCCCTCTCCCCTCCTCGAATGCAACAACCTCGACTCTCCTGATTGTATCCCGTATTTGTAGTGTTTGGTTAATACATAGATATTTAAATAACGTGAAATATCAACCCCACAATGAGGTCATATCCATCCCAGTCTTGCTATATGTATTTTTTTTTATTATACGTTTTGTACAGTGGATTTGTGGCGTCGCAGAAAAGTTAATGCCTGTGAATTTATTTGCCGTTGGTGTTGTTTGTGTTCTTATGCAATTTTGTCCAAATTTGAAGCTGATTCCTTAGTCTGCATACATACAATGGGTATATTTTTACTAGTGAACTATGGGATGTTTTGTGAGGTAAAGGGACCCAAAAAGAGCAATAACTACAATATTTTGCTATATTCGCCGTAATTAGACTCTTTTGTAACACGCTCTAATCTCTCGAAAAATCATATTGTTTGTTTTAATGGGAGGGGGAGGTGGATGTGAGTGAGGGTCAGGAAAACAACTAGGCCCTGTCACTTTCCGTAGAATGGTTGTCTTTTTCACAATTATGTAATTGCCCATGTCTATGTATACTACACTACAAATGAATTGATTGACTGATTGATTGATTGATTGATTGATCGACTGATTTATTTATTTATTGAGTGGCTGGTTGGTTGGTTCGTTGGTTCGTTCGTTTGTTCGTTTTTTCTTGCATTCATTATTTCTTTCATTATTCATTCGTTCATTCAAGTCTATCAGACTGAAGGAGTGCAAGTTACATCTCCGTCCTGCCGAACCCTATCTGTATCTGCTTCTGTGTTTCGAGGAATGGGCGATTTTCCACTCTAAGTGTGAAGAACATGATATATTCCTCGTATACATTCAGACTGTTCAGTTTTCAAATACATTGCTCAGCCCGACGGCAGGAAAAAAAATCCAATTTTCGTCATTCAATCAGGAGAGCAGCTACCCATGCAACATTTATTTCGCGATAATTACCGAAACTGGTGCCCTTTGGATAATATGTATGTATCGTCATATTCATTGCAATCGATGCGACCCAAGTGGTAGAATACGTGTACCTTGTTTTTCATCTGTTGTGTTTGCTTTAAAAAAGAATTTTACCTCTACATTTATATCAGATTGTGTTTTCAGCAACCGTTTGTTGGAACAGTTTGTAAGCAACACTTCGAATCAATGGTTTTGTCATGTAATCGTTCTTCACCTTCAAAACAATGTCGAAGACCATTTTCTTGACAGTCTCTTGAAGCGTGTAAAAATCGTTGCAACAGTCTACAAGTAGGACCCTGCGAATGTCAAATTTCGGATCGAATAAAATTCCTAATCGAATGAGGCAGATGATTCCTTTAACCCTTTAACTAACGTCACGGCAAAAACCGGCCAGCGCTATTCTCAAAAATCGCTAAATAATTTTCATTATATTTTCATTTTTTCTCTCAAAAACATAGGTTATGACCCCTCTTTGGAACGAGCTCATCGAGCTCGTTCCAATGAGGGGTCATAACCTATGCTTTGTTTTTGAATAAAAAAAAATGAAAAAAAATAGTTATTCAAGAATTTTGTTTTCAGTTGTCGTCTGCATTTCAGGTTAGGTAAAGGGTTAAGTTGTAGATACAGCACCTTCTCGCAATCGTAAATATTGTCAGTCTCCACTCAAGTGTTGTATGTAACTTGGAACTTCGAGTGTATCATTTCCATTCGAATAGCACATCCAATCGAATATGCACTCAGAAATTCCAAAACGAACGAATATCGAATATCATGAATGGACGAGCAGACATACATTTTTTCTGTCCCTGACTCACGTGACATATTGAGGCAATGGGGTGGCTCAATCACCGACTGGTAAAATACTCCAACTACGCCATCGAGGTAGGAGTTTGTCGATGGCACGCCGTGGTGATATAGTTGTAATAATAATCTTGCGGAATGGGATTTTAGTTCAAAAACTCAAGACTTTCTTTATTGCTTTGGTTAACCATATTCGAAAATTCCTTATTAGGAATTCAGATTTAGACTCTAAATTCCACTCAATTATGCATTTCTGTTTCAATTCCTGTTAGAATAACGCATATTTACAGGACACTGCCTGCAGGATTCGTTTATTGACCACATTCCCAACCATATTTAATTTGGTAGTTTATCATTACCGAGTTCAAATTCAGAATCCCCTGATCTGAGATTAAGAAATGAAACAATTAGTTCTGAGACTCTATTATCCCTTTGATACTTTAGTACGTCTTATGACGTACGAAATCAAACAGCGCGTTGATATTTTTGTACGTGTTATGACGTACGAAATCAAATAGCGCGTTGGTACTTTTGTACGTCTTATTACGTACGAAATCAAACAGAGCGTTGATCCTTTGTCATTTGTTTGTTATTATTTTTCGATTTTTTAAAGTTTCAACCTCAATTCCTATTTTCTCCCGAATAGTGCTTAGTGGCACCCGTTGAGTCAAATGGTATCACAGCTTAAAAAACGAATATAATCCCGCTGTTAAGACTTCTTAACTGGTTAAGTGCAAGAAGCCACTATCAGAGCTTTCAAAAAATAAGGATACCAGAGCAACAGACAACACCTTTCTTGCTTACATTTCATATTCAGTCAAACACAAATAATATTTTGCTTATATAAATTTGTTTTATTACAAATTATTGGAGAGTGCCTGTGGGCACTCTCCAATAATTTGTAATAAAACAAGTTTTGAATAGCAAATTCAGACCACCAAAATAACTAGCTCTCTACTAGATAATCACTAATGTGAAAAATATCTTGTTATTTGTACTTTCCGACGTTTGACGTAGCATTTTGAAAAACGTTGAAGAAACTGAATTCCCAGTGACGTTTGCACGTCAGGATGATTAAAGTCTCAAAGGGTTAACTTAACCATGAAATTCTGTATTAAATAGTAGTTTGTGTAAGACACTCCCCATTCTAGAGACCTATGTTGGCTAAATGTCCATGCTCGATATCGGTTGAGTATTATAGGGAGTAGGGGGGCTGCAAGTCCCAGTTTTACATCATATGACATTAAAGAGTCCCCGAAGGTCCACACGAGGACGGTCGGATTCTTTTCCATGATACAAAACAGAATCCATGCGTCCGCCGTAAATATGTCATTAGCTGTCAACATCGTACAGCTCTAAGTATAAAAAAAAACAAAACAAAACAGGTAGGTGCCTGGAAAATGATTTATTTGAAGGAGGAGGTGTGTGTTAACCTGATTTGAGTCGGCTGTAATGGCTGCCCAATCCCTCAGCAGACGGATACGGATCCTACAGACTCCCATTGGTTTGTCCGACTGTGAGTGTGACGCAAGTCCAAGTAATAAATCTAGTCTTTTTAGATACATATGAGTGCAAGCAAGAGAGAATTGATGTTTCGGTACAGACAAAAATGTCCCGACTTGAACAATTATTAGAGGAGTTTACGTCACAGACCTAAACTCCCCATTAGCGACGCTACTGAGTTCAGGAACTCTGTGGTTACCTCCACTTCACTCCTTCTGCCAACACGAATTCCGTTCGTATACATGTACTCATAAATCAAACCATGATACACTGATATTTTCGAATATTAGTTTTCAACTTACCGTCTTAGAAATCCTTGCAGCTTTTCGAAGAAACGTTTCCAAGTTGTTATCGTTCGTGAAGAATTTGTTCCCTGGACACAATCCAATGAGGGAATTTTTCGCCATTATTATTCGCTCCTTTCCTTCGTCTAAGAAAATTGACGGCCAAATGTTTGCTCCAATATAGCAATGCTATCTTTGTTTCTTTTTTTCCTGTCAGATCGTGTGTTTAAGACTTATTTGAAGTGCCGTTGTAAAGCAACTATGGATATTTCCACACGGTAAATCAACGCATGTAGTTTATACAGTGACTTGAGTTAAACAAATAACAGATGTCTGCGTTCAGTTCTAATTTCTTCAAATAAAACTTCTGCAAGTTCAAAGTGTGTAAACCAACTCTAACGTTTAATACAAGCTATCTTGGAAAAGATTGCATACCGCGCATGAGTTCATTTCCCAAGCATTTAGAGATATGATAAGATGACCAGTACAGCGATAATAAGTGCATGAATAGTTTACTGGGTTGTGTGAGAGACCTGGAAAATCTGACTTGATATCATCCCGAGTCTAAGAAACATTCTAACTTTGATACACTAAGAGGAGTTTTTGTGAGAGCTGATAACGAGAGAATGGCGTGATATATAGAGGATAAGGAATGAGTGTTTTTCTCATTTTATATTTATGAAACGAGTCTAAGAATTTTCCGTTTTGACGAGCCTCTGGCGAGCCCAAACGGAAAATTCAGACGGGTTTCATAAATATTATATGAGGAAAACCTCATTTCATATTCTATTTATCATATGACACACACACGCACAAATTAGCCACTTAGTACGACCCATTTAACCCATCACCTAACTTGAGTTGCAGACGGCACTTGGAAAAAAACATCCTCGTATAACTAAAATTTAAATTTTTTGAATCCAAAACATAACGTCGAGCTCGTTCCAATGAGGGGTCATAACCTATGTTTTGGAAGCAAAAAGTGAAAATATAAAAAAAAAAATGAATGGCGTTTTTCTTATAGGTAAAATATTAATACAATATAACCCACCCGAAATAGGACAGATAACGTAAATTCTCCCTACAGAAATTATCCAAATATGACCCAGTTGTATTTTGTTTAGCCAATCAAATTGTCCGGTTTTGAAACTGACCAATGAAAGCTCCCAACTCTAATTATGCAAATTATGAAAATGTGGCCCAGTTGTATTTTGTTCAGGCAATCAAATTGTCTAGTTTTGAAATTGACCAATGAAATTGATGGAAGGCTTTATTTATCACTGATTAATATGAAAACAAAATATCAAATATTTTAAAGTGAACAAAACGGACGAGTCATATGATAAATAATATATACTACTCAAAGTTTTATAAGCATCCAAGTACATCCAACTACCTGTTTTACGTTTTAGTTGAAATATTTTAATGAAAAGTGCATATATTTTTTATTTAATTATATCTTTAATGATTTAAGTACAGATATTAAGATTTTATTTGTGTTTGACATTGTTTTTTAGCTTCTGAATACGATAACCATGAAAAATGGATATTATTGGTAAAAGAAGAAATTTTTCAGTTTGCCCAAAAATTGAGTGGAGCGAACTGGTATGGCTTCAATATCGAGTATGAGACCCATTACTGTTAATTACAGCCTGACAACGCCTTCTCATACTCCCAATCAGGTTCCTGGTGGTCCTTTGTAGGATGTTGTTCCATTCTTGGACCAGCATGGCACCAAGCTCCTGGACACTTCTTGGCTGGACTGGACGGGCTGAAATTGCAAGCTGAAACTCATTCCAGGCAGGTTCGATTGGATTGAGGTCAGGGGATCTTTCTGGCCAGTCCATACGCTTAATCCCCCCCCCCCCCCCCCCCCAGTACTCCCCGACAGCATGGGCAACATGCGGACGGGCATTATCGTCCATCAGAATGAATTTATCACCCACTACACGTGCATACAATCTGACGTGGACATCCAGTATCTCATCAATATACCGCTGTGCAGTCAATGTACCACGTTCAAGGACATAGAGCTCTGTACGCCCATCTCTGATGATGCCGTCCCAGACCATGATTGACCCCCCACCATAGCGGTCATGCTCAGCAATGTTGGCTGCTTGGAGTCGCTCTCCAGGTCTTCTCCATACCCTAGAACGCATATCTGTGTGGTCTAGGCAGTACCTTGACTCATCTGTAAAAAGGGCAGGTCGCCAATCTTCTCTGGTCCATCCGAGGTGCTCCATGGCCCACTCATATCGTGCCTGGCGGTGGTTCTGGAACAGCGGAATGCGAATACATAGTCTTCGCGATCGGAGACCACCTTCGTGTGCAACCTTGCCAGCATAGTCTGCGTCGAAACATTTACCCCGGATGCATTCTGAAGATCACTGCGAAGCTGGGTTGCTGTGGCAAAGCGGTTCCTACGAGCCTGAATGATCAAAAACCTGTCTTCAACTGCAGATGTTGCCCTGTCTCTGCCACTACCATGCCGTCTTACTGGTGTGCCATACTGCTGAAATCTTGCCCAGGCTCTGGTGATCACCTTATGGTGCATACCAAGGGCTTCACCAACCTGACGATGGGTAGTCACTTGCTCCACCATCCCTACAGCCCGCCACATTTCTGCTTCAGACAAATGTCTTCTTACATTTGCATTTGCCATATTGAATCATTAAATTACAAGGGCTTGTGTTGAAATGAAGATTGAATACCCTACACATGTCATGTACATGTAGACAGTACACGAGTGATTGACAACTTAAACTGGTTTTAAAACAATTTAAGAGGTGAAATTTAGTACTCTACATAGCATAGATGGATGTGACCGGGTATGGTGGAAGGTCACATTATGATTGCAGGAAAACTACAAACACTGCTCTGCCAACAAGTAACAAGAGCAGCAGACAAACGAGCTGATCCAAACTCATAAAGCTCACTTCGTCACAATATACTCAACAGGAAATAAAATATATAAACAGATACGTGTCACTGATAGTTTGGGGATAATTTCACCGGCTCCAGGGGCGTTCTATTTGAAAGTTAGAGGTAAAATGCATGTACTGTACGTAAAATCTTTACATTACATGTGCGGGGATTTCTCCGCTCTCCTAATTTGAAAACCGGCAGATCAAACGCTGAGAAGAGACTCATGCATCTGTCAAATGACTAAATAATATTCTCCCCACGTGTGCAGTCCCTCTCCTATTGTGGAATGCTTTCACTTTGAGCAAGTCACAAGCGGAAGCATAGTTTGCTTGATCTGATTTGCAGGATTCGACCACAAACTGTCGCCTGAGTGCTAGAATGTTCTATGTCCCAGGGGGGACATAGAACATTCTAGCACTCAGGTGACGAAACGATAAAACTCGCGTAGCCGTAAGTTATCCAGCTCGCATCCTCCGTACACTATGAGCAGTCGGTCTCGCGAGTCAAATAATATCAGGCTCGTTTGAAGTGCGAGGCGTTTGACGTTGAGCCACTTCCCTCATGAAAAACACCCCTCGCACATGAGCCACATTGCTGACGAGCAATATTCCAAAGACGGATTGCTCGTGTGTGTGGGGGACTTTAATGCACTTTCATGTATAAATGTAAAGGTATATCAGTGTCGATATATTGTGGGGTGTTTTCCTAAAAGTCCCCGAAAAGTACAGCAATCGAGCTTAGCAAAGACAGATGATTGAGAACTTGAATCAAGATGGAGTGAGCTGACCCAATTATTAGTGAGAAACTGATTGGTAAAGATGGAGAGGAATTTAAAAACACATGGGAGCCTTTCACTATTGAAACTGGCCTCAGGTAATGGCCTGCGGCCAGTTTCAATAGTGCAATGCTTTCATGCGTTTCCAAATTTCTCTTCCTCTTCACTGTTTATATTAGGACATTTGTTTGTTTATTGGATTTTAACGACTCTCTATCCGCCACGGTCATATCGTGTCGGAAAGCTTTATGAGTGGAGGAAGCAGAGGTACTCAGGTGTACACGGGGAGAATCACTGAGCAGCAGCGAAGTGGAATTAGACTCTTCAACTTACTATCCTGGCACACGCAGCATAGTTAGCAGCGCTTGGTGGTAAGTGCACCATCGAAGTGCAGTTCGTCTTAGTAGGGATTAAATGTATTTGCCAAGGACACTAAACAAGGAACCATAGGCTATTATAGACCAAACGATGTGTTGTCACAGAGAGTGGAGATTGGTATATATTGTTCTGAAGGTCTGGAATACTGAAATGCTTTATGTGATAGATTGCAATCATCACTGTCATGCCGAAAAGAAACTTGTATTGTGATTGGCCATGTTGCCAGGTGTCTATAGTTATCTTCGGGTTTCTGCCGAGGTGCATCAAAGCATGCGGGTTCTGTGTGGGTAATCCCACTTTAAATTATATGGAGAAGGCGATAATAAGACAGAGCACAATCTATTTCCTTATTTATCGAGAATCGACAATTAAGTCGCAAGATATGTGCAGGGATTACACTTTATGATTCGGAGCGTTTTATGATACAAGGGAAGTTACTCAAAAAGCCGTCTATCGAAAAACAATGCCCAGCATAGCGTCCCCTGAGTTTCAATGTGTTCTATGTGGAAGTGGCACATTGAACACATTGGAACTCAGTGGACGATAGGTTCATTCACGAGTAGTAATAATTCATTCGGCAGCTAAAACATTTCGTAAAGGTTTGAGTGACAAAAAGCTGGACACGATGTCTGAATTTTATTCAAAAGAATGACCTGACAAAGTTTTCGGTTACTTTCACATCCACACTTGGAATAGATTTGCTCAGATTACAATATAATCGCCCTCAGAACAGAAGAAAATATTTTTGTTTTAATGTGATTAATACATGCTTCGAGCATAGAAAATTCCATATATTGTTTTTCTTGCCGGGGAAGGCAGCCCCTTATAACCTCCCCAATGTTTTTGTAATCTGTAGCCTTGTAATGATGGAATCGATTGTGAGGGGCATTTTTACTGGTTCGGGGCATTATCGAAGTTTTGTTTTTGCTTGTCCAGGGTTCTATTCTGTGTCCGTGTTTCATCATGACATTTGCAATATACCACCTGGCTGTTGTATGGTTGGAGATAGCATGTCGTGCTACACATTTGACCATGTGTCCTATGGATTTGTTCAATTGTTGCGGAGTGTGCTCTAATAGAGGTTATATCTACTTTTGTTATTTATGTAAGAGTTTCTTGCCCCCCCCCCCCTCCCACCCCCATTCCTCCATATTTTACGCTAAGTTCATTGTTTTGGGCTAACCCCAAAAAAGGGTAATCTTCAAACTTTAACCAAACTACCAAACACGTATAGCAGACGACACATGCAAACAAAATTCTCGAATAACTATTTGTTTCCATTTTTTTCACCAAAACCATAGCTTATGCCCTCTTCATTGGAATGAGCTCAATGAGTCATAAGCTATATC
Source organism: Pictodentalium vernedei (assembly GCA_031216915.1). NCBI lineage: Eukaryota > Metazoa > Mollusca > Scaphopoda > Dentaliida > Dentaliidae > Pictodentalium > Pictodentalium vernedei. Next base: position 73,821,715 of record CM062297.1, read on the forward strand.
TTTGAGACAAATAAAAATGAAAAAAAATATTGAAAATTGGATTTGTGAATTTTGTGAATAGCGCTGACCTTTTTCAAACGCTACGTTGGTTAAAAGGGTGAGAGAAACTTACTTTTGGCCTGTACTAATTTCAATTGTTCAGCAATATTTAAAAACACGTTCTACGAATGAGCAAATCACTAAAAAAAAAAATCACTAAAAAAACACAAAAAAACCCAAGAATCGCTTTTTTTATATTCAAAAGTGGGAAAAAGAATAACTTTATTAGCCTGACAAGCTGATTAGCAAAAAAAATTATTTTTTGTCAATTTTAACCCCAAAAACATAGCTTATCTCCCTTTGTTGGATAGAATTTTTGAGTTCCTTCCAATAAAGTAGCATACAGTTAAAACTAGAAGTTCTGTCAGGAACTATGCACTTATTTGGACATAATTTTGCGTAGCAGTTGTGCGAGATTTCTCTATCGAAGGACATCCAAAGTACAAGAGATTATCATGGTTATCAATAGAAAGGATAAGCAATATTTCATCCAGTGGACCTCCGCGTTAAACCTGGGGGGGGGGGGGGGGGGCGGGGGGGTCACTGGCTGAAACATTGCTTTTGCATAGGGCATATGTACAGAATTGATAGCCTGACTATCATCATAGCACACAGATCAACGTTGAAAGTGACGTGGTATATTTGCTGGCAATTCATGACAGGACTTCTAATTTTAACTGTTAGCTTCGTCTTTGAGTCCGAAAGGAACACATTTCGTTAATCCCAAAATGTTCTTGCAAGCTCCATCTTCAATACGTGTTTGGTAAATAAATAAAAAAACACGCCGTAAAATAAAGCGATAACGGCTAAATCTCACTAGGGCCGTATAGAGCTTTGCAATTCGATGCGATTCGAAGTTGTCTCGACGACTCGATTTGATTCGATTCGATTTCAGATGAATTGTCGAGATGTTCTCAAAAAAATACACGGTTGGCTCATTTTCTTAACCGACTAACCGAGAGTTATAACCGGATATTATCCGTGGCCATTATTTCACCGAATCTATGATCAAAACTAGAAGAATTGGAAAACAGCTTTCTCAAACTATTCCGTAGTGTGTATACAAACGAACGTTGTCGAGTAATCGACAACGTTCGTTTGTATACATACTACGAAATTGTTTCTGCTATTACTGAGTACTCACAGAAACTGCCGATTACTAACGAAGTCTTGAACGCCAAAGTCGATTATTTCTCAATATATACAACGCGGCTTCGAGGTGTAATCTATGGCAAAGGAGAAGCGGCATATTTACAACGTTTTAAACGTGGAATGACGATCACTATTGATATTTCGGGTAACCGGTTGACGGTTTTTCTAAACGGTTAGGTAGCTAACTGGTTTCAAACCGATTATCCGGTTAACCATTCCAGACTGATGATACAAGAAGATGAGTTCAAGGAAATTCCGCTTGCAAAAATACTTTCACTTTGACCTGAAATATTCTTCCGTTTTTGATTGGCTTGCCCATGCAGATGAACAGCCAGTTGAATGCAATACCTGGGTGAAGATTGGCACTACTTACCAATATTTACAATTTCAGGAGGCACGAGATTCTATTCGAAATCATCTGCCGTTTAGATTCGACCGGAAATGAAAGATTCCCAGAGCACTAAAACACACCCTTCGTCTTCTTCATGGATAAAAAAAATAATAATTGTTTGATAAATAAAAATAGGTACGAGATTAACAATTAATCAGGCAGGAAACCTGATGGATAACAAAGCAACAGAGTTTTGGATTAAATATTGAAATAATAATTGTCCGAAAAGGGGCGGGGGTATTGTAGAATTACAAATTGCCCGAATTAACTGATGTTATGGACAAACGATCGTCAAATAGTGTTCATAAAAAATGAAAGTATAAATAAATAAGTATTTAATGAAACATCATTCATCTGCAATGGAAAGTAAATCTTCATCACTGGGAGTAAGAGTCGAACAAACGGGTGGCGGGTGTGTTGGTGTGTGTGTGGGGAGGGGGGAGGGGTTAGAGACCGATAAATGAACAATTATGAGGGTTAGAGAAGGCCTGGAATATTGCCTGTCGGGATGCCGAATTGATCTCGCAAGTAGAATGCGATTTTTTAGTGACAAACACGTACTAAGTGCAAACAGAGATTCTACGTTTATTCAATAAGGTCGAAAATGACGTCACGGACAATGCACCTCATGTCGTCACCAATCATGTGATCGATCCCAGCAATAAGCTTGAACTAATTGATGTGAGTCCATGTACTACCTTGACAACTTATCATATCTAATGACGCATTGCGGTGTGACACCACATATAATATCACATCTTTTAGGACATACCATATCGCTCCCTGCAAAGTCTATGACTACCCGTATGAACTGTGACTGTGACATTACGTCGCCTGAGTTCTAGACTGTTCTATGTCCCATAGAGGACATAGAACATTCTAGTACTCAGGCGACGGTTACTTCCCATTAAATAAAACTATTCTTAGATAATTAGCCTTACGCGGCTATCCTCCAAATGATATCCTTAGAAAGGTATCCACCAAAAGTATATCACCATATCGTAGGTATCCTCAAACACCCAGATAAATATTTGAGGGGTGATAGATTATACCCCACTGAGGACATTGTCATAGCCCTAGTGGGATGAGGGTAAGACGAATCACAATGTTCACCTCATTGAGGGATTTCCTCATGACCACCCTGGGCTTCATACGACAAAAAGAAGATACTACAAACATAGGCAGACAACAGAAGGGATTCCAAAGTGGGATTCCGTGTAACGTGGTGATTCGAAGAAATGATGACTGATAGATTACACACCTGTGAGGGATTTCCCATAGCCCTCGTGGCATCGTATTCCCATATACCTGGATAAGGATATAAGGGACCGAGATAGAGTCAATGAGGGCTAGGAAGCATTTAATAGTGCTTCGACGGTAGTAAGGGTATAAGGCTGAACAGGTGATAGAACACTGTAGTAAATCATGAGATATAGAGTTGAAGTCCTGGTAGAAACCAATGGGAAGACATTAGGAGGTTATAGAAGCTACATAAGAGCTATATGGGAGCTAGGAGCTGTGTTGGATCGATGACATAGGTATTCGCCAATTGGGGGATTTCCCCCTGATCCCCGTGCCTTCTTATTCTCAAGTTCCTGCATGAGGATATGAGTGACTTGAAGTAAGACCCTACTGTGGGATTTCCCATAGCCATATATAATGCCAGATGAACTGACACGCCTAGGTCTAGACACAATATGCAGAGATAGTGGGCGGGTCGTAAGTGAATCGAGCAATCTGATTGGTTAGTTGTGATACATAATACATTTATTTTGGTGTACGGGTCAAAATAGAAGTACCTGGAATAGGCGGGAATGGAGGAATAAAGCAGCCAGTTTAGTGAAATGAATCTGAATGAATTCGACGATCAAAGATACTTCGGGTAGGTAGAAACGGGAATCCCGAAAGTCTAGGGACGTTGTCGGTCGGGTCGTTTGTGGTAATTACATACACTCATGTTCAAGCGAAACGCCTTCTGAGCATATCCCGTCCTATTAGAGGGTTTCCGGTCATATATCAACCATGCGGGTAGGGTAAAAAAGGACTTCTTGCACAGTGAAGCTTCTCTCGATTTTCGAGCTTATTTTCTCCTGAAGTAATACTGGCACCTCAGAGACTCTCCCAATAATACTGTGTAAGACGACACTCGACTCTTTCGAATCGGAAATTGAATCGGAGAGTGAATGAGAAATCGAATCGCCAATAGAGAGACTACGCGGATTGTCAATCGAATCTCGGAGGTCGAGCAAAAATAAATCTTAGAACATTTCATAAAATCTTAGAAAGTTCCGAGCTCGACCAGTTCTGGCCCAGTCGGAGAAATCACTGCCTTTTTGTCTCAGGATGACAGTAACGACAGTGAAGATACTGCGAATCCGAGATGAAGTTGACGATAGGTACAAACATGTACTTTTGTTCTCGGCTGTTTTAGTCTTTTCTCGTTTGATTTCAAAGATTTTGCCTAGATCTCTCTGATGCGAATTTACAAATCGCGAGTCAAACTGTCAACAAGTGTAATTTTCCGTCGGTGTCTTCAGGTAGTATCATCCACGGATTTGGTCAATTTGGCAAGGATGTTTCGCATGCGAAATTTCAAATTATCAAAATTGCAAAAACAAACATGTGATTTTCCTTTTACCGAGTTTTTACAAATTATCAAAGTTGCAAAACAAAATGCGATTTTCCGTTTGCGTTTTACCGTGTTTTTACGGCTCTCGAGGTCGATTCGACAGTGATCTCTCGGACCTGTGAGAACATTTCCCCTCCGATTCGACCGACTGCGGATCTATCTGTCTGCCTGTGAATATATATAATTTGGCCTTTTTTAGAGGGAAAATGTTATGTTATTTTACGGATGGTTATTTCTTTTTTTTCAGGAGTTTTTTTCACACATTTGTCTGTACCATTCTGAAGCCATTTTCGAATCGATTTTCACAGAATTTTGCGCGCGCATAGCGGGGCACACAATCTATAAATTCAGAAAGCAGAACTTCCGATTTCGCCCCTCCTTCACCATTATTGGAAAAAAGCTATAAAACTTGGGGCTCTTCGTCACTATCTCGGAACGCGTCTTGTAGATTTTTTATAACATTCATCACTATTAGACATGTCTGCTACACTACAGTTGACATACGAGACATATTGGGCTAAGCGTTAATTAACCCTCCACAGACTGCCAAACATCCAAATTTTGATAAAATGGGCTGTTTTCGTGCACCCGCACAAGTGACATATCGATTAACTCATTCACACACGCGTGTCGTTCTGTGTTTATTACACGCCTTCGCGTAAAAAAATACAATTATTAGAAGGACACTCAGCAATTTATTTGACAATTATCAACAAAAAGAACACATTTTATCGCCAACCAAATTTGCGGGGGAAACCCGTGTTACCATTTCGCCCCCTTGGTTCCAATGTGTTATATAGAACGCATTGGGACTCAGGGGTCGATTTCCACCTATCGCTAGCGATTGAAATTGTAATTGTGTTGCACGATTTGTAAAAAATACCGGTGAAATTTCGCTTGTATTTAAAGTAGTCCGTCAACGATTTCCGTTCCGTACATACTTGCGGAACAGATTTTCATTTTCCACACTGTTTAGTGGTGCTGCAGATGGGGATTACACAGAACAGGCGTGCAATTAAACTCAAAGCATCTGTTTCACCAACGACAATCCAGATCAGATTGCATTGGAGCATTCGATATAAATTGAACACGTGTACACAATCTTCACCTTTGTCTTTCTGAGAAAGCGAAGAATACAAATTATATGCACAGGGTCATTGGTGTTTGTGTTTAAGGGGTACTTTTTCATAACAAACAAAGTTGTTCTGTCAAATGGCCAAATCATTTTCGCGGCTTATTGTCCCTTTAAAGGGTACCGTGGGCAATGATTTTTACTAAAAACAAACTCTCTCATAAGTTAAACAGTCTATGTGTGGACTGGTACCCTTGGTACGGGGTTAAAAGCAGTGTATCCCGGTTGAAATTCCGATGATGTCCGTATCTTCTCGTACCAGTACATGACAATAAAATACTGTGCACATATTTATCACACAAATGAGACCCCCACAACCCCCAATCCCGTCCACTACACCAGCCCTCCCCATCCCTCCCCATCCCATCCCGCACATTGTTTTCAAAGATATTGCCTTAAAATGTGTTCCGTCAGCCCTACGTGCATCAAAATAGAAGTGTCGAATAAATGCAATTAAATATAAAATGTCATAATGCCTACAGCCATTTTTAGCTCGACACACTTTCAGCAAATTCGCTGTTTTTCATCACCGTGAATGGACCTGGATGGAGTTTATTTTCGATCGCGTGTATCCATTCTATTACGGTGGCGGGGATTACCGATCACATATGACATTTTGTCTGCTTTAAATCTTAGAGAGATAACTTCAAAAAGATGTTCACGATGTGACACTTCCGCTTACAGTCGTTGTACGTCAAATAATACAACGCTGGTGTATTTACATGTATATGTCGAGCCAAGCCATTCACTTTGTTGCGTTTTCGTACACAACGTGCCCATGGTGGGGTATGTGTTGACCTGACATGGAAACATTTCTGGTTTTCCTTTACGAAAGAACGAATTCAGGAACCGTGTTAAATTACTTTTCATTGGAGACGAAAGGCGATGGACAGTATTATACCTGCTTCATAACACGAATCTCATTTATTTATGCTCCAAGTTATTATAGTTTGGAGGCGATGCATTGCATGTAGTCACGTCACGGTGCTCTGTGTTCGGTTCCAGAACGTCTAAATAAAATGCTTGGTGGAAATTTGATCCACATGCGTTTGTTACACGACCATGCTATTAAAAGGGATTCCAAATTCGTCAAATTGTATAACACATAATTGATAAGCCATATTCATCCAAGGGCATCACGTCTGTGACATCAGCCGTGATTGGTTAAATTGTCACCTTCTAAAAGTCATAGTACTGGAGTTTTTGGACACAAACACGGGAACTATTGGAATATTTTTTCCCTGGAGACATGAGAACAAAGAAACTGTAAACTCCACTTCGAGTGATCAGCGTCGATTACACACGCGCTGATTGTGATTTCGCAACATTAAATGCTGGCGCCGCGTCTGCATAACTTTTTTCGTCGTCGATAGACACAAACTTACCTACAAATAAGTCATTTGGAAAATACAAAGATGAACGAAGTTAGCGAAAGATTTACGAACAATTATTATTTTCCAAGGTGTGATTTACTGGGATTTCCGGGTTTGATAATAAGCGATAACTTCACAAGTGAATCATTTAATCAACAATTGTGTCATGCATCCGTGCGCGCAAACGAAAACGCTTTGCCGTGGATGTAATGGGGACTCATTGTTTTTTTTTTTTTAACCCTTTACCTAATATGAAAAGCAGACGACACTTCCAAAAAAATTCTTGAATAGCTATTATTTTCATTTTTGTCTCAAAAGATAGGTTATGACCCCCTCGTTGGAACGAGCTCGACGAGCTCGTTCCAATGAGGGGTAATAACCTGTGTTTAGAGAAAAAAATGAAAAAAATAATGAAAATTAATTGGAGATTTTTGAGAAGAGCGCTGACCGTTACGTTAGGTAAAGGGTTAAATAATATAATTATCGTTAATAATGAAAAGTAATAAACAGAGTAATCGCTTGACTGGACTGGTTACGTGAAATACTTCATTCGAGGCGAGGGAGTATATTGTAAAACACACGCGCGCATTCGCACACTTGTGTTTGTACAACGTCCCTCTCCTCTCCTGAATTATTTCACGTAACCAGTCCAGTCAAGAGATTACTCTCTATTTATTTGTTGAATTTAGTTGAATGTGTTTCCAGTAAAAAACACTTTGGATTCTACCATGTGCAGCATAAGAATTCTGCGTGAATTTTAGCGTTCATCGTGGACTGAGTGAGGATGTGAAAACTTATTTTGGATAAGAAACTCGATAACCTGCTGGCTGATTTTTGTATGCCAACGTGAGAACTAAGCAAAAACAGTTATATATACTAGGAGTTCCCTAATTTGTTTCGTTGTTGGAAGAGATTTAATGGAGAATTAGTTCCCCTTAATTTCCAAAAACTGTCAGAAAAGTTAACATTAAGGGAATGGGAATTTCTTATAAAAATTGAAATTTCGAAATCTTAGCGAATTTATATCATCGATGCGCGCATCATTTCTCAGACTGCAGACATTTTTCTGCAGAGTTGTCTAAAAATACAGAAGCTGGCTTTTTTACAATTTTTTTCCAAACTGTTTGAACGTTTGACTATTAGTCTGTGTTGAACCTCCTCTTAAAAATACAAAATGGCGTTTTCGCCATCTTTTGCTGTTCTGTAAGTTTTTTGTCTATTCATAATATCAACTGTGTGCGCAGCATGACATATACTACAGTTAAAACTAGAAGTCCTGTCACGAATTGTTCGCTTATCTAGGCTTAATTCCTCGTAGGGACTGCGTGCAATTGCCATATCGAATGGCATCCGAAACACGACAGCTTCTCCTGGTTGCTCATAGCAAACACAGGCAAAGTTTCTGCCAATGGACCTCCGGGTTACCCGGGGGTCCATTGGCTGAAACATTGCCTGCGCACAGGCCATATGCACAGAATTTGATAGCCTTACTATGGTCATAACGCGTAGATTAACGCGCAGATCAACGTGCTGTGTGTGCTCATTTCATGACATGACTTCGAGTTTTAACTGTGCAGTCGCTGACCTTTCCTTTGATAAAAAAGTCTTGGAGGTGAGATTTGCCATGTTTTCTGGGGACACTGCAGATTTGCAAACTACTGTAAAATCACATTCGCTAAATAAAGAGTGGACACTTACATAGTTTTTGTTGGTGCGAGACTGATAGAAAATGACGGATTATTATTATGTTAACCCTTTACCTAACATGAAAAGCAGACGACACTTGCAAAAAAATTCTTAAATAACTATTTTTTTTTCATTTTTTGTCTCAAAAATATATGTTATGACCACTCATTGGAACGAGCTCGACGAGCTCGTTCCAATGAGGGGTCATAACCTTTGTTTGTGAGAGAAAAAATGAAAAAAATAATGAAAATTAATTGGCGATTTTTGAGAATAGCGCTGGCCGGTTTTGGCCGTTACGTTGGGTAACAGTTATAGTGAGGCAGTTACTTCTAATCAGCTTGTCATAAATACACAGAACGACTCGCGCATAAGAATGGTTTCATTCGATATGGCCCGAGGGCCAGCGCGGAAGGATAAAACGAGAGGCCATATTGATTAACCCATTCACACGCGCGTGTCATTCTGTGTTTATTACACGTCATCACATCTCTAGAAACAATTATTAGAAGGGCACTCAGCAATTCATTTGACAACTATCAACAAAAAGAACACATTTTACTTCCTACAAATTTTGCGACGGGAACCCGTGTTACTATTTCATCCCCCGAGTTCCAATGTGTTCTATGTGCCTCCTGGCACATAGAACACATTGGAACTCAGGGGGACTAGTTTTAGATATCGCTAGGGATTTAAATCGTAATTGCAGTGCACGATTTGGAGAAAATTGCAGGTGAAATTTTGCTTCTATTTAAAAATAGTCAACGATTTCCGTTCCGCACATGTGTGCGGAACAGATTTTCAATTTCCGCGTGGTTTAGTGTTGCTGTAGATGTGGATTTCATAGAACAAGCGTGTATTAAAAAGCAAAGTTTGCATTTGGTACTTTTAATAAACGAATACAACAGCTCTCTGTTGTTTTCATTTATTAAAAATAACAAAAGGAAGCTTGGCTTTACTTTTTACTGATTTCATAATACATTTAACAGTAATGATATGGGAATTGCATATGGAAATTGACATTTCGAAATGTTAGCGAAGTTGGATCATCGATGTGGGCACCATTTCACAATTTTCGTATAGAGAAGTATAAAAATACAGAAGCTCGCTTTTTACAATTTTTCCCCAATCAGTCTGAACCTTTGTGTATTATTTTCTGTTGAAACCCCATTTAAAATTAAGAACACGTTGCTTTCACTATCTTCTGATGTTCTACTTTGTTCTGTCCATTTTATCAACAGTGTGTGCATCGTGGCATACAGTACAGGTCCTGTCCTTTCCATTAACCTAAAACTAGGAGGTAAGATTTTCTATTTTGTTTCCTGGGAAGAATTAAAAACTTGGAAGTTGCTGTAAAACACATTCGCTAATCAAAGAGCCACAGCTGACGGTTATTCAGTTGCTTCAAATTAGCTTGCCAAAAAATAAAATCCAAATTTGCTTTCATGACTTTTAACCACAGACAGCCCAGAAGTCCAGCGCGGACACTTAGTAAGTGTTGATAGGTGTGATACTGATAGATATTCTTAATGATTGATTATCTGTGAAATGGTTGCTTCTAATTAGCGTATCATTACGGCAGCGTATTAGGGTCAGGACCTTTTCATTTAATAAACTGTTTAAACAGTTTAATAAACTGTTTTTACAGATTAATAAACTGTATTTACAGTTTAGAAAACTGTATTTACAGTTTATTACGAGACTGTTTTTACAGATTATTACGAGACTGTTTTTACAGTTTATTACGAGACAGTTTTTACAGATTAATAAACTGTATTTACAGTTTAGAAAACTGTATTTACAGTTTATTACGAGACTGTTTTTACAGATTATTACGAGACTGTTTTTACAGTTTATTACAAGACTGTTTTTACAGATTAATAAACTGTATTTACAGTTTAGTAAACTGTATTTACAGTTTATTACTAGACTGTTTTTACAGATTATTACGAGACTGTTTTTACAGTTTATTACGAGACTGTTTTTACAAATTAATAAACTGTATTTACAGTTTAGTAAACTGTATTTACAGTTTATTACGAGACTGTTTTTACAGATTATTACGAGACTGTTTTTACAGTTTATTACGAGACTTTTTTACAGATTAATAAACTGTATTTACAGTTTATTACGAGACTGTTTTACAGATTATTACGAGACTGTTTTTACAGTTTATTAGAAGACTGTTTTTACAAATTAATTAGCCATTCGATTATTGATTAGTAGTATAGCATGTACCCGATCGTGCGCTATTACCCGGACTTTTGGGGAAGCTGCTGTTGCTAAATTCACATAGGAACCGGACTTTTTGGGTTGCAACCTGACCAGATCTTTCACGTGATGTACGTACTGTATATATAGTATGCTATGATATGTGTAGTGATATATGTACACACAGGGTTATGGATATATAGTGTGGGGTGTGATGGAAATTAATGGTGAAGGTGGGGTTCCTCGAGAAAAAAGATTCCCGCGAAATGGTTGACATTGCTATGGACGTCTTGACGTCATTATGCGCACCAAGACGTCAGAAAACGTTAACCGTTGTTGTTGAACAATATACAATGTGGTATGACATCTTTCGGGTCACGGTGTGTCGAGGCTCTCGTACTGGACTGATATCGTAGTATAGTAAGGGTGGTATATACCCCTTTTGGCACACTATTAGCCCTTGGTGCTACTAATCAACCTTCATATTATCCTACAACTGGTATAGATAGCACATAATGCTAGGTTAACAAGTATTGTCGGGTGGGGTAATGCATGGTCATCGTCTCGTGCGGTATTGCGAAATAGTCCTTGGTGGTTTGGATTTGCAGTATAGTATGGGCGTTATATAGCATGTAGATCCCATCTTAATCCTTGTTGTGTCAGCCTGCCGATTGCCTTGTACTATCCTATGACTGATATAGGTAGTACGTAATACTAGGTTAACCAGTATTGTGGGTTGGGGTAATGCATGGTCGTCGTCTCGTGTGGTATTGCGAAATAGTCCTTGGTGGTTTGGATTTGCAGTACAGTATGAGCGTTATAGATCCCATCTTAATCCTTGTTGTATCAACCTGTCGATTGCTTTGTACTTTCCTATGACTGATATAGGGAGTATGTAATGCTGGGCCAGGCGGTATTGTAGGGTGGGTGGTGGTAATGCATGGTCGCCTAGTATGGCAGTATGGGATGTTCGCTCCTCCTAGGGGTCCCATGTTAGAGCTTCATACTATTAATCCACCTAATGCTTCAAATTATCCTCTGACTGGTATAGATAGTACGTATCGCTAGGACAACCAGTATTGTGGGTAGGGATAAGGACTGGTAGTTTAGAACGGTAGCAGCACCATTATCCACCTATGACGGTGTGCTGACCCACAGATGTTACAGGTATTGCGTAATGATAGGCCAAGCAGTATTGTTGAGTAGGAGCAATCCATTGTTTTCTAGTTAGGAAGTATAGGACGTGTTTTTTATATCCCTGCTGGTTCAGCTTTTCCCTTGGTACTAGTAATCGACCTGATGCTTCATGTTATCCTATGGCTGGTATAGGTGGAACGTAATGCTAGGAGAAGAGCTATTGTGGGCGGGGGTAATGACTTCTGTAGTTCAGTAGAATAGTATGGGCGGTATATACCGACTTAGGTCCCATCTTAACCATTGGAACAACAATCCATCTGGGCTGATGTGCTATCCCATATATGGTATAGCTTGTATGAAATGTACTGAAATGTGGTGTATGCTTGGTCTCCAGTCTCCTAGCAGGGTATGGATGGTTCTTTGACATTCTAAGACTTGGCCTAGGGTAGAGATAATATGTTGCAGTTAGTAAGCCTACAGTGGTGCTTCAGATCAGCAGTAAAGGTAGAAGGGGAGAAGAAGATTATAGGATACTGTACTACAGTACAGGCTAGTCATAGGACGGAAGGCTGAAACCGATGGTAAGGCCACCTTATAGGAGCTCTATAGGGCTTGGAATCCCACTTATGGAATCCCGCTTATAGAATACCTTTTATTGAATCCCTACGGAATCCCTTTTTGAAAAAATTCTAGCCTTCGGCTCCACTTTTTCCCGAACTGAAGATAAGAGTCGTATGTGGAGTCACTCGTTCGACCCATTGCTCTCTGGCTTATTTGCTCGATGGGATTTTAGGCGTTCTATCAATCGGAGATAGTTAGCAAGCCTGCAGTAGTGCTACAAGTCATAGTACAAAAACTAATGGTACAAAGCTGCGAGGGTGGTAGAAGATTGCAGTATTGGATGACTACGAACGAGGCAAGTTAAAGAACAGAAAGTTGAAGACAAGATGGAAACAGATGGCAAGGCTATATGTTTAGAAACTGTGTTCGAGCTTCAGCGCGTAAAGGTTAAATGAGGTGATCGACTCTTCACGGGGGTGGGTCTGAGGGTCATCAAAAACTTATATTTTAGAAAGGTTTCGTGTGGTACATCATTTTAAGGTCTCGATGCGTGCAGTCCGAATATTTGTTATTTGTCCATCCCCGAGAGGGTGGAGCTGAGGGGCATAAAGAAGTTCAAGGTTTAGAAAGGCTGACAAGCGATACATCATTTTAAAGGTCTAGACGCGTGTAGTCCGAATATTTTATATTTGTCCCTCCCCGAGGGGGGGGGGGGGGGGGAGTTTGCTGGGGGCATATAAAATTCAAGTTATAGAAAGGTTGGCATGTGATACATCATTTTAAGGGTCTTGACGCATGTAATCAGAATATTTGGTATTTGCGTCTACCCGAGGGGGCTGAGGGGTGGGGCCTCAAAACTTAAGTTTTAGAAAGGTTGTCGGGTGATTCATCATTTTAAAGGTCTCGACTTGAATATTTTGAATATAAAGTATCCGACCCTCTCCGATAGGGTGGGGGCTGAGGGGTGGGGGCCTCAAACCCCATGTTTTAGAAAGGTAGTCATGTGATACATCATTTTAAAGTTCGCGACTTGAATATTTCGCATTTAAAGTATCCGACCATCCCTGAGTGGGTGGGGCCGAAGGTGCGGCCCCAAAACTCAAGTTTTAGGAAGGTAGGCGTGTAATACATAATTTCAAAGGTCTCGACTTGAATACTTCGAATGTGAAGTATCCAGCATTCCAGATGGGATGGAGCCGTGGGGTGGGTTTCAAAACTTAAGGTCTAGAAAGGTAGCCGTGCAAATGCGAACGACACACTCTTCAGCATATGACAATGTGTGAAACCGTGTACTGTTTTAGCTGTTGTTTAAGTGTTTCATCAAAGGATCTCATTGATTTGGAGGTGATGTCTCGTATGTGAAACAGTCCAAATTGACAGAAGATGCAAAAAAACATGTATTTTTCCCTCTGTGTTTTCCGGTATCTCTTCGTCGGATGCGATTGGTTTGGTAGAGACCTCTCAGATGAGAAACATTTTCAACCGCTTGATATCTTGGTTTATTCCAATCAGTATGTGGCAGACGAATACAGCTTTACGTGGTGTGCTTGTTCGACGGGTGTGGGTCATTCGACAGATTCGAAGGAGATCTAGCAAATGAGAGAGAGAGGAGATTTTCAACTGCGTGACATGCTGAAGTGTAGCTTGATATCACGCTAAACAAGAGAAAGTCCAAATGAAATGAGTGAAAGTATTATGATACATTAAAGTGTCTGATGAAACCTCTCGAGAAGGAAACCCAAAACACTAAAACGACGTCTTCACGAATACATTTTGAGGAAGCTGCACGTACCCTCCAAAAACAATAGCACACAACTAATTTACTCGTTGATCAGAAGCTCGACACTACTCGAAGAACTCATCAACGTTTTTGAATGTAATATTAAGTTTACGAGTCGATTAAAGAGGAATAATTTTGATGAGAGAAATTAATGAAAGTATTGTGACACAATACAGATCTGACTACTTCCACATTTCAATGGAGTGGAATAAGACAAACATTCAGCAAGTGAATGTATTGCGATAGAGAGATCCGTCTGTTATCGCCTCGACATTACGGAAGAATGAAATATGGAAATCCTTTCGCAGAAGTGATTCATAAACACACTGCGATAGGGAGATCCAAGTGCTATCACCTCAACATGTCAAGGGATTGGAATATGACAAAACTTTCGAACAAGTGATTTGTGAACATACTGGGATAGAGATGTTACTGCTATCACCTCGATATTACGGAAGAATGAAATATGAGAGTACTTTCCAGCAAGTGATTCGTGAACATACTGTGATAGAGTGACCCAACTGCTATCACCTCGACATTGCAGGGGAGTGGGATATGACAAAACTTTCGAGCAAGTGATTTGTGAACGTACTGATATAGAGAGAGATCTTGCAGCTATTACTACAATATTTAGAGAGATTGAAACATGTCAAACGTTTGAGCAAACGTTTGAGCATGTCAAACGTTTGAGCAAACGTTTGAGCAAGTGATTCGTAAACATTTTATGATAGAGACATTTCACCGCTATCGCCTCAACATTGCAGGGGAGTGGTATATGAACCAAGGAATGTTGCCTGAATCCGTGCGTGAACGTATGTCTCACCGTGAGGAACCCGACCGTTTCACTTTTGATGGGGCGGTCCTTATCCCGAAAGGGTATGTGACTTTTCGTCAAAAAGCATACATCAATTGTGGTTAACGGGAAACAAAAAATTTAATACATGTACATATAAATAAATGTGGTAATTTGTGAATTACATGGAATCCAATGAATAAACGTTAATCACCCCTACCCACACATTTTTGAGTCACTTGTGGGCCCGCATTATCTGTTCTCGCTGGTTTTCCTTCCTTCTCGTTGGTGCTTGTTATTTGGTCGCCTCTTTTCTTCACTCTTTCACTGCCGTCGCACGGTCACTAACTTATTGTCACTTCAACGGACGTTCTTACTCAACATGTGACAGAATGTCACTCTACAACTGCAGTCGCACGGCCACTAACGTATTGCCACTTTAGTTTGTCGCCATCCCTCTAACAAGTGACGGAATGTCACGCTTATACTGTCGTCGCACGGCCAGTAGCTTTTTGTCACTTTACTGGACGCTTTTCACTCAAGCAGTCGCCACCAATGGAGCTAAACTCTCCGTCGCGGCCAAGTCGGCGGCCATTTCTGAATATAGGATCAGAAATAGGAAGTACGAAGCACAGGGAACTATTAGTATTTAGGAAGACGCCATATCTGTCGTAGAAGGCAATACGTACGTAGGCAGAGTAGGCTTGCCTGTATGAACATTATTCTGAGATAAACATAGATGCTCCTATTCTAAATATGAGTTCTGTGACTCGCCTACATCACAACGTGTCTATACTTTCGCCCCGATGCGGCACATTCTCTAAGCATGGGACATCCCCATCTACTCTCAACGACACACAGCCTCACACACCCTCAGAGTGGAATAGCTGGAATGAATTTACCCGATCGATTTTTTTTTCTATAGCCAGAATATTAATTCTCATTTTAATTGCTTCTCTTGAACTTGGTAGCTTAGATCTATCTTAATTTAATATTCGCTTTTAAGTTCCTTTAAATCTTGCATTTCGGTATATCCTGACATTCGTGACGGACTAGATGCATAATATGGGTGTGTGTCTAGAACATGTGCGATGTACTGTATTTACAATAATTACCTCTTAACTGGTCATAATTACACAGATAACGACTGCAGGATGACACTGGATTTACTACATTTAATGTTTTATCCAGACCGCCCATGTAGCGTTCAATAAATGCGTCATAATGGACATTAAATTGCCTCATTACCAGCGTTGAATTACTGCGGGTCTGTTTAAGTGACAAATCGGTTTTCGGGGGTCCGCCATGTCCTTATCCTTATGCTTTATATTTAGCCCAGTGAGAATGATTATCGAAAACATATACACTTTTAAACAACGAAATCGATAATTGAAGCTATCACCTTGACATATACACCCCTGTAGGCCCCCTTGTTAGTGCTTGGTACTATTAATCAACCGATTGGTTTGTTTTATTATATGGCTCATTTGCTCGATGGGATTTGAGTCGTCCGAGCAGTATGTGCGAGTCACTCGGTCGATAGCTTATTTGCTTTGGGAATGATATATGTTTTTGTTATACACAAGGGAGACAACTTTGTATGAATAAGTATAAATTACGGAAAATGAAGCAATATGATTGTTTAATCAGCTTCCATAATGTGAACTGATTGGATGATCTGGATAAATGAAACAAGAACAAGTGAACTTGGAATAGGGTAGGAAGAATTAGGATTACGTACCACCTTACCAGTGATAGGATGACACCAAATATTCGATAGGTTAATTCTATCAACGGTTAAGCTGGGCCTACAGGGCATATACCAACCATACTCTGCTGCTCTTCTGTACTACCAGGCATTAACCCCATCCCACCATACCGCTCGATAATATGAAGCATCTGGCAAATTAGAAAATTACCAAGGACTAACAAGAGACCTACAGGGGTATATACAGCCTATGCTATACTACCGTTCTAAGCTACCAAGCATTAACCAAAACCCCATAATACTACTTGGCCTACTATAACATACTACCTATACCAGCCATATAATAAAATAAACCAGTCGGTTGGTTAATAGTACCAAGCACTAACAGGGAGCCCACAAGGTTATATACCGCCCATGCTATACTACAGTTCTAAACTACCCGGCATTACCTGTACCATCAATACCAGTTGGCCTAGAATTACATAATACCTATACCAGTCATAGCATAACACCAGGTGGATAATAGTACTAAGAGCTAACATTGGCTCTGTAGTGGTACAACGGGTACATCCTATACTACTACACTCGGCGACCATGCATTACACCCACCCACCACAAAATAACGTCTTTCACCGCATTACATACTACCTAACCCAGTCATGGGATGACACAAAGCATTAAGTCGATTTGTAGTACCAATGGCTTTCGGGGAGGGGCGGGGGCCACAGAGGTATATATCGCCCATACTGTACTGCCGTTCTATAATAATAATAATAATGCGCATCATGACGTCATGAAATCAATAGCAACGTCAACCGTTTCGCGAAAAGGAACTTTCAAGAAAACCCAACTTTCCCATCATCTTCCCACCACTTGCCCATAATATAGACCCAAAGCCCCATGTGTACGTATATCACTATACACACCACAGTATACTACATATGCTGTAAGTACACCATTTGCCGGATCTAGCTGGATGGAACCAACATTTTCCTCAGGAAAAAATGCTCCGACAAAAGTCCGGTTCCTATGGGAATTTAACACGAGCTGCTCCGGCAAAAGTTCGGGTTATCAGGGTGCATCGGGTACACGCTATACTACTCACTTGCACACCAAATATGACACCATTTCGCCTAATTGTTGTCACCTAAAAACAAACACATTTGCGAAAAATATCAACTCTATAATAGGACATAACTCTGATAAGACTATGGCAAATAACACCGTCGAGCCGAGGCAGGTTAACGGTAAGATACACTTCCATACTAAATGCCACGCAGCATGCCACGCAGTTGGAAATCTCCTCTTTCTCATTTGATAGATCTCCGTCGAATCTGTTGAATCAATCACACCCGTTGAACAGGCGCACTACCTTAAGCTGTTTTCGTCTGTGACAGATTGATTGGAATAAACCAAGATATCGTGCGGTTGAAAATGTTTCTCATCTGAGAGATCTTCACCAAACCAATCGCATCCGACGAAGAAAACAATACTGGAAAACACCTACGGAAAAATATATGTTTTTTTTGCAACTTCAGTCAGTTTGGACTATTTCACATACGAGACATCACCGCCAATTCAATGAAATCCTTTGATAAAACACTAAAAAGTACACGTTTTCACACATTGTCACATGTTGGAGAGTGTGTCGTTCGCATCGCTTAAGGTTTTACGACCTTGCCCCACCACACCCACACGAGGAGGGTCGGATACTCCATATTCGAAATATTCGACTCAAGACCTTTAAAATGAATTGTGACATGACTACCTTTCTAAAGCGTATTTTTAATTTCCCTCAGCCCCACCCCTCGGGAAGGGTCGGATACTTCATATTCGATATATTTAAGTCAAGACCTTTAAAATGATATATGACACGAATACCTTTCTAAAACTTAAATTTAAGCCTCTCAGCCCCACCCCCTCAAAGAGGGTTGGACACTTCATATTCGGAATATTCAAATCGAGACCTTTAAAATGATGTATCACCCGACATCCTTTCTAAAAATTGGGGTTTGAGGTCCCAACCCTCAGTCCCACCCCTTGAGGAGACACAAAAAACAAATATTCGGGCTAAAATGATGTATCACATGACAATAAACCTTTTTAAAACTTGAATGTTTTTATTTTTATGCCTCTAAGCTTCAGCCACAAGGGACCTGGCAAATACCAAATAATCGGATTACACGCGTCGAGACCTTTAAAATGATGTATCACACGACAACCTTTCTAAAACATGAGTTTTTGGTGCTCATCAGAACCCCCACCCCCCCTCCCCCGACGAGTCGATCATCTCACAGTTCCTACACAGATAGCCTTGCCATCTGTTTACATATTGTCTTCAACTTCCTGTCCTATAACCAATACTAAAATTTCTACCACCCTCGAAGCTTTGTACCATTAGTTCCTTGTACTATTACTATTTGACTTGTAGCACTACTGCAGGCTTGCTAACTATCTCAGATTGATCAAACGACTAGAATCCCATCGAGCAAATAAGCCATAGAGTAATTGGTCGAACGAGTGGCTCCACATACGACTCTAATCCTCATCTTGCAAAACGTGGAGCTGAAGGCCAGACGTTTTCAAAAGGGGATTCCATAATGATTCTATAAAAGGTATTCTATAAGTGGGATTCTTCAGCTTCCTGTGCTATGACTAGCTTCTTCTGTAGTCCTCTGTACTATAATCTTCTTCTATCGTTGTGCCATTACTACCGACTTGAAGCACTATTGTAGGCTTACTAACTGACACATATCACGACCTCTAGGCCAAGTCTTAGAATGTCAAAGGACCATTCGTGCCCTGCTAGAAGACTGGAAACCAAGCATACATCACACAACACTACATTACATACTACCTATACCATAAGTGGGATGGTACATTGTCCCTGGTGGACTGTGGTTCCAAGGGTTAAGATGGGAACTAAAATGGGTATATGCCGTCCATACTATTCTATTGCACTACACAACAAGGCATTACCCTCGCCCACAAAAGCGCTTGGCCTAGCATTATGTTCTACCTATACCAGTTATAGGATAATATGAAGTATTAGACCGATTACTAGCACCAAGGGCAGAGATTGAACCAGCAGGGGAACAAACAACACATCCTACACAACCTGACTAGACAGCCATGTATTACCTCTACCCAACAATACTGCTTGGCCTAGCATTACGTAATACCTATACCGTCTGTTAGCCAGCACACCGTCCTGAGTGGATAATGGCACTACTACCTTTTTAAACTACCAGGCCCTACCCCTACCCACAATAACGCTTGTCCTAACAATACGTACTATCTTTTCCAGTCATAGGATAATTTGAAGCATTAGGTGGATTAATAGAACGAAGAGCTAACATGGGACCTGTAAGGGTGTGGAGCGTACACTCTATACTTCCACACTAGGCGACCATGTATTGCCCCCACCCACCCTACAATACTGCCTGTCCCAGAATTACATACTACCTATACCAGTCATGGGATAGTACGATGCAAACGAGGGGCTGATACAACAAGGATTAAGATGGGATCTACAGTGATATACAACGGCTATACTCTACTGCAAATCCAAACCACCAAGTGCTATTTCTCAATACCGCACAAGACGACGACCATGCATTAACCCACCTCACAAAACTGGTTTGCCTGGCATTACGTACTGCCTATACCACTCGTAGGGTAATATGAATCTCGATTAGTAGTACCAAGGCCAAGGGATAATAGTATACCTAGAGAGGTATATACCGCCCTTACTATACAACGATATCAGTCCAGTACGAGAACTCCGACACACCCCGGCCCGAATAACGTCATACCGGACGGCAAAGTAGACAACAACAGCGGCAAATGTTTCTCTGACGTCACGGTGCGCATCATACCGTAACGACGTCCACAGTCAACCGTTTCGCGGAAAATTTATTTTTCGAGACACCCCACCTTCACCGTTAATTTTCTACCACATACCCATACAATAAACCCATAGCCCTGTGGTTACGTATATCACAATACATATCATAGCATACGATATATGCAGTTCGTATACCACTTGCCGGATCTAGCCAGATGGCGCCGAATTTTCGCACAGAAAAACTGCTACAAAGTCCGGTTCCTATGTGGATTTAACATTAGCAGCTTTCCCAAAAGTCCGGGTAATCGGGTACATGCTATACTACTAACCAATAATCGAATGGCTAATTAATTTGTAAAAACAGTCTTCTAATAAACTGTAAAAGCAGTCTCCTAGTAATCTGTAAATACAGTTTACTAATCTGTAAAACCAGTTTATTAATCTGTAAAAACAGTCTCGTAATAAACTGTAAAAACAGTCTCATAATAATCTGTAAAAACAGTCTCGTAATAAACTGTAAATACAGTTTACTAAACTGTAAATACAGTTTATTAATCTGTAAAAACAGTCTCGTAATAAACTGTAAAAAAAGTCTCGTAATAATCTGTAAAAACAGTCTCGTAATAAACTGTAAATACAGTTTACTAAACTGTAAATACAGTTTATTAATCTGTAAAAACAGTTTATTAAACTGTATAAACAATTTATTAAATGAAAAGGTCCTGACCCTAATACGCTGCCGTATATCATAAAAAGTGAAGTGTTCTTTCAAACTTGTAATCAACGGAAACAACAGACAGCTCCGAAAGCAGTATGTTGTTTTCGTTTATTACAAATAACAAAAAAAAAACTTAACCCTTTGAGACTTTAATTATCTTGACGTTCAAACGTCACTGGGAATTCAGTTTCTTCAACGTTTTTCAAAATGCGACGTCAAACGTCGGAAAGTACAAATAACAAGATATTTTTCACATTAGTGATTAACTGGTTGAGGGCTAGATTATTTTTGGTGGTCTGAATGAGTCATTCAAAACTTGTTTTATTACAAATTATTGGAGAGTGCCCACAGGCACTCTCCAATAATTTGTAATAAAACAAATGTGTATAAACAAAATATTATTTATGTTTGACTGAATATGAAATATAAGCAAGTAAAGTGTTGGCTTTTGCTCTGGTATCCTCATTTTTTGAAAGCCCTGATTGTGGGTTCTAGCACTCAACCTGTTAAGAAATCTTGACAGGAATCTTGTAGGATTATGTTAGTATTTAAGCTACGATAACATTTGGCTCAACGGTTATCACTGAGCACTATTATTGAGAAAATAGGAATTTGAGGTTAAAACTTTAAAAAATCTAAATATAATAACAAAACAAACTACCACAAAGTATTAACGTGCTGTTTGATTTCGTATGCAATTACACTTACAAAAGTATCAAAGGATTAAATTAAACAAAAGATTTCGTACGTAATAACACGTACAAAAGTATTAAAGGGTTAACTTTATTTTTTACTGATGTCATAGGTGTTCTATAAATAATTACTTGCCTCTCAATTGGACAACCCCGCCGTCTAATAATTTGAAGGGAGATAACATTATCATAAGTCGATTTGCATGACGATATAAGTCGGGAATGCTAACAAAGCTATTGATAATGTTCAATAAATGATGCCGGTGTGACAGGAATGGAAGTCCGTAGGAACGTTAGTCCCTCTGGACTATTATTCCGCGGAATTATAGTCCTAGGTCTAACATTTCTAGGAATAGTAGTCCGGCGGACTACTATTCCTAGAAATGTTAGACCTAGGACTATAATTCCGCGGAATAATAGTCCAGAGGGACTAATTTTCCTACGGACTTCCATTCCTGTCACACCGGTCAACCTGAAGGATGTTGTACACATGTTTGGAAGTCACTTTTACCTTGAAATAAATGATAACAATTACTTTTTTGTCTCAAAGAAATGGCTAATAACATCTTTTTCGCTCGAATAATCCGCTTTCGGTCGCCAGTTATGTTGGTGCAAGGTCCAGGCTGAGTTGTTCCACCTTTTACTTATTTGTAGATATTTTTCAGGCCATCACTAGCAAGTGTGGATGACTTCTGGGCGTCGTTTCTCGAAGATGTCTCCAGTTGCGGCATAAGAGCGGAGTTAATTTTGACAGAAGGAATTGGCGCCTCCCCGACGTTTGTAAAAACATCCTTATGATTGGTAGTACAAATTTAGGACGCCTTGATCGAAATCCCCATCCGGGCATCCAGGTGGAGTGTTACACCTGTGTCAAATTCAATCATTTTCGCTCTATGTTTAAAGGGCACAGGGCCAGTGCTGTCCCCAAAAAATATGATTAAATATTGGCGTGAATTCTCGGAATGATAATTCTGATCTCGTAGTTAAGCAGTTGCGGAATATCCTTAGCGATATCAGGGTCAAGTTTAGATCAGCAGAAATTTTTTTCGCTGAACTAAACTTTTCGCAAAAACTCCCTCAGGCCGAGAAGAGGACCTTGGGCATCATCAATGAATCCATTCGGAAAGTGAAGGACGTTAACGTGATACCAAAAATTGATGACACGAAGTTTGATGTTGCTTAGGGTTTAATCCATTGGACCGCGAGAACCGCCAATATTATGTACGATCACTAGTTGAACCATCTAGATTTAAACTAAGTAAAGGCAAAGGTAACAACCGCCTAACAGATGTGGGATTAGGAACTAATGTGGTTAACCTGTCTGACACCAATGACCTAACGACCCAAGGGAAGTCTCGTTTAGATTGTGGTTTAACTTTTGTACCAGCACCTAAGCCTAAAACAAGTAATCAAACAATAATACCATCATATAACTATTGTTCTTAGGCAAATGAAATTAGCAGATCACTTTAGAAACTCCAGCGGTCGGAAACTTCCTTTTACAGAATCATCTGGTTGGTCACCTCCAGAGAGTGAAGTAGACCCCGAAATTATTGAGGCTAGCAAACGAATCCTCCAAAAGGTGTTCAGCGTGAACATTCTCTCCGATAAAGACAATTTAACAGCTGGTGAACGGAGAGCCCTCACTTCGAAAAAATAAGTAATTAGTAATTAAACCAGCCGACAAAGGTGGGTCGGTTGTTGTTCTATTTCGGGATAATTATATAAAGGAAGCCATGAGACAACTCAGCAATACTAAACATTATAAGAAAATAGATTCACTTATTTGGACTAGTAATGTCGAAACATGCAATATGATCTTAACATTTCTCCTCGGGGAAGGTCACATAACCAAAAAACAATTAAAATATTTAACAGCTAAGCTCAGTGTTCAAACAAGACAATTTTACATCCTACCAAAGATCCACAATTACCGTTCTTCATGGACGGATGACGTAACTCCACCCGTGAGGCCAATTGTATCAGATTGTAATTCGGAATCTTATGCGATCTCGGAACTAATTGATTATCATCTGAAACCTACAGCGAATAGACATCCGAGCTATCTAAAAAATACACAGGATTTCCTGTCAAAAATTTCGAAATTGAAAATATCGTAAAATGCAATTCTGGCTACTTTTGATATCGACAGTATGTATACAAACATATATATTGATAAAAGTGCTAAATCGGTTAAAAATGAATTTGAAAAATATCCGTATGCAAAACGCCCGGATGAACAAATTTTTGATCTTTTAGAGCTAAGCTTCAAAGGTAATGGAGATTATTTTCTACAAATAATGGGTTGTCCTATGGGCAAAAGATTCAGTCCTAATTGTGCAAGCATTAATGTAGCGGAATGGGAGGGAAATGCCGAAGCAAATGTGCAAACCATCCTCTTGTATATCTCAGATATTTAGATGACATTTTTATTATTTGGGAACATTCAAAAGAAGATTTTGATGAATTTTTAGAAATTTTGAACAATCATGATCCAAACATTAAATTAAAAGCTACTATCAGTAAAAGTTCTGTTTAATTTCTCGATGTGCCCGGGTATAAAGGCAAGCAATTTCAGGCGTCCAGTCATTTAGATTATAAAGTATATTTTAAACCAACTGATTCACATCAATTGTTGCACACAAAATCATTTCACCCTCAACATACATTTAAGACATAATTGTTGTTTTCCTTCGATTTATGCGATATAAACCGAAAATTTTCAGCACAAGCTTCATAACTCGCGTAGCGTGTTATGATTAAGCTTGTGCTGAAAATTTTCGGTTTATATCGCATAAACCGAAGGAAAACAGCAGTTATTTCTTATACTTTAATCCGGCTGTAATATTAAAATTTAAAAACTATGTGTACGTGAACGAAAAACTTTTAATTTTCGCAAAAGACAACAGTCAAACTCAGGAAAGTGTGCCACAAACAGGTCACGTCAATCATTGTCAAATTGTTTGTTGTTTTGATTTTCGATCGCAGACGACAGATATTTAGCAAGTCACGTAACATCATTATCATTAAAAACATTTTTTTTTTAGTTCCCCCGAAATCATGTTTGGATGTATGATATTTTATTCGATACGTTTTATACGATTTTGACGACTTTCACGCTGTATGCTTTCAATCAATCAAACGCAGAGGCGGGGCAAATGATTAAATTATTTAAAGGTATCATCAAATCACAGCTCATTCGTTTCCACCGCAATTCAAGTGATAAGGCAAATTTCAATGAGGCTTGTTCTACTACATTTGGCGCCCTCAGATCGAGGGCTACTCACTGAGTTTTTTGCGTAGCCTGAAATATCAAACTGAAACTACTGATTTCTAACCACTGAAAATTAAACACAACAGACGTTAGTAGGTGATGATTGAGAGTTCAACCATCATCTTACATGTACGTGTACGTGTACATGTACACCTCCATAGGATTTAGTGTTAAAATCGTGTACATGTACAAGATTTTTAACGTTTTTTAGGGTGCTTTAGAATCCCTTGAGAATTCAAACACCACTGATTGTATCCAAGAATGACAGAAAACGCATGAGATTTTACGTACAGTACATGTACCGTTTTGATTGAAATCGGCAAGTGAGTTTCCCCCATAGGATTCAGTGTTAAATTGCGAGCAAAAAACGTTTTGAGAATTCTAACATCATCCTCTCGCCGATTCTAGCAATCCGCGTCCGTACACGATTTTAACACTGAATCCTATGGGGGAAACTCGCTTGCGGATTTTAGGTCTGAAATCGACTCGCGTGAAGAGGTGATGTTTGAATCCGCAAACCCACTGTAGCGTTTCTCGAAGTGAGACTAGCGCACGTTATTGCGAGGTGATCTCGATGAGCACTTGATGGAAATGTTTTGAACGAAGAGTGTTGTCGTCGGTGTGTTAGAAATTCGCGAGCCCGCTGTCACGTCTTCCTGAAGTAAAACTAACACATGTTATCGTTATGACTGAATGAGGTTTTTGTTCAAAAAGAGTCGATTATGAATATGGTCTGTATTATAGACATTCGTGTTTTGTCTTGGTGAGACGGATAGAAATTGAGTTTTGGAGGATATTGTTTGAAAGAGTCGATCTGTAATAGATATTCGTGTTTTGTCTTGATGAGATGAATAGAAATTGAGTTTTGGGGGATATTGTTCGAAGAGTCAAACACTTAGTGGAATGTTTAAAATGCATTTTCCGCTCAAATTAGGTTTTTGAGTGGTAAATTTTAAATATATTCATGATAGCAATCAGAGAGAGATGAATAAGTTCTCAGCGTTAAAATTAGTTTTCTTTTGTGTGTTGAAACTGTTTAACAGTCATCAAAGGGATTCTCTCTTAATTCGACAATGAGTGAATGGTTATTTGATGTGTGAATGGAGATCTTTTGACAAAATGTAAAAACTACTGTCAAAATGCGTTAAATCAGAAACCGGTTTGTCATGTACTGTTTAAACGTATTCTTAAACTTCACCAATTCAATTAACAGTCAGTTAAGGCGAATATTTTCAGATTATTATATTAAAGACGGAAAGATTTTTATTACTTAAAACATAAAAATATAATTAAACATTTAATTTTGAAAATAATAAAACAATTAAAAACGAAAGATGTTTTTACAGATGGATTCTAGACACCGAGATCGAATTTTAGAAGAGTTTGAGCGTGCTAAGAAGGGGATTCAGTCGGCTGATAGGAGCAGACGTCTTGGTGAGATGGAACTCAAACGCGAAGCCACAAAAATATTTAAACCCGTGACGGAGGGTCAAGAGCGAAGCAGGAAGGAGATAGTCGAAGAATTGAGACCTATAAAGGAGAGTTCTTTGAGAATGGGTTCGTTGCCCCCTAGTTTTGGAAATCGGTATTCCGTTCAATCTACACCGGATTACGTTCCCACGGGAATTCAAACAGAGAGCGAGTCTGATGATACGGCTTCGACTATTACCACTAGTAGCGTCGCATCGTCCGATGATGATTGCGGTAAGAGAGATCAGTTGTACGGGTTTTATAAGGATTCGGAGGGAAGGATTTTTGTAGGTGACACGGAAGTGGATATTGGGGATGATGAATTGATCGTCGGTTCGAACAGATACGAATTGACCGATGGTCTGCGCAGATTGCTCCTTTACGACAAGCCTAGCGATTACAAGGATCAGGATTTCGACAATTACGGCGACATTCTGGTTCAGACCCACGCCCTGAAGAGAAATAACGATGCCAGAGAGACGAGTCCCAATGCCAACAGAGGTTACAAGTGGACGAAAGTGGTGAAACCCATATGGGATATGAACAAGAAGTTCGTCGAATCGGTGACTGGCAAAGGGGTGAAAACCACTTTTCTTCCGAGCGATTCCGACGCTCTGTCTCAGAGATTGAGTTTGTTGATGGCGAGCAGACGGGCTGGTAACACAGGATTAGATAATCAGATAGTTGCTGTATCTGACGAATTGTTAAGACAGAAGGTTTTGAATAAAAACCAGTATAAAAGGCTGATGAACGAATTGAAGGATTGATGTATATAATAAGTAGAGAGAAACAAACAAACAAACAAATAAAAATAAAACAGTAAATTTTTACATTAGAATAATAAAAGTATTTAAACGGCAAAAACGATTTACCAGTGAAAAAACACAAAATATATCATAAAAATAAATATGTTGGAGATAAAGAACAGGGGATACGTCAGAACTTACGTTCAAGGCGGTTCTGGCATCGTCGATTCTATAATGCGAGCGTTCACGGGCGATGCGGGTAGAAAACTCGCATCGACCGCGTTTGAGGTCGGTAAGAAGACGGCTTTGGATGCTGGTAAGAAAGCCGCTTCCGAAGCCAGTGGTAGGATAGCTTCTGTGGCTGGCAAGATGGCAGCCGACGCGTTGATCGACAAGTTGATCAGTCCGCCGGCGAAGCGAGCTGCGTTAGAGCGAACGCCGAAAAGTTGGAAAGATTTTAAGGATGCTGTGGTGCCCATACAAGATTTAGCCAAAATGACGAGTGGATCCGGATTGAAGAGAACTCGCGACGGTGTGATATAAATAAATAATAACATTAAAAACAGAGTTTGAAAAACATAAAAAATTTGCGTTTGAAAAGAATCTAAAATAACAAACAAAAAAAATAAAACAAAGATGAACATTAAAGATATGTCTTGGAACGACGCCGCGACCAAGAGGTCGAATAACGAGTTCTTTGCCAAGAGCATAAGAGGCTTGATAGTGGGAAAATCGAATTGTGGAAAGACCAATCTGTTGATGAATCTGTTGTCCCGACCCGACTGGTTGGATTACGACAGATGGTTCGCGTTTGGCAAGAGCTTGTTTCAACCCGAATACAGATTGCTTCGAGAGTGCATGGATCGTAGATTGCCCAAGGACGTCATAGCCAGAACCTTTGACAGTAGGGAGGAATTCGAAAAGAGCGAAGCTCCACTTTCGACCATTTTGGACGGTGCGGCGATGGAACTGATGAAGAGAAATGCATCTTCGAACGTCGAGTGTCGATTTTATGAGAACGCTAGCGACGTTCCGGATCCTAGAGAACTGAAATCGGAAGATAAGAATCTCATGATTTTCGACGATCTGCTTTTGGAGAGACAGAACCGATGCGAATCGTATTACGCTAGGGGTCGACACAGCAACCTGGACTGTTTCACCCTGTCGCAGAATTATTTTCGATTGCCCAGACAGACGATAAGGGAGAACGCTAATTTTCTATGTCTCTTTCGCCAAGATCTCAAGAATCTCAATCACATCTACGGCGATCACGTCGCAAACGACATGAGCGCGGCGGAATTCAGGAGATTTTGCAAGAGGGTTTGGGATGGTGGACTTTATAATTTCGTCGTGATCGATTTGACAAGCGAATTTAATCGCGGAAAATATCGGTGCGGATTCGACAAGTTTTATGTTTCTGATGATAATAATAAGATAGAGCGTGAAAATAAAATTTAGAAAATAATAAATCTTCAAA
This sequence comes from Pictodentalium vernedei, assembly GCA_031216915.1. NCBI lineage: Eukaryota > Metazoa > Mollusca > Scaphopoda > Dentaliida > Dentaliidae > Pictodentalium > Pictodentalium vernedei. The sequence continues at coordinate 73,850,528 of CM062297.1, forward strand.
TAATTAGTTTTGAATAAAAAAAATAAAATTAAATATAATGTTCGAACATGGAGAATTGTTAGAACGAATAGCCGAGAATACGGCTGCAAAACAATCCATTCAAATCGTGGTGAGTGGCGATTCGACCCGATTCGCTACGAAATTCGAACCTTCCATCGAATTGAATAGAGAGAAAAGATACGAGATGGCGTTGGTGAATCTGGAGACTTATTATTCCTTTCCCAACGTCACCGAAAAGAATAACTCGTTCAAGTATTCCGACGGAGTGGATTGGTTGGAGATTCGAATTCCCAAAGGGAGTTACGACATAGACGATTTGAACGATTACATTCAGACGCGAATGAAGACGGATGGAAAGGGAAGCAACAAGATCAGACTCACTCCCAATCCTAATACCTTACAGACGATGTTGGATTTGGAAGATAATTTTCGAGTGGATATCAACATGGACGATTCTATAGGCAAGATGTTGGGATTCGATCGAAAGGTGTATCAATGCCACGCGGCATCTGAAAATACGGTCGACATTCTCGCAGTCAATAGCATTCTGGTGAACGTGGACGTGATTGCTGGAAGCTACGTGAATGTTAGCGCTCAACCGACGATCTATTCCTTGTTTCCAAACGTGTCGCCGGGTTATAAGATCGTAGAGCGACCTCGAAATTTAGTTTATCTACCAGTGATTTTAGACACGTTGTATAGTCTCAAAACCACGTTGACAGATCAAAATGGTGAACTGTTAGATCTTCGCGGAGAGAGGGTGACGATACGATTTCACATAAGAGAAATATAAAAGCAAAAAAACAAATATTGTGTATATATATAGATAACAAAAATAAAATAAACGCAATATTAATTTTACAAAATTATTTTAATATAATTATTAAACAAGAAACAATTGAAGTAAATATATTTTAAAAAACAGAGTTATGACAGAATACGTGGTTAAAAACGTGAACATATCCGCAGGACAGAGGAAGAAACTTAAGAGAGCGTTAACAACTCGAGGCGAGGTGGTGAGATTCAAATTCACTCACGAAGATCTGACGAGAGGCGGTCAGGATTCGATCGCCTGGACCAGAAGTCAAATCAAAAGGATGGAGAAAGCGATTCGCGATGGAAGAGGGTTGACGGTGAGAATGAGTCCCGCTCAATTGAGATACAATTTGAGAATGAAAGGTGGTTTCCTACTGCTATTGGCAGGAATAGCCGCAAAAGCATTACCCTTCGCCGCAAAGGCACTATCCTTTCTCGGAAAGACTCTCGGCGTGGGAGCTCTCATGGGACTCGCTAGTTCGGCAGTTGAGAAATTAATGGGTGGCAGCGGACTGTTTTTGAAGAAGGGAGGAGCCGTGTGTCGCGTCCACGTAGACGACAGTGGTAAAGGATTGTATCTAGAACCCGTTAGAGGTGGCAACTCTCTGAGAGGAAACGGTCTCTATCTGAAGAGTGGACGGAACGTTGAGCGACTCGGCAAGGGTTTGTTGCTCGGTGAGAATTCGCCGTTTAAGAATATACCGATTTTGAATATGTTATTATAATATAAAATTATATAATTATATAAAATATAAATCAAAGAAAGTATAAAATAATATATTTAAAATGGATAAAAAGGTGGAGAAACAATTAGATGATAATGACGAATATCGAGAGACAGAGTGCGAAGAAACAAAAAAAAAAGTGGAAAAATGGTTAGATGCTAATGATGGATATATGAGGAAAGAACTGATGAAAGAGATAGATAAAGCACGGGATAGACGGTTGGAAATGAAAATAATGAGACGCTTTCCACCATCACCACTACCTTCTGAAGAGAATGGTAATGATGCGAGTGTTACCAAGAGATGCACAACATTCGTTCATAATTATGATTCGGATAAACAAAAATGTTGTTATAAACATATCATATCACAAAGAAAAAGAAAAAAAGAAAAAGAAGAAGAATCGACGCTGAAAATTGAGAGAAAAGGAAACGTTATTATAATATATGGCGATAGTGAAGAAGAAGGAAAACAAAAAAAAAAACAAAAAGTAATGAGATCTAAAGATGATCTTTTTACTTTTTTTTTCATTTTTCTTCACTAAAAATCAATCACTCTATTGTTTATATTTCCAAGTCCGTTATTAGCATGTTGACACTCGTGTCTTCTCCTTTTTCGAAAACGTGTTGAATGTTTATCTTTACTCTTTTGAGTTTTTTTACATCGATCAACTCGCTCTCACCACCCAATTTCTCCACAAGTTCGAATGAGATGTTTGGAAATATGTAATTTCCATAGGGCAACGACAAATCGTCCTTGTCGAATTCTCTATCTTCGGCGATGATGATGTTCTGCAGATCGCTTTGGTACTCGTAAATCAAATCAAGCACGGCTTCGTCCAATTTCAAAGGCATCTTATATTTGTCGTATTTGTGCTCTAAGCCCTTCGTCTCGACCTCATTCAATTCGATGGGATCGTGTCATTGTAATCTATAGATTTTATGACCGAATTTCTTATTCGTTTCAACTCATTTCAATTTCAATTCGCATCTTTTAGGTGTTGTTGTCCTCATGATCGATTATTTGTTTTTTTGTTTTTACGAATTCTTGCAAATAATGTATATTTTAAATTTTGTATTTTAATAATTTGTTTAAAAAAAGTTTTGTTTTTTTTGCTCTTTATATATATAAAAAAAAAAAGTTGTTTTTAATTTTAATTTCTTTAATGTGAAAATTTTTTTGTAAAAAGTAATGAGATCACCTTTAGATCTCATTACTTTTTTTCCTTCTTCTTTGCTAAAATCAATCTCTCTATTGTTTATATTTCCAAGTCCGTTATTAGCATGTTGACAATGCGTCATTTTTTCACTTACGAAAATGTCTTGTATGTTTATCTTTACTCTTTTAAGTTTTTTTACATTGGTGAACGCACTCTCACCGCCCGACTTGTCTAAGAGTTCGAGTGAGATTATTGGATATATGTAATTTCTAAAGAACAACAACAAATCGTCCTTGTCGAATTTTCTGTCTTCGGCGACGATGATATTATTCACCAGATCGCTTTGGTACTCGCAAAACAAATCGAGCATGGCTTCATCCAGTTTCAAACACATATTATATTTGTCGTAGTAGCACTCTAAGCCCATCGTCTCGACCTCGTTCAATTCGATGGGATCATGTTGTTGTAATGTATAGATTTTAAAACCTAATTTCGTACACGCTTCGACTCGTTTCAATTTCAGTTCGCATCTTTTAGGTGTTGCTGTCATGATCGATTATTTGTTTTTTTTGTTTTACGAATTCTTGCAAATAATATATATTTTAAATTTTTGTATTTAAATAATTTGTTTAAACAGTTTTTTTTCTCTTTAAATATATATAAAAGTTAAATTTTAACATCCTTTTTTTCATATTAATTTAATTTTTTTTTCACGAGTTTTTAGAATGGGCAAGACATCGAACGTTTAAAAATTAGCCTTCGCATCTTGCAGTTATCATCTATTGAGAAGGAATCGGGTGACATGAACACGCGTCTGCTTCGCGGAAATTTGTTTTGAACCTCGTGCGAGACTTCGCGTAAAAGTCGTAAGAGTTCTATTTGTCTTGAACCTTCTTTTTTAATAGTTTGAACGACATTGTCGATTAATTTTTGTTCGCTAATAGTATTACGATTCGATTTTCTATCGCAAATCGTATCGTTTTCTTTCGAAACGCGTAAATATAAATTACGATTTTTTTCTTCGTGGTTTTTTGGAGAATAACGATTTATTAAACAACGTCGATGTTTATGTCGAGATTCCGTCGTGGATGTTGTCGTCATGATCGAATATTTGGTTTTTTGTTTTACGATTTCTTGCAAATAATGTATATTTTAAATTTTTGTATTTTAAATAATTTGTTTAAAAAAGTTTTTTTGCTCTTTATATATATAAAAAAAAGTTGTTTTTTTAATTTTAATTTTTTAATGTGAAACAAATTATCATTAAATACAAAAATTCAACAAAAAAAGCACATTAAGAAAAAATCGAATTCAAAAAAATCTTCTTTTTTTTTTTTCACATTAAAGAAAAACAAAACTTTTTAAACAAATTATTTAAATACAAAATTCGGAAAAAAATATATTCTTACAAACAGATAAAAAAAATTTTGAAAATTTAAATGAGAAAACCATACCTCAGTTAAACGAGATTTGAAAACTATTAAAAATTTCACATTTCAGAAATCATAGAACTAAATCAAAAAAGATTGAAGTCATACAGAAACATTTGCGAAACGATGGAAAGGCAAACGAAATGCCAATAGCAACGACGTCAAAAAATGCATCGGTTGAGAAAAATGAGAAGAAGAAGAAAAAGATAGTAAAAGGAATCGAAATGCCGACGTCTAAAAAAACCAAAAACGTTTCGATTGTGAAAAATAAGAAGATGACTAAATGAAAAGCCGTTGAAGAAGAACTTCAAGTTTCCAAAGAAAAGAAAAGAAAAACTAAAACGAAAACGAGTGATGCAGATCAGATTCTAGGCAAACGAGATATATCAAGCAAACTTTGACAAACAATAGACGAAGGGAAAGGAGAAGAATATCTAGTGCGACTCACCGCGGAACTATTTCAATTGAAGTCTGTGGAACGGGAGAGTGCGATCAATGGTATTTTTAAAACTTTTAACGTGGTTCCCTCGTAGAAGAAAATCGATCCAAAATTGTTCATGGAACGGGTGAAGAAAAAAGTATTGGATTTGTTTCGCAAATACATGAACGTAGGACTAAAAATTAAGATGATACTCCATTGCATGATGAATAAAATCGATGTGAAGTCCGGCGAGAGCATCGTGAAAAATGCATATTTCAGATCTAACGTCGAACCCGTATTTCGAGGTTCAGATTTATCAGACGTTTTTGAAAAGATGAAAACAAGATGTTGATGTCTCTCGCGAACTATCAACATGAAGGTAGTAATTGGACGTTCGATGAGGTGTTGAAACTCGAAATTCACATAACTGAAAACGATTTGTTGAAAGGGTCTTCCTACGTGAAATTACCATATTTTCTAGCAAAAAAACACGCCGTGATCAACGTGAAAAATAAAGATGATCAGTGTTTCAAATGGGCAGTCACTTCTGCTTTATACCCTGTCAAAATGAACATCGAAAGAGTTTCTTCTTACGAGGTAACTTCTAAAAATCTCGATTAGACCGGAGTGACTTTTCCAACGCAGTTAAAACACATTGAACGTTTCGAGGCTCAAAATCCCACCGTAGCGGTGAATGTCTTGGGATACGATGAAAAACGAAAGATCTATCCTCTCAGACTGACTTCGTATCTCGGAAGAGAAAAGATGATTATTTTATTATTGATTTCGAATGGTGACAATCGTCATTATTGTTGGGTTAAACATCCGAGCCGATTACTGTCGAAACAAAATAATAATCATAATGGAAAGATATCTTTATGTTGCAATTGCATGAACGTGTTTCACAGCGAAGACTCGTTGGCGAAACATCAGGAATATTGCAGCGAAAATCAAGGTGTCGCTGTCAAAATGCCCAAACCCAACACCATCGTGAAGTTTGAAAATCACAATAGAAGGTTAAAAGTACCATTCGTCGTGTATGCCGATTTCGAATGTTTCACCACGAAAATGAGTTCCTGTCAACCCAACGCTCTTCAAAGTTACTTCGAAAAATATCAAAAACACATACCTTCGGGCTATTGCATTTACGTGAAATGCGCTTTCGACTCGCAACATGACATGGGTCCCTTCACCTACATGAAACAGTATGAAGATGACGATGTGGCTCAAAGGTTCATGGAAGAGTTAGAATGGAAACTTCAAATGTTATATGACAAATTCAAAACTCCGGCAAAAATGATCATCACGCGAGAGCAGCAGGATGAAAATAACGGAGCCACCGAATGTCACATATGCAGACAATCGTTCGACGAGAATTCGACGGAAAATAAGAAGGTCAGAGACCATGATCATTACACGGGTCCATATCGTGGTCCAGCTCACAGCAAGTGTAATTTAAAATATCGAGATGCCGTTTTCTATCTGGTGATGTTTCACAATCTCTCGGGTTACGACAGTCATCTCTTCGTGAAAAATCTCGGCACCTCACACAAAGAATTAAATTGCATCGCGAACAGTGAAGAAAGATACATTTCCTTCACGAAATGGAAGTTCATGGAGGAGAAAAGAGTAATCGACGGAGAGACATTGGAAGAAAAAACGAAATTCATTTGTAGAGCCATACGTTTCATCGACAGTTTTAAATTCATGTCGACCACTCTGGAAAAATTAGTCGATAACATGAGCAAGGATAAATTTAAAATCATGAGAGAACATTTTGAAGAACGAGTAGACATCATGTCGAGGAAAGGAGTCTATCCTTATGATTACATGAACGATCTAAAGAGATTGGAAGACACTGCACTACCTTCGAAAGAAGATTTTTATTCGAAATTATACGAATCCGACATTTCCGACGAGAATTACGAACACGCTAAAAACGTGTGGAAATCATTCGATATGAAAACCATGAGAGATTATCACGATCTCTATCTGAAGACTGACGTTCTACTCTTAGCAGACATGTTCGAAAATTTTCGAGACGTCTGTTGTCGAAATTACGATCTGGATCCCGCTTGGTATTTCACCGCACCCGGTTTGGCGTGGGACGCTCTGTTGAAGACCACAGAAGCCCAATTGGAATTATTATCCGACGTGGACATGTTGCTCATGTTTGAAAGGGCTGCGAGAGGTGGCGTCTCGATGATCTCCCACAGACATTCTGAAGCTAACAATCCCTACATGAAAGAAGGTTTCGATTCGAAACGGTCGACTAAATACATACAGTATTGGGACGCCAATAATCTGTACGGTTGGGCTATGAGTCATCCTTTACCGATTGGAAATTTCGAATGGGTGAAGGAACCGGAAGAGATGCAAAAATGGAGAGACTATCCTTGCATTTTAGAAGTCGATTTGAACTATCCGGAAGAATTACACGATCCACACAATGATTATCCACTGGCTCCTGAATGAATGGAACCGAACGAAGGAGACGAGGAAAAACTCATTCCCAATTTATTTAACAAACGTAACTACGTCGTCTACAGCGAGAATTTGAAACAGTACGTCGATTACGGGATGAAATTAGTTGACATACATTGCATCATTCGATTCGACGAAGAGCCTTGGATGAAAAAATACATCAATCTCAATACGAATCTCAGAATTCGAGCCAAGAACGATTTCAAAAAAGATTTCTTCAAACTCATGAACAACTGCGTGTACGGTAAATCGATGGAAAACATCAGGAAGAGAACCGACGTTCGACTCGTCACGTCTGAGAAAAGAGGTAAATCATTAGTGGCGAAACCCAATTACAAACACCGGACCATATTCCACGAAAATCTAGTAGCTGTTCACATGTAAAAGATGCACCTGAAGTTCGACAAACCGTATTATCTCGGACCGATCATCTTAGATGTCAGCAAGCGATTGATGTACGAGTTTCACTATGATTACGTCAAACGAAAATTTGGTGATAAAACCAAACTACTGTTCACCGACATGGACAGTTTAGTTTATGAGATAGAGACAAAAGACGTCTACCGAGATATATCTCCGGACGTGGCCGCGTGGTTCGACACAAGCAATTATCCCATCGATCACCCATCCAACATTCAATCGAACGACAACAAGAAGGTGTTGGGTAAATTTAAAGACGAGAGCGGCGGTAAACAAATCGTCGAATTCGTGGGCTTGAGACCTAAACTGTATGCTTATCGTCTAGAAAATGAAGAGATCAAGAAGTGCAAAGGAGTTAAAGCGTGCGTGGTGAAGAAAAACATCTCTTTCCAAGAGTATAAAGATAGTCTGTTAGGAAGTGGTCCATTGTATAAGACTATGAAATCGATTCGAAGCGAAAATCACGACTTGTATACCGAAATAGTCAACAAGATTTCGCTGACGGCCGACGATGATAAGAGATTCATGTTAGACGATAAAATAAGCACTTTGGCACTCGGACATTGGACTTTAGATCTAATTAGAGACGATATGAATGTGGATGATTGGATTCCAGAAAATCAAGAGGAATTAGACGAATTCAAAATTATAGAAATCGATAGAGACATCGAGAGTGTTAGTTTAAAAAAAAAAAGAAAAAAATAGAAAAAATAACGTCATTTTTAGTAAATTATAATAAAATAAATTAAAAAATATATACGCATTTATGAATAAGAAAATAAAGATATCCGTAGAAGGTGTCGTCTTACCTAACGAACCCCTATCCAACATCGATCTGTTGAATGCGGCAAAAGATTTGAAAATCAAAGATTTTCTAGGAGTGTTTTCCAGAGATTCCTTGCCGAAGAGAAGACCTCGACAATCGGAATGTGGAATTTTAAATCTAGACGATTCATCGCGTGAAGGCACTCACTGGGTGGCGTGGGTGAAGAACGGGAAGAAGAATAATTATTATTTCCACAGCTACGGAATCTCGCTGCCAAAAGAAATAAAGAACTATTTCAACAAATCGATGGTTCGTTACAACACGGAACAAGTGCAATCACCACATCAAGTGTTTTGTGGTCACCTGTGTCTCTACGTTCTCAAGAGATGGTCTGAAGGAGATCGATTTCAAGACATTCTCAATGATTTACATTAGAGAGAGATTTTTTTTTTATAGTATACATAAAGATAAAAAATTATTTTAAAAAAAATTTAATCGAATAAAAACGAAAAATAAAATAACATAGTTAATTTTTAATAAACTGTGTTTTGAACATATTTTTCTAAAAAACAAAAAATCCTCACAACAACATGCCAGTCGATAAATTTGGTAGAAGTGACGACGAAAAAGTCAACCCGAGAAAGAAGAGGAAGACGTTCGAAATCGACGATGGTTACGCCGTTGCCAACTTGGACGAACATTACGTTTGGAGATACGAACCTTGAGAAGAACCTTTGAACATGAATGATAAGAAGCTCTACAATCTTCCCCAGCCGATAGATCTCGCAGATGCTGCGACTAAAAAATACGTCGACAGGGGGAACGCCAATTTCGGACGAATCCTGCTAGATAATTACATGGATAAAACCATGACTGACGATCTGGATCTGAAATCCAAATGTTTGGTGAACGTCGCGAATCCCATAGATCCCACCGATGCCACGACTAAGAAATATGCGGACGACTCTCACGCGAGATTCAGCGAACACCTGAGAAATAGATACATTCAGAAAACGATGCACTCGGAATTGAATGCCAATTCTAACAAGATAACGAACGTGGCCACTCCCACGAATCCCAAGGACGTGGCGACCAAACACTACGTAGATCTGGAACAGAGAAAGTCTGACAGACGAGAAATGAAATCGGATCTGAATGCGGGATTCAACAAGATACTGAATCTGTCGAAGATCGACAACACGGATGTGGACTCAACCGCGGTCAACAAGGGCTACGTAGATTCTGCCATGATACAATCACAAGAATACCTAGAATCACAAGTGGACGATCTCTACCTGAACAAACAATCTGGCGGAACCATGGAGGGTGGCATCGACATGAACGGTGAGAATTTATTTGGACTCAGTCACGATCCGGAATTCGATTCCAGTGCGGTCAGCAGGAAGTACGTGGACGACAACTCGGTCTGGAGAAAGGGTGACATCATGGAAGGTAAACTAGACATGGGTGGACACGCGCTCACGAATCTACTGGATCCCGTGAACATGACGGATGCCTGCACCCTGATTTCGGTGGTGGAGAAAGTCAAATACGCTAGACAATTGATCACTTTGTGGGCCGAAGAGGCCGGCACCTTAGATGAGGGAAAAGCTGAGTGGTCTTTCGGAAATGGAGGTAGCGGATCGAAATATGGTCAGGTGGGATATCCCATGCCGTTGGGAGGTGAAATCCTTCGAATGAGTCTGGCTTCCTTGGATTTGAATAACAGAGCGGTCCTCAATCTCATGGTGAATGGTGTAGAGAGCGATAAGAGATACAGCGTCGAAAAGACTGAGAATCAACAAGCGAATGTTAGCACGTTCGGCACGCCTCTCAAAGTGAACGCCGGTGACAGGATTAATTTCGTTACGAAAACCAATAATCCCGAAGCCACCACTTCTGTGGTGACTCTACTGATCGAACTAGATTCTTTGAACAAACAGTGAACGCGTGGAAAATAATGAATTAAAAAAAATAATGTGTGATTATTAAAAACAAAAAAAACCAAAAAAAAGTAATGAGATCATCTTTAGATCTCATTTCTTTTTGTTTTCCTTCTTCTTCACTATCACCATATATTATAATAACGTTTCCTTTTTTCTCAATTTTCAGCGTCGATTCTTCTTTTTCTTTTTCTCTTTTTTTTGTGATATGATATGTTTATAACAACATTTTTTGTTTATCCGAATCATAATTATGAACGAATGTTGTGCATCTCTTGGTAACACTCGCATCATCACCATTCTCTTCAGAAGGTAGTGGTGACGGTGGAAAGCATCTCATTCTTTTCATTTCCAACCGTCTATACCGCTGTTTATCTAACCATTTTTCCACATCTTTTTTTTGTTTTTTTTTGGCTTGCAACACAGGATGGAACATCTGACGGAAACGGAGAGACGATCGCAAGGATCGAACAATCTAAGATCTGTTCGAGTTTTAATATCTTCGTCATGAAATATCCTTTTTGTTTCTCTCGAGTGAATAGCACGCAATCTCTCAAGTAATTCAGAACGTAATCGTAAAAATCTTTTTTTCTCAAACGCGAAAATGGAACGTTTATTTCGTTTTCTACGTGACTACTTATGAATTGTGACATTTTGTACGTCGAGAATGTTGAAAAAAGACGATTTTTTTCTCGGATGAAACTTTTTTTTTTGTTAAAAAAATATCATTAAAACAAATTTAAAAATATCATTAAAACAAATTTATTTTTTTTACTTATTTTTGCATAATTAAAAAATAAGTAAAAAACCTTAAAATTATAATCCAAAATCGTGAAAGAAAAAATACCAAATAAACGATGCCACTAATATATCAATCTCCAGTTTTCACACACTCGTCTCTCATCGAATGGTTGACATCTTATTTCCGTCCGATTCGAATTGTAATTCTCTGTCTGACAGGACCAGGGCGAAGGCTTCGGTTTTTCTCGGCACATTCCTATCGAATTGCATCTTGATCTGAATGTCTAACATGCTACTCTTGAGTCGTTCATTCTGTTTACCGACGTCAAATACGAACATGGGATACATCGACTTGTATTCACCGGGAGACATGTTAGGGTTGCTCATCAATTCGTCTAGACCGTGATACTTCTTTCTAAAATCAGCGGTGTCGCCGTACAGTCTGCAGAAATTGTTCTTGTCAAACGATGCATTGTAATCGATTGCTGGATATCTCGTGGCGTTCAGAAACACTTGCATGTTTCTCAAACTGCAATGATCAAACAGCGACGCATTCTTTTCCTGAGACCCGTCCCTATCCGTCTGAAACGCAACCACGATGAAACGCGGTCTTTCGGAAGCGGATTTCACCATCAATCTCCAATCGAAGTGATTCGTGGAGGGAGGAATGCAAGCCGTGTTGCACTTTCTCATTCTAAATCCCACGGGTAATTTACTCTTGGATTCTATGATCTTGTAGAGACGCGCTTTCTCCACGATCGAAGGCTCCACGTGCGGAACGAACCACGATATCTTGTGTAGAGTTATCTTACCCACATCGGTCGCAGTGAGTCTCACTATTGCGTCGTCGTTTCCTTTTCGAATCAACGTCAGATTGTGTTTGATCTTGTTGTATTCGTCCGCAAATCCGAAGATGTGTTTCAAAGGTATCCTGAACGAAAACGTTCCTTTAGGTCTGGACGTCTTGACGACGTAGTCGAAATTCAAGGCGGCGCCGGCGCTAGCAGGGCCGACGGTGTCTTTCACCCACATGTATTTTATGTTACTGAATAGATGCATGATGCCATTATTGGCTAGAGTAACCGTGTCATCGTCGGCGTAGTCGCTCCCATCTTCTTGGTGAGACGTCCCTGCACCACTATATAACTCTCGCTAGGATGTACAAATAGATCTTGAGTTTCGATGTTGATTCTTATCTCTCCCGCATTGTTCAAACTCGTTCCGGTTACCGGTTCGTATTCGTGAACCTCATATTCTTGAATACTTTCATCTTTCACTATGCTTTGTGCTATATCTAGTATATTTGTCATTTTAAAGGATTTTTAGTTTTTTGTTTATTAATTAACTTGCTTTTTTTATCTAAAAATAGTTTTTAATTATTTTTTATTATTTTTTTCTCTCTTATGAATATGTGTCTAAACAAGAAAATGTTAAAGAGAGTAAATAAAAAAAATTTTGTCTTCTTCATCAAAACTTCATCTTCTGTAATTGTTGTTCGTAAAACTTTCCGATGATCTCTTCTCCATCCAAAGCTTCGATTTCGTAAGTTACCGGATCGGTGTGAAATATTTTGATTATCACGAAGATTTCCGAGGTCCATCGAGGAGTATAACCCTTTTCGAAGTGCTTCTTATAAGCGTAAATTCTCACTCGATCACCGACCGCAAATTTCGGCGTTCTAGACTTCTTCCTGATCCTAGATCTCTCAGGATATAGATTCGCGTAGACCCGTTTTTCGTTTTGAGGATCGCTAGCTTCCGCGGGAGTCATCTTGATCGATCTGTGTCGCGTGTTGTTGTAATCTTTGACCAGACCGTTCAGAGCGTATATGTATTTCTTGGTCGAATTCGCCGTGAAGTATCTGTGCATCTTTTCCTTCATCGTTCGATTCCAACGTTCCACCACGCTGGCTTTCTCTCCATTTTCGATTGAGTAGAGGTCTACCAATCGACGAACGTGCTTGTTGTAGAATTCCTTTCCCTTATCCACCCACAATTTACTCGGTTTTCGAGAAGACGAGTCGAACACTCTCTTCAGAGCCTCGGCGATGCAAGCTCCCGATTTATCCTTCAAAGCTCTGATCCAACCATATTTGGAAAACACGTCGATGACCGTCAATTAATATTTGACGCCCTCGTTCCACCTCGAAAACGATCTCATGTCGACCAAGTCGGCAGACCAAAAATATCATCCAGACCCTTCACGAACACCCTTCTCTTTCGAAATTTACGCACTATGGGTTTGTGTAACTGCTCGGCCAATTCGCTCGTCAATAATCGTTTCTTCTTCTTTTCAGATTTTTTTGAACGCCCCATCCGAATCGACGTTTCGCACCGATCAGATTGCCGACCAGCGAAGGTTCCATCTTCTGTCTCCTGGTCGGATTCGATATGCCTCTCAGTTTCCCCAACATGTTTTTGTCGCAGACGTCATTGCGAGTCTTGGTGTCAGGATGTCCGGCGTAGCACAGATCGTGATCGTACGCGGCCGAATCCACCCTATTCACGGGTTTGCTCCAAGATTTGGGTGTCAGATCGGCGTTGAGTCTCTTGTTCAATTTCGTTCCGGGTCCCGAGAAACTGTGACCGGGCAGATGCATTTCGAAAGGTAGATTATTAATCATTTTATTCGCGATGCCTTTACCTTTGCTCACGTTCTTTTTTTTGACGAATCATGTCTTGACAGAACCACACACGTTGCAAATTCCGCGAAGCATCTGTCTGTCGTTTTTAGTTCGCACTTCTCTAGAATTACTCGTCTCGGTAACTCTCTTACACTTTACGCAATACATTTTTAAGAGTTATTTAAATTAATTTCGTTTTTTTATTTTATATATAAATTTAATAATGAATCAATTCTGTTCTTATTATACATATATTCTTTTTTCAATCGCTGCTCTTGAGTTCTATCATCTTACTGATTCCTCCCTGGCCTCTTTCCTCCCCTTTTCCACGAGAGAATCCTTCATCTCTTCCTTGATGATCTGACGAGTCTTGATTCTCACGGCTTCTTTCATGGCATCGTATTTCGTTTTCTCGCTCAATATCGCGAAGTATTCACCGTCCGATATCCTACCGTCTTTCAATGCCATAGAGATCATTTCGGATATCATGTCGATCTTGGAGTCTGCCAAGACGCGAATCTTGTCGTGTTTCCTCGCCTTCAGATATAATTTCCTACTCAAAAAGTTTCCAAGCGTGCTAAACAATCCGGCGGCGAGAGCCACTCCTTCTACGGTCAACACGATCGGAATGCCGACCGCAGTCGACAACAATCCGATGCCGGCCACGTGTAAACCCATGGAAATTGTGATGAGTGTCGTGTCAATCGCGTTGACGAATTTCACGAAACGCGAATACTTCTTCTTGAGGGAATGACGAGAATCTCTCTCACGAGTTAGATACTCTTGGATTCTACTGATTTGATCGATGCGATACCTCTCTCCTCTTTCTCTTTCTTCTAGCGACGGCGCCGTCGGCAAAACGTCGATCGGCTTCTCGTCCTCGTCGTCCACTAACGTCGGATACAATTTATTTCTGGTTCTCATTTTTGTTTTTTTCTTTCTAATATTAGATAAAAAATGTGTGTATTTATTTTTATTTTCTATTCTCCCTTATTTTATATCAACGAGAAAACTTAGACGTATGCTTCATTGAACAATAATTTCAAGATACATCCCTTATCTCGTAAAGTCAGACTTTTACGCGCCAATTTCTGTTCTTCCGAATCTGTGGGCTTGCTTCGATTCTTACAGTAGAGTAATCTCTTCCAAAACACGATCACTTCATTGATTTGAACGCGTTCGAACGCCGGTTCGAAATACTTGACGACCATATCTTCCCTTTCCATCCACAGACAAGAATGATTCTCGTCATCGAAGTCTAGGTGATCCCGACATCCGACGCACCGTTCTAACAAGAGACGACCTAGTTGTTCGTTCACGCAGAATGCGTAGGCTCTCATCAGCATTTTTAAAAGAAACCTCACTCTAATATCCTGAGAATCGCTCATGATTTACGTTTTTATTATCTATTCGATTTGGTATATTTATTTTTTTTAAATAACTATTTATTTATATTTTTTTTCTACCCTATATATATCAATCAAAAACGTGACAGCGGGCTCGCGAATTTCTAACACACCGACGACAACACTCTTCGTTCAAAACATTTCCATCAAGTGCTCATCGAGATCACCTCGCAATAACGTGCGCTAGTCTCACTTCGAGAAACGCTACAGTGGGTTTGCGGATTCAAACATCACCTCTTCACGCGAGTCGATTTCAGACCTAAAATCCGCAAGCGAGTTTCCCCCATAGGATTCAGTGTTAAAATCGTGTACGGACGCGGATTGTTAGAATCGGCGAGAGGATGATGTTAGAATTCGCAAAACGTTTTTTTTGCACGCAATTTAACACTGAATCCTATGGGGGAAACTCACTTGCCGATTTCAATCAAAACGGTACATGTACTGTACGTAAAATTTCATGCGTTTTCTGTCATTCTTGGATACAATCAGTGATGTTTGAATTCTCAAGGGATTCTAAAGCACCCTAAAAAACGTTAAAAAATCTTCTACATGTACACGATTTTAACACTAAATCCTATGGAGGTGTACATGTACACGTACACGTACATGTACGATGATGGTTGAACTCTCAGTTATCACCTACTGACGTTTGCGGAATGGTAGTGGCGCGGTAGTTAATTGCAAAAAAGTCTCGTTGTAGATTGCATATTTTTATGCCTGATCAGAAAGAGGAATTTTCCTCCGAACAAACGAAAAATCATTATCAGATCCGTAACCCCCTCCATTGTGATTCACCAAATATTATTTACCTTATCACGTGTAATCGCTGTCGGAAGAAGTATGCTGGTCAAAGTCAAAATCCTTTCCGAGAACGTGCTACTAGACACAAAGAGGATATAAAACATAATGCTGAACCAGTAGCACAACATTTGAACCTTCCTGGCCATTCTTTGAACGATTTCGAAATCCATCCTATTGAACAACCACCAATTAAAGACACATTAGAAGAAACAGATGAATTTAGAAAAACACGTGAAGCTTTTTTGGATCAATACGCTTCAAACCCTCTGGCCATTTGGTAAGAACATATCAGAGGGAGAATGCGAAAGGAGGTCCATCATTCCTTTCACTTTAACATACAATAGAGTGAATATCGAAATAGCAAAAATGCTAAAAGATGAATTCAATTTCACCAATGCTAAATTAAATGAACCTTTGAATCTTCGACCTGTCATGGCCTATAAGAAAAACACAAGCTTGCGTAACATCCTTGTAAGGACTAAATTAGAGCCCATCAATGAATAACATCAATTATTGACAGTCAGAGTAACCAGTCCCTAAACTCATCACTTAGTTTAAATCAATTTTATGTATTTTTTATCATGTTTGAAACCCATCAGGGTTCAGTAAATGAAAACAATTTTTCGGCGGCATATTAAAAGAAAAAAATGTTTCAGAAGGAAATAAGGAAATGCCTGTGCCAATGCGACTTTTTATGTGCGTGCGTGCACGCACGCACGCACGCACGCACGCACGCACGCACGCACGCACGCACGCACGCACGCACGCACGCACGCACGCACGCACGCACGCACGCACGCACGCACGCACGCACGCACGCACGCACGCACGCACGCACGCACGCACGCACGCACGCACGCACGCACGCACGCACGCACGCACGCACGCACGCACGCACGCGCGCACGCACGCACGCACGCAAGCACGCAAGCACGCACGCACGCACGCACGCACGCACGCACGCACGCACGCACGCACGCACGCACGCACGCACGCACGCACGCACGCTCGACTGGTGACAAATACATGGATGAGTTGTTCTGCAGTTTTCCTTTCAATATTTGCCCTTATCTTACCGATATTTTTTGGACAAGATAGTTCCCATTGTCAGTAATTTCATGTGAGAGGGAGGGACCGTGAATGCACTGAAAAACGCTTCGTAAAGTAAAACTATAGTAAATCATGTATTGGTACATGTATACCATGGCATTTGGAGGTATTTGTGGGAAATAAATTGCATATCATTCATTTTTTATAACGTGAACGTAGAATGCTACAGTTTCTGAGAGACATTAGTTAACCCAGATCCCTCGACGATTTGTACCTGACACGCCGTGGACAGGTCGTAATCCACGCGCGGGCAGTGATGTCCACGCATGCGTTTACGAGGTAATAAAAATCATCATCAACAAAATGTTAATTAATGAAGCACTAGGATCCATTAATTAGCGTTTTACATCTGATATTATTGCGTCCGTGCAAATATTGTCAACCGGTAGAAAGTGACCAGTCCACTGCGGCTGTACTGTAATTCATCGAGGTAGAAAAGAGCAGAGTGATCAGTGATATCACATATAATGAGGCGCCTGCATTGTTTTTGCCAATGCTGTCAGTAAAGATATGATCTATCAGAGTTTCAGAAGGTGTCTGTTATTACTCTACTGCTGTTGGACAAATATTAGTTACACAGTTTGTTGATGGCCTAATATGGTGTATATGGTGTCAGTTAATTCCATATTGGACTCGAACTTCGCTCGAGTCCAATATGGAATTAACTGACACCACATATACCATATTAGGCCACCAACAAACTGTGTAACGAATATATCTTACCGCCTGCTGCATCGATGCGCAGAACTAATAACAACAGCGATCAAAATTAAATGAGAGAATTCTCACAATGTGTTCACGTGCTTTTGCCTTGTGCCTACAGGCACTCTCCCATTAATTGTAACAAGGCAAATTCATACATACCAAGCAGTTTCATTTCGAAGGTAACATGACACACATCCACAGAATATGAAGCCTTTTAAGTTGCCTAACCTGCACTTCAGACCAAATATGGGCTTCCAACACTCAATCTTTCAACCTGAAGCGTTTATCGGCTGCCGCCATTAAGAATAATCAATGAACAAAGGGGACATTACCCATAGCTGTCAGCGTATATTGATGTTGACAGGCAGTATATGGTTTTATATGCAGTCTGCTTGTGACGTCTTTGAACCAATGAAATTCCCAGATACTTGTAGGAGGTAAGATATTTAGTAGTAGATGGGTTGAATTTTATACCCCCCCCCCCCAAAAAAAAAAAAAAAAAAAGAAAATCACCCGATCCCTGCAACTCCAACCCAAAATATGCGAGGATGAACAATACCTTCCTAACTGCTGCTTTATAGTTCTATTTTGTTTGTCAGTAACTTGTTCATAATTTATGTACAACAGTATAGGGAAATCCAAAACTGAGAGAAAGCATTGCCAATTACTAGTTCATAACATCATATGCATATCGGCTCTGCGCTCCGCATGCAGCAGCTCAGACGTACACCTAATGTACAGTGTAGTCTTAAAGTTGTCTGGCGTGATATTGGCCTTTACAGTGAGAGTCGATTGCAAAAGTAGATTGCTGAGTATCTCTCGCATAAGATTCCAAACCAACTTGTTGCTGCACGATGGGTTAAAAAAATGTTTCATTTACTCGAATTGGTAGTATGTGGTTATTTGCATATAGACAGGTTGTTCGAATCAGATTACCATTACTAACATGTCTACCTTGGCGATGCAGGTAGCTTAACTGGCCAATCGTGTAGAGTAACAGTTGAAAAAGGGTTGTCAGAAATAACGTCCAGTGCAGGCCGTATACCTAGAATCGTGACCATCTAGCAATCGCGGTGAAAAGTTTTCCAATTTGCCTGTGCATGTGGATTCAAGCCACCATGCTTGCCAATTAGGGTTAAATAAATAATCTCATTAACACGAGCTGGTCGTGCGCGGGGACGTTTCAGAATGACAGGTTTTTCAAGGAAAATTACGGCCATCAACGCGTATACCTGAGCGATGTGGATGGCGTAATTTATACGAAGCAACAGGCTATTCTGTACCATCAGAGAAAAAGAGGTCATCGCAAATTACACAGTGTGTGCCGTACCGGGAATTAATAGTAAGATCTAGCAATCAAGTCCTGCACAAATTCAGCCGGCGGGTTATTATTATTGATAATTTTCATGAAGATGCCAATTGTGGTTTTTCATTAGTGAACGGATACTCAATACATACCGTTGTTCGATGAGCAAACACTTCATCTTCTTCTTATGACTCTTCATTCACTGTCGGAACATAGGCTACGAACAGGTCCTCTCCGTCTATTCCTGCCCTGTGATTGATCTTGCCAGTTGCTGTCATTTGTATCCCTTCTGCTTCATCTCCGAGTCTACATCCCTACGCCAAGTATTGCGTGACCCCCCCTCCCCCCACCTCTTTTTCTTGCCCTGTGGGTTCCAGGTTAGAGCCTGACGTATGATGTTGTTTGCAGGCTTCCCGAGTGTATGGCCAATTCAAATGCTGAAGGTATCGTGCCTGAGATGTGTAGCATCTGCCTTAGACATCTTTTGATGAAGGACTAGATTTTCTTCACAGCTGTTAATGTTGTTCTCCATGTCTCCGAGCCATATATGGCTCAGAGACATGGAAAACAACATTAACAACGCTGAGCAAAGTGACGAGGACAACATTCTAATACCGCACAGCCACATCAAGTATTCTTCAAAGTGCTATTTAGTTAGAGTGGGAATTAGTAAACAGGTATAAGGGTGCATTTTTATCATATACACCATACCTGATGCCCCAGGAAGACACGAAGTATGGCATATGAGACAAAATGCACTCTTACACAACACTTGTTGACTGTAGGGAGGGCCTGGGTACAGGTAACAGTTCCACAAATGGGAATCCACAAGAAGATGTTGTCGTTTCAAACTGACAATTTACCGTTGTTATAAATAGGGAGATAAAGTGCAAAATTTAAAATTTTACAAAATGGGTATTTTCACCCAAGACTAGAATTCTCGTTATAAACGTTGCTGTGATGAACATTTCTGATCTCTCAGGTGATATTGCTGGGAGGGGGAGGGGGGTCGTGGGCGGAGGAAATGTGTTACTTTAGTTATATACACAGAATGTTACAGATATTGTATTGTTGTAATTCATCCACAACTTGAACTTTGGCATAATAGTTTTATTTATCTAACAATCATATAGATTTTGGCGTGAAAACCACGAGGAACGGTACGTATCACATAATGTGTTCCCATTTCGTATCACATAGATGACTCGTTCTGATTCCGTATCATATAGGCGACTCATTCTGATTCCGTATTATATAGACGACTCATTCTGATTCCGTGTCATATAGATTCAGCTTTCGGTAGACACCGCACTATGACAAATAATATTATTATATGCATTGTTATTGCGCATTAAAATATGAAATTCAAAATTGTGACCAATTCCAACCCAATTTAAACTGAAAAACGGAAAAAACAGGCTTTATGTAACGGGAATGTTAGATAAATGGATTATCATGAATAAATACATGTCCTGTAATTTGTATCAGATTCTCGGTCGTGTTTACAATCGGATCACAACTCGCCCTGACGGACTCTTTGCGATCTGATTGTAAACACGACCTCGAATCTGATATAAATTACAGGACATGCACATCATGAGATAATGTGTATATATCACACTAAGGTTTAATCACACACTACTGGAATCTTTAGAATAAGCTTTGCATGTATCATACTTGGTCATTATTTGGAGGTGGTACAGATACACTGATGGTCTCATAACTGGGAGCCCATCATGAGGTGTAGTCATATTACTACGGGGTTTCTAATTTGGATTATACCATTATTATGCATAAAGGGATTGGAATACAATTTTGCACCCAAAACAACATTCACCCAAGAGTGAAATCATTAACATAAACATTACTGATCTGAAAGTGTAAGCATAGCTGGTTTTTCAGCTGGTATTGAATTAGGGCATAGGCATTACATGTACCATATTTATTGTCCGTGGATTTGAAGAAGGGGAAGAAGAACAAATACAGGTGGTGCTCCCTCTATTGGGAGTCTACCCATCAACAGGTGTAGCTGTAATTGCATGGAATTTCAGATTGAAGGCACTATGCAAAATGGGGTGGAATACATAATTTGAAATCTCATAAAACGAGCACATTCACCCCAGACCACAATCCTTAGTATAAACATTGCTGATATCACAGTTGGTACTGGAAGTGGTGGAGGAGATGTGTTACAATAATCACATGTGTATTAAGGTTATCATCAGAGCGGACTGGGCCAAGCAACGTGACCGGGAAATGCACCGGGGAGTCGGGCCCGAAGAAAATTTAGATTTTTCGAACTGAAAGAATGCTGCTGAGCAATTTGTGGTAGTTCACGTAGATGACATTTCGAGATCATTTTTGTCAAACCTTCGGCAACAATGGTTGCAACAAAGGATACCCCGGAGCCATAGGGCCGACCAAAGTTTTGACTAAAGAGAGAGAATTGTGATTACTTGAACTGAAAGAGTGCTGTTTCCTCGCATCTGAGCGATCAGACTCAACTGCTGGTATATGGAAATACCATCTATGTGGACTGCCAATGGCCGTCCAAACAAAGGGCATTTTGATATACCGACAGTCTGTGCAATCAAATCTACTTCGGCTTTTGGTCATTATCACGAAATTTCATGCGTCAACGGGTTTTGGGTTGCATCAATTTTGAGGGCTACCGGGACATTTCCCGGTGGACCATGCGGCTAGTCCGCCTCTGTTTATAATATTCTAAACATATACATGAATACACGATTTCAGTCTTTAGTATAGGCGTTACATTACCATATTTGGTGTCTGTGGGCAGGGTGTACAAATACAGCTACAGGTGCTGACCCACTACTGTTGGTACATCGGCTGATGTTGCCATATCAGTATGGGATTCCAAATTACTGCTGCAGTGTATAGAAAGGGTTGAATGCAAAATGTGAAATCTTCTAAAACAGGAACATTTACTCAAGACCAGAAGCCTCGGTTTGAACATACTGATATATCAGTTGGAAAAGCTTTACTGTTCTCTCAATTGGTACTGTCAGGGGGTGGGGGGTAATGTTCTACTGTAGTCGTATATGTAAAGAATAACATTTATTACATTCTAGGCTGTTGCATTCATCCTCAACTTGAAGCTTTAGTACAGACCCTATTCATCCAATATACTTGGTGTTTATAGGTGTGTGTGTGTGTGTCGGGGGGGGGGGGTACAGATACAGTAGGTGCTGGTCCTACACCTGCGTGTCTATTCACGAGTGGCCATATTAGTATGGGACTTTGAATAATGGGGGTTGGAACACGGAAGCCCCAGAAAGGTTGTAATTAACTCAGCCGGGATGTCAGTTCACATTAATTTTACAACTCTCTCTGTATATATATTGCTATCTTTGGTGTAGCGATTATGTATACCACATTTTATATTTATAAGGAGGGTGGGGGAGGGGGAGGGAGATACGGGTACTGGTCACACAACTGGGGATCCATGATCAGGTGTGGTCATATCAGTATAGGGTTTCAAATTCGGAATTTACTGATATTGTGCATAGTGGGCTGAATACAAAATTAAGGATGCCCTGAAACATGCACATTTGTCCAATACTAGAATCCTTGGCAAACCAATTAACATAAACATTAATGATATCTCAGTTGGTGTTGGCAGGTGCTGGAGGTATGTTACAGTAGTTACATATATATGCTCTTCAAAATAAGAAACTATACATCGACATTCCACTAGATTGTATTGGAAGTTCTCAAATTATAAACGGCTAATTTGGGTAAACAGGGTAGTAGAAACATCACTCTACAAATGGCATAAATACAAGCAATCGTGAAACATCATTAGCACACATAAACATGACTGCATTGACAACAAAGGAAAGTCAATACCGTGTATGACCGGCAGTGAATACGGCGTGACAACGTCGACCCATATATGCTACCAGAGTCTGAATTACACGGTGTGGAATGTTCTGCCACTCCTCTTGTAGTGCCACAAAGAGTCCCTCGAGTGTCTGTGATGTCTGCTGTCTCTGACGGACGCGGCGATCAACCTCATTCCAAAAGTGTTCAATGGGGGATGAGTCAATGAACGTGCTGGCCAGGGAAGAGTAAGAATATTGTTTTGTTGACGAAATGCTTTGCAAACACACGCAACATCTGGTCGAGTAGTGCCATGTTGAAAGAGACGGTCAATGAATGAATGTTCAGACACCGTGACGTGATGGGATTTCATCTCTGTAACGCTGCTGGTTAGATTACCCTCCACTCGAACAGGTGTTGTCTGGGCAGCATGGTTAATGCCAGCCCACGTCATAACACTACCGCCACCAAAACGATCAACTTAACGTGCACATTTACTGGCGTAACGTTCGTTCCGACGTCTATACACCCGATCACGTCCATCAGCACGTCATTTCATAAATTGTACCGTAGGTCGCCAGAGCGTTATGTTTTCAATTAGTCGTGTGTTTGGGAGAAATTCTGACCCATTAACCCAAGCATTTCATGATTTGATTACAATTCCTAAAATATACAGTACGTGGAGAGTGTATTATCACTAAATCACCTGCAGAGTGGAGAATCCACCCAGGCAATAATTGCAAATTTGTTGCAAAACATAACCAGCACAAGCAAAGTTTCAGCCAATGGACCTCCGGGTTAAACCCGGAGGTCCATTGGCTGAAACATTGCTTGTGTTTTTTGTCGATATGTACAAAATTTGAAGGTTATAGCTTGGGTGATAACTCCACTCCGCGGATGATTTAGTTACAATCCACTCTCCACGTACTGTATTTCAAAATCTTTTCACCATGACTAATTTTATACATGAATAGTTCAGTGGCATTTCGAATTATAGTTTCTTTATTTGGAAAGTATATTATATTTATTATGTTTTAAACATGTGTATTCACCCATTGCAAGATTCTCTCATATAGTCATTACGTATACTTGGTAGGGGTGGGGGAGATGTGTTACAATAGTTACATAATTATTATAGTCTATAGTTATGTTTTAAACATGTATATTCACCCACTGCAGAATTCTCTCATAATGATAGGCATTACTTACAGTACGTGGAGAGTATAGTATCCTTAAATCACCTGCAGAGTGGAAATTCCACACAAGCAATAGTTGCAATTTTTTTTATAAAGCATAACCACCATAAGCAAAGTTCCAGACAATGGACCTCCGGGTAAAACCCGGGGGTCCATTGGCTGAAACATTGCTTGTGGTTTTTGTCCATATCACCGAGTAGCGGCGAGTAACGTCAGATTCCTCAACGTACCAACACCACACACGCATGGTTAGTATTAAATCAACGAGCAGTACGCCTTCGTACACTGTACACCGTGCCCAGTGCGGCAATCGGGATTACGTACCTTGCCCAATGACACAACGCTGTTGTCCTCCCTGCACTTACATTAGTTATTGAAACTTGAGATTCGGTGTACCTTGATGTAGAGAGTCAAAGGTTAGGAGGCAGAAGTTATAACCATTACGTAACGCGAATTACTTCCAATAGTTAGAACCTACATGACACTGATGCAATAATGTAATGGGGTGCGGGGGGGGGGGGGTGGTGTTGGGGGTGGAGGGTGACCAGGATTAAACCTGTTTGGCCTCGACGGTGGTGGCTCAAGTCCTGAGTGATAGAATATTCCAGATTACATATCCAAGGCTAAGCATCGTCGTGGTTATGCCTTGGCGATGTATAAGGAAGGTTAGTCATTTGGCATTATTGCTAAAAACCTCAAGACTTTTGGGAAATGCATTTGTGGATTGATAACATATACATGTCGTAAAGCATACCAGTCAGGGGCGTAGGAAGCTTATAATATTCGGGGAGGGGGGGGGGGGGGTATTGTAAACGGGAGCTTGTAGGGGACAGCACGGCCGCCTTTGTCGGCCCGCTCTGCGTAGCCGATCCCGGGGGAGAGTGCTGGAGGGGAATACCAAGAAAATTTGTGAAATACGAACTTGCGAGAGCTCATTTCCTCTCTTCTCAAGTGAAAAAATCAAGGTATCGTTGCTATTAATTTTTGTTGTTTATCCCTTTACCTAACATGAAAAGCAGACGACACTTGCAAAAAAAAATCTTGAATAACTATTTTTTTTCATTTTTTGTCTCCAAAACATAGATTATGACCCCTCATCGGAACGAGCTCGAGGAGCTCGTTCCAATAAGGGGTCATAATCTATGTTTTTGAGACAAGAAATGAAAAAATCATGAAAATTAATTGGCGATTTGTGAGAATAGCGCAGGCCGGTTTTGGCCGTTACGTTGGGTAAATGGTTAAAGGAGGATGTATGTCAGAGAGAAAGCTGTTAACCTGTTGAGCGTCAAATCAGTCAGTGACATGGGCTACCAACTTTTCTATGCACTGCAAATGATGTAGATCATACAGTTTTTATGTGCGCCTGTATGATGTAGAATATGCAGATGTATGTGGTTATTTTCGTGTAGATACTAGATGTGATTTACAAAGTTTGGGAATTTTTTTTTGGGGGGGGGGGAAATACCCCCCTTACTCCCTCCCCCCCGATTCCTACACCACTGATACCAGTACTTCAAATTGGTCATACATTCTAAGATTAGTTGGGTTAAAATCAGCCCAAATCAACTGGGTTGAGTGAAAATGAATCCTATAATCAGATGGGTTAAAAATCAACCCAAATCAACTGAGTTGAGTGAATATGAACCCATATGGGTTCATATTCGCTCAACACAGTTGATTTGGGTTCATATTCACTCAACCTAGTTGATTTGGTTTGATTTTTAACCCTTTAACCCAACTGATTTTAGGGGTGAATTGGGCCCAACAACCCTACTCGGGTACTATATACTTCGATTTGTTGGGCCGACTGATTGCGTGAGAAAATGCCAGGTATCAATTTTTGTTTTGTAAGAAAGTGTATAATTATGAGGTAAAGCGAATCGATATCTGAGAATAAAATCTAGAGGAAAATATGCCGAATGCAAAAAGATTAGGTAGGGTGGTGGTGGGGGATTTCACACACCCCTAAACAACGCTTAACGACACCCCTCCATGATTGGGTAATGTGAGTTATATATTGCACGTCGTTTATCATATTGATTCATATGTGCGGTGGTATTGTCACATACAAGCCTAAGAACATGTACAGACAGACCTCAGAAGAGCAACCAATGCCAACCATGCTTAAGGAAATAAATCAATTTGCTCATAATTATTTTCGAATAATTTCCATAATTGTTACTAATATCAGGCTCCAATTTATTTAACTCTCATCAGCTTTTCGCTTTGCTACATTTGTCCTCGAACTGGCGTTGAACACGGCTTACACTCAAAACACGCGGGAATAAATTTTGTACACTGATAGCGGAATCCCATCTCGAGACTGTCCAGGCTGCAGACAGTGTGACCTCCTGAGCTCTTATAATATAATCAAATCAACATTTTCATTCACTTTTGTAATGTGTTAAATTAGAATTAAATAGCTGAACTCGGATTGGTGAAAAACAGTAAGTATGTTCTAACTTTCTGTGTTTCTTAACTGGTTGAGGGTTAGATTATTTGTTGTGGTCTAAAGTTGTTATCATTTATTTATTTATTTATTGGTGTTTAAGGTCACATACTTATGCACAATGGCTAATCATGACCGTGACAGTTTTACGGGGGGAGGAAGCCGGAGTCACCCGGAGAGAACCACCGAGCAACGACGAGCAGATGCCAGCTCACCAACATCGTAACTCCGCACTGCAGCACATGCAGGGTTAGATTGGTTGAAGACATGGCACCATCGACGTGCAGTACGCCTTAGTACACGGCGTCATCGTGCCCCCATGTGGACAATCGGGGTTAAGTGCCTTGCCCAAGGACACAACGCAGGCGTCCGAATCGATCGCTCAGACGGTCACCCATCCGAGGATTAACCGGGCTCGACGTTGCTTAACTTCGGTGATCTGACGAAACAGGTTACCACAACGCCACCGCCCCCCCCCCCCCCCCACCCCGTAAAAAGAAAGTTGTTATTCAAAATATGTGTTATTACAAATTATTGGAGAGTGCCTACAGGCACTCTCCAATAATTTGTAATAGAACAAACTTAAATAAACAAACTATTATTTACATTTAACTGAATACGAAACATTGGCAAGGAAAAGGTTACTTTTGTACTGGTACCCTCATTTTTTGAAAGGCCTGATAGTGGATTCTAGAACCCAGTTAGTAAATACTGTTTGCATTTTACTGAATAAAAAATACGAGAAAGGAAAATGTTGGCTTTTGCTCTGGTACATTCATTTTCGTTTGAAAGCCCTGATAATGGCTTCTAGCTCTCAACCGGTTCATGACAAAAAATGGCTCTGTAATTTTCGAAGTCCTCTCATGACGACATGTTTACTTTTTTCACAGATTAGTGTTTTGCATCATCATCAGCTGCCCGAAATTGCTCGTCCTGACTCTCCTCATTACAAGGGAGTGCACCTGTTTTAATCCGAACGAAAATGAGAAAAATGTGTGTCAAACGTCTTAAAGTTCTTGACTAAGTTTCAACTAGTCTTTATTTTCTCGTAAATCATTGATCTCTTACCAGCCGGATCTAACCAACCGCTCATTTGTCATATATAGGAAATGTGTCTCACCCGCCACCATCGTTTGGACCCCACCACCTAAACCCACCCCAACCTAGGAATGTTTGAGGAAGTCACAAGTAAAATACTATTCATTTTGCGATCATAGTTTTCTGCACGAGGCGGGTACTAAGGTTAAATCCCAGGACCGTGAGATTCCAATTGTCGACTCCCAAATCCGGGATTTCCATGACCGGAACCGGTTCTCGAAACGACGAGAATGATGGCCAGTTGTGATGTTGAGTCGTTTGAAGAAGAGACTAGCCACACATTGGGACAAAAACTTGGTATGTTTACTTAGGTATTTGCACGACCCACAATTTGAAAGAGCGGTACTTCGGTCTTTGGGCGGTCCCCTAGAATTTCGTGGACACGATTGGCTAGATCAGAACTAGTTAGATTCAATGCGTCAACAGTTCCGCTTCAATTCCCGATCCGAAAGGTGAAGAATCAGCAGTGGCCGGTACGTGCCACACGGGGAAGCCGATCTTCGCAACAGCCAACACACTAGAAGAAGAATTACAAGAGTCCATCGCTAAATCTGCAGCTTCGTCTTCTACAACCACAAATCAAAACGTTGGGCCAAAAATAAATGCAAAGTTATTTGAAGCTAACGGATAGAGAACGCCAAATCTGGACTTTTTGTTCAAGGCTCCAATGAACGGAACGCTCACCGCAGTTGACCCAGAGCCATCATTTTCAGGTGCTGGACAGTTTGCGACCATCATTCGACCGTGACTGGGAGATAGATCGCTGTGTCAACTGTTGTTAAGAATGCATTTATCTAGCGATAAATCAAAGTAAATATTTTCTTGGGGGTCAGTATTAGTATTTTCTAGCGAACCAATCATTATGTAATGAAACAGAAGAACAGACCAATAAAAGCATCTGTTGCTTTTTATAGACTCAATCATGTGATCATAATCTCGTTATTCTTATAACAGTACTGCGTTATAACAGAACCCTTTTTGGTTCCGCTCCACAGTTTTCCAATCATTTCCAGTCATAATCCAACTCTGTGACCAAAACTTCAAATTCTCTTGTCCAACAAATAGGCTAATGTTATTATACAGTACGTGGAGAGTGGATTGTAACTAAATCACCCACAGAGTGGAGTTATCACCCAAGCTAAGACTTTCAAATTTTGTTCATATCGACAAAAAACACAAGCAATGTTTCAGCCAATGGACCTCCGGGTTTAACTTTTTTCGAACTCCAACGCTGTGACGAACACTTCAAATTCTCTTATCTTGCAAATAACCTAAGTAATTATATATTTGATACTATAAATATATCTTCAACATGTGCCCTATGTTCAGAATAGTGCGAAACTGTAGAGCGGAACCTTAAAGCCAGAATGTTGTGAGAATATAACAATAATATGACTTTGGAGGGCATTGTGGTTTATTAACGGTCCAACAGGTATGAATAACAGCCCGACAGCTTATAAAAGGCCCGAGACGAAGTCGAGGGCCGTAAATAAGCTGAAGGACGTACCAAACCCAAAAATTATATTACGCACATTCAGGCCATGTTTGAACTACAAACAGCCAATTGGTCTTCATTCAATTCGCCTGATTGAGACATTTTTAACGTTTTCAATTTTGGCAGATGATATTATCGTCTGTTCTCAAGCAAACTGGTGTCACATTGTTTACTACTTGAAACCTTTTCTGGAAACTGTTTTCATTTTCGAGTGTACGACACAGCGAGGAACAAAAGTGACTTGACGTGTCGGGCTGTTAATGAGATGCTTAACTCATTAACGGCCCGACACATCACGTGACGTTTTAAGATGAGCGTTACGTTCTTGTAATGCCCTGTTAAACTTTGTTAATGTACTAGGGGGCGCCCTATAAAGTGGTAATAATAACCATACACAAACGCTTCTCACTGATCTACAATTTAAGTAGGGAGCACCACCTCTTTCAGTTTGCTGTAAGTTTTGTAACGTTTCAACTTTCAGTTAGCGTTGTTGACTTGTTTAGTGTTCGTTTTGTGAAGTCAATAGTACAAGTAATCGTTTTTGATTAAAACAATAGGGAATTCATTTCACGAGTTTTTCTGTCCTGGGTAACTCTGAACATACGCAAATATTACTGAGAGGTCTTGTAACAGAACCGGGATTTACCGGTTCCGATGGTATTTCATTCTCGGTCTTGGTACCTCAGAAACCGTGAATATATTTAATCCGAGTAGGCACAAGTTAATTGCTAAAAGTGCTGATTAACTTGTCGACGGTTGTGAGCTTTATTCTGAAGTACAGGTTCTGTAGCTTTACCTAACATGAAAAGCAGACGACACTTGTAAAAAACATTCTTGAATAACTTTTTTTTTCATTTTTTGTCTCAAAAACATAGGTTATGACCACTCATTGGAACGAGCTCGACGAGCTCGTTCCAAAGAAGGGTCATAACCTATGTTTTTGAGAAAATAAATGGCGATTTTTGTGAATAGCGGTGGTCGGTTTTGACGGTTACGTTGGGTAAAGGGTTAAAGTCTTTTTATACCATGCTCGCCTATTTTACTACCTATGAAAAAACCTGTATGTTAAATTTTAGCTTTTAACCCCATTACCGGTGTAAAGCTTCTACTGCGGTTAAAAAAAAATACACCAAAAGTCGGAAGTTCATCCAACTTGACCTTTGGCATGACGCAATTTGCCAACTTTGATACATTCACACTTCGCGATGTTTCATCAAACATTCGATATTTTGCGGCACTATCTACTACGTGTAAATGACTTATTAAGTTTAAAATATGTCCACCTGCGCAGATGTAAACAAAACAAACCCGTGTGTTTGTGATAGAAAGTGTCGTTTCTTTTCCATTTTATGTGACAAAATTAATTATTTATTAAGAGCATGGTTTTAATAGAACAAATACAGTTAAAACTAGAAGTCCTGTCATGAAATGCGCACAAATAGCACGTTGATCTGCGCGTTAATGTACGCATTATGGCCATGGTAAAGCCATCAAATTCTGTACATATGGCCTGTGCACAAGCAAGGTTTCAGCCAATGGACCTCCGGGTAACCCGGAGGTCCATTGGCAGAAACATTGCATGTGTTTGCCATGAGTAACCAGGAGAACCAGCCATGATTTGGATGCCATTCGATATGGCAATTGCGCGCAATTCCAACGCGCAATTAAGCCTAGATAAGCGCACTATTCGTGACAGGACTTCTAGTTTTAACTGTAGGTACTGGGGCCGGTAATCAGATTTAAACCACTCATAGAATAAGAGTTTAAATAACCACTCGACAAGGCGAGTGGTTAAAGCCCTTATCCTACTCGTGGTTTAAATCTGATTACCGGCCCTAGTACCTATTTATTCTATATATATATTCTATGAATGTGCATTATGTTATCTTTAACCCTGTACCCAACGCAGACGATATCAAAATTTATTATTTTAAATAACATTTTTTAAAATTTTTCAAAAAAATTCAACAAAACCATATCATGTGACCCCTCGTTGGAACGAGCTCGACGAGCTCGTTCCAACGAGGGGTCACATGATATGGTTTTGTTGAAATTGTTTGAAAAATAATATTTTTTCAACTACTGAATTTGCATATTACGTGGGGCGGATGCGGGCGATTCGTTAGGTAAAGCGTTAACGCGAAATTACTTAGTCTGTATGGATTTGCCGTTTTACAATGTTTGCAAGAGTGCATGTAGGCATAATATATTTTGTTGATAACTAATTTACAAGTTTATCCTAAGCTCTCCTCGGTAAGGTATAAACATCCACTATGACATCAGATATGTCAGACCTTCCAGGCCAAATTGTACTGGAATCTGAGATCACTGGAGCCTTTTTTCACTGAGTGACTCTACCTTACAAACAGGTGCCACTTAGAATACTAAACAACATTTTAGCCTTGTTGTTAGAAAATAATTTGCAAAACAATGCACTGTGAAAAATTTGAAATCCCAAAAGAAATGTGTTCTGGCTATCCGCCCTTGCACCCATCCCGGCCTCCGCCATTTGTCCGGAATGTTTTTGCATTAGACTTTACATCCGACCCTCGAGTCATCTGGGACCATTCCAGCCTTGTAGTTTTGAAAATAACTTGCAAAAAATGCACTGTGTAAATTTGAAATCCTCAGGAAAATTTGTTCTGGCCAACCGCCCTTGCACCCACCCCGGCCTCGGTCTTGTGTGCGGATTTTTTTTTTTTTGCAGACCACCCCCCCCCCCCCACCCCTTACCCCTCCACACACATACACACCTGCCAAAATATGTATTTACGTGACCATTATTGTGGGAGAACTGTGGGTTATTGGTTAGCTAATTAGACTAAACAGTGCAGTCTCCATGGGCTATTCGTCATCTGCAAGTGGCCAGAGAACCCCACGCGTGCGTCTACCAGGTAATAACAATCTTAATCATCAAAAGTTTAATTAATGAGGCATCAGGTTGTGCCCGTTGTCATTAATTAAATTTTTGATGATTATGATTTTTATAACCTGGTAGCCTGTTCATCCACCCCAAGTCATCTGCGCTGTATCCTTGGGTACGACGCTTGATCCTGACTGCCTAAGTGGGAGCATGGTAGCGCTGTGTACTAACGCGAGTGGCACATCGACGGTACACTTGCATTCAACCAATGCTAATCCAGCCTGTGCTGAGTAAGTAACCTGAAGAGACCGACCTCGACCGGTTTTTATTCGGGTACTTTGGCTTCCGCCCCCGTAAAACTGTTCGAGGCGATATCACTTTACCTGTTAAATATGTTGATAAACCCCAATAAACGAACCACAAACATGCATCGCGGATTTTGAAACTTTGGGAACAGAATCAAACAAAGGTACGACTTTTTTGTATGCTTGTGTTTACTTTTTTTTTTTTTGGGGGGGGGGGGGGGGTAGTTGAGCATGAATATGCTTCAGCGTGATTTTCTTTTGGGTGTATCGTTCACACGGATTAACGTGTAACTGACATGTTTACAACAATTGTTTTCCACCGTTACTATTTTATAAGCAGCGGTAGGAGTACTAGAGCGATGGATCGTGCCCCATTGGCCGAACCTACCCACGAATCCAGGAAGTTATTTATTTATTATGCTTTACGTAACATTAGCAGCTAAGGCTATATCGTGGCGATGAGAAGTATTATTGTAAAATAGGTCATTATCTTCCATGAAGTAAATAAATAAAAATAAGTCGACGAAATATGAGGAATAAAAATAAGGTGTAAGCACAGTGATGAGAAAAGTGAGACAAGTTTTTTATGGACTGCTATGAAAATTAACCCGTCGAATAGATGAGAGTTTAAAATAATAAAAACAATTTAAAATTTATTAAAAATGTTGATTTCCTTGAGGATTTGTTTTGTAAAATAGGTCTCGAAGAGACGCAACATTAAAATACTGCAGTCTGACAAGATTAATATCTGTACAGTGCAAACAAATGTGCTTCACTGTCAGTTCCTGCTGACAAGGGACGCATTCTGGTCGCATATTAGCCTCTAACAAAAAGGAATGTGTTAGTCTTATGTGACCGATATGGCATCGTGTCAGAAAAAACTTGATCTTTCTTGCAATGATTACTAGACGGATACATATCCGCACTTCCAGCCCGGCAGCGATGGAGCTTGTTATTTGACACACGGGCATAGGAAGCTTATAATATTGGGGGGAGGGGGGGGGGGGGTATTGTAAACGGGAGCTTGTAGGGGACAGCACGGTCGCCTTTTGGCGGTGCGCTCTGCGTAGCCAACCCCATGGAGAAAAGCAGACGACACTTGCAAAAAGAATTCTTGAATAACTATTTGTTTTCATTTTTTGTCTCACAAATATAGGTTATGACCCCTCATTGGAACGAGCTATGTTTTGGAGACAAAAAATGAAAAAATCATGAAAATTAATTGGCGATTTTTGAGAATAGCGCTGACCGGTTTTGGCCGTTACGTTGGGTAAAGGGTTAAAGAAGGATGTATGTCAGAGAGGAAGATGTTAACCTGTTGAGCGTCAAATCATTCAGTGACATCGGCTATCAACTTTTCTATGCACTGCAAATGGTGTAGATCATACAGTTTTTATGTGCGCCTGTATGATGTAGAATATGCAGATGTACGTGGTTAGTTTCGAGTAGATACTAGATATGATTTACAAAGTTTTGGAAAAAAAATGGGGGGAGGGGATGGGGGGGGGGGTAAATACCCAAACTGATGTTGATATTTTCGAAAAATGGTATCGGATACGTGTGATTGACACATTAATATGTTACCACGTTTAGTGTGGATCATGACTGTCACCGGCCCACAAAAACTTCGTGTAGGTGTTTCGCACGAGCGCCACGTTAATGACTGTTGGGTACGTTTTGAAATGTTCATTTGTACTGGACGGGATTTTCCGGAGGTCTCGTCGTTTTTTTTCTTGGTAGAAACTCGTTCATCAATAGTTTCTGGTCGAAACGTAACTTTTGAGGTATGCGAAGACTGACACGTGACGAACGTTTAAGTACCGTTGGCATTTTGGAAGCTGGCAACATACGGACTGCAGTGGCTCGAATGCTCAACGTTACTCAATCGGTGATTAGCAGGTTGTGGTCATGCTACCGTCAGACAGGCAATGTTGATGACAGACGTTGGTCAGGTCGTCCAAGGCCGACAACTGCTAACCATGTTCGTTTCATCCGAACCACAACATTACGTAACTGCCATCAAAGTGCCTCAGAAATTGGACGGCAACTGCACCGAGCGACAGATGTGCGAGACAGTGGTCATACTATCCGAAATAGATGCACAGCTGGAATTTGTACGCTCAACGACCTCGAATAATCCCATGTTTGACTGAACATCACATCGCAGCAAGGCGTATTTAGTGTGGAGCACGACAGCACTGGGACAATCGTCGGTGGAGCAACGTCATGTTTTCCGATGAATTGAGGTTCACCCTCGACTTCCAAGTCAGGCGAAACAGAGTGTGGAGGCGGCGGAACGAACGATACCATGACGCAACCGTTAAGCGACACGATCGTTTTGGTGGTGGATCGGTTATGGTGTGGGGAGGCATAACCATGACAAGCAGAACAGAATTACAAGTCATCCAAGGGCGTGTCACAGGGCATTACTACGGTGACAACATGTTAGCAGCTCATGTGGAGCCATTTGCGCGACGTCACGGCCGGCGATTCATTTTCCAAGATGACAATGCATTAGCACACATGGCCCGCGTCGACACAGAGTTCCTCCAGGAGCAGAACACCACTACACTGCCTTGGACAGCATTAAGTCCAGACCTTTCACCAATCGATCACGTCTGAGATATGTTTGGCAGGCGCCTACGAAAACGCCAATAGATCCCTGTCAATGTCAACGAACTCCCCGCTGCACTGCAGGAAGAATGAAATAACATCAGTCAAGCTGATATTAAACGTTTGGTGAGGGGTACAATGTATGCCACGTAGGAGCCGCGCTAATCGTGCGAGCCGAGGAGGATTTACAAGGTATTGAGGTCTTGGACAGTGGTAAATTATCTGACTGACCGTCCTTGTCTTCTACAGCTCAGTGCTGGGAATGAGTGCTTGTCAGACACCCAACTATCGTTGAAATCATTCACCAGATGTCACATTGCAATGTCTGAACCAGATTCAGAATCAGAAGAAGTTAATTTTCCCTGATGTTTAGATTTCTTACTCTCACTTATTAACTGGAGCTTTTTTGATTTTTTATGATTCTGACAAAAAACAATCTTGAATATCACTCTCATTGCAGCTATTCTCATCAGATGCATCTGAATCTTTGGAACTTCTATTTAATTTTTAAAAAAATAATTTTTGGCTAGCTTTACGTCACAACTTTTTATCTTTTCTCAAATCATTTATATTCAAGTCTTTGACTTTCGAACTTTTGGGTTTTTCAGTTTCTGTACCTTGTAACTTCTCTACCCGTTTGTTAGTTTTTTTTTCCAGTTCTTTTATCAATCTTGCTTTTCGAGTTTTTTTCCTGTTTTTCTGCTTTCCGAGCACTTTCTAACTTTGCTTTTAACTCCTTACTTTCGTCGTCGTCAGAATAGTCACTGTCACTGTCTGATTCATTATCAATATCATGATCCATATCAGATGTCATTAATTTAGATTTCCATTTTACCTGGTCTTCAGTATCGTCCCCCTCTTTCTTTACCTCAAACTCCGTACTATTATTGTGAACAGTGTCTCCCGCATTCAGTTTCTTGTAATTTACTTTCCTCACTTCCCGAAGGTTTCTCTCAAACACGGCCTTGATAATCAAAGTTTGATTCCAAAGAATTGGATAGACTGTTTGATTATCAAACAGTCTATCCAATTCTTTGGAATACAAAGCGGATCAATACTATTGCTCACTACGGAACGTCAACAAGATGAACACTTCAATATTCTTGGCCAATTTTAGACAATAAAAGAAATGGAAACTATAAATATCTGATGTCTGTGATAGAAACCATTTCTGTCACCTTTTCATTATTGACAAACATAAATAACGTAATTTGTTGGAACTATCAACTTCATTTGGATTCAAGAACGATTCGGGACTAACAGGCAAATTGAATAAATTCGTTATTACAATTCTATCAGTTCATCAACATATATATATATTATATCTCACGTGACTTCCTTGCATTCTGATTGGCTGAAAGAAGATACCCTATTTCGTGTAGTTTGCATCCACAGAACTGACCAGGCACTACACCCAGGCACTACACGGTTTCTATTTTTAGCACACCACTATATCAGTTTTCTTTTCATACTGGGCGAATAAAACTGATCAGGCTAAATTTAAAGATCGATTCACAGAGGCACAACATCCACAAAACGACCCGGAAAGAAATCTTTGTGGAGAAATGTATCGGTTTTCCAGCGTTGAAGTCACATTTTTCGAGGCGTTCATTTTATTCCTTGAGAAGATGATACATATTTCGTTTCAAAGAGAATGATCCATACCTGGGTCCAACTTTCATGAGAACGCTTCCGGATATGAAAAATCGTTTGTTTCGCTGCTCATATTATTTCGCTATTTAATTGTATGTTTTGGGCAGTAAACGAATAAATAATGGAATTCAATTGAATCTTCGGAGTTTGTATCCCGTGCTGACCCATTCGGTAATGTATATGTGTGACAAATGTGTGGAAATTATCAAATTGCGTTGTCAAATTTCGAAAATTTTAGTTTTCATTCGCGAGTTGCGCGATTCTAGAATACAAAGTTCCGTTTGGAAGAAATGTTTTGTTTACCCTTGCCGACCGATTCAAAATCTGTCTTCTGCTCATATCAATAATCCAAGTTAGCCGTGTTTTGGAAGAAGAAAATGTCTTTTAAAAACTACATGGTATTTTTTTCTATATAACGCTGGTTGGTAGGGCTGCTACATTGGTAATACACGTATATTAACAAATCGGACAGATGTTTTTCTTGATGGGTGTTCGATATAATATAAGGATTAGTACATGTCTTGTCGTTGACTACGCCCATATAGTGCCCAGTGAGGTGGCGTAGTTCCCTCCGCTTCGCGGCGGGAACTACACCACCTCACTGGGCACTATATGGGCGTAGTTAACTCCAAGCCATGCACTATTCCTTAAATATATTTTTTCAAGCAACTTTTTAGCATGACAACCAGGTGAAGAAATTCAAAATTATGACGAAAGTTGGTAAAATCTCACCTGATTTCTGAACTTGTAAACCGTTCGTGACTTTCGTAACTGAGATCTACTATCCAATTTGGCTAACTCCAAATTAATCCCATGTGTTTCGCAGCAAACCTGCTCAATTGAGCAGGCCTCCCTCTAACCGCCACCTTAGGACTCGCCTGGTAGGGGATGGCCAAACCCCCTATGAATATAGGAAGTAACGTCATAGTCACGTGACGCCTTGATTGGTTGTCATGCGAGGACGGCCACCTTGTGAGGTCTTAACAATTGTGATACATAGTGTCAGTGCGCATTCGCAGGGCATGTTTTAATGGTGTGTTTGTGTCTTCCAACCTTATTCGTTTGTTCTGGAGTATACTCCTGCAGCGTAAAAGAGGCTTTCAGTTGGAAGAGTTTTAGCTTATTGTTACTATGTTTAGCTTCTCCGGTCTGTTCTGTCATTTCTATCGCTATTTCGGGTACTCGCGTTCTTGTTTTGCTGGGTAGACAGACACGTAGCTTGTAGATACGCAGATAGAAGCAAAGGATAAATATGAAGCAACCGACGGTTTGGGGTAATTAGATTTCCTCTTATATGAAGGAACGCGCCTTATTGTTGGAAGGAAACGAGGATTCCGGGAACATCCGAAGCCGTTTCGGTAGTTTTGGGGTGTATTTTAATGATTTGGAGCGATTGACTGGTCTATTGGGGTAATTAGATTTACTCCGATTCATTCAAACACATCATCTGAAGAACACACCCTCTTCTATTGTAGGCTTTTTGGTGGGTCACATAGTAACCACGTGCAGCGAAAGAAACCAAAATTGCAGACACCTATACACAAAATGGATGAAGGAAACACGCGTCACCCTAACAACACACCCTGCGCATGCGTACTGACAACATGTATCAGCATGGGGATGGCGTCACAAGATGGCGAATCACACGGATTACCGGGACAATCAAACCTGACTTAACTGGGCCACGTGCCCATGACCAGGTCCCCGGATAGGTCAAATCAATGGGGGGGGGGGGGGGGGATCCATCGCCCTCCTACTGCAAACGGTAGCACATAACTGTTTTAAACATTCCGTCTACCTTTTAATTCAAGTCGACAATTTCACTTCGTGTAAGGCAACGCAAAGTGAGGTCATGAGAAGCTTTGGGTTGGTTTCCACCTGTTACTGAAGTGGCGATGTTAAGAAAGTCAATAACAATTTTATTGTATTACGAGTGATAAATAATGATACCTTCTAAAAAAGGAAAACCAATTTTGGAAGTATGTGCGAACTAATCATTGAACTGATGCATCTGGTAGTGAAACATAAATCAATAAAGACTATTTCCGTTTGATGACGCAAGATTAGGGTCGAAGTGGGATGGTTCGTATTGTACATTGTACGGGCTTGTGTACCAGACTGTACCTTTACTGCACGTAACTTCAGCTAGTGGGGCACATGGATCTCTCTTATTTTTGGTGGGGGTGTGGGGGGGGGGCATGTTTATTCCGAAGACATATCACATTCATCGAAGTCTTGAGTTTCGGAAGGTATCAAGGCGGTGGGGCTGGAGGAGTAGATATTCTTAAATATGTCTCAAATGGCCCCATCTTGAGGCTCGAAAGAACGCCAAACCTGGCAAGTCATTTTATTTCATTAGTTGACATCCCATGCAGAGCGAAGAATTCAGGATTTTTAGTGGGACTGATCTGGGATTTTGTGCGGGCTAGAGCTACACCCCACCGGCATTTTTTGAGATTTGAGCTCCTATCCCGACCAACTAATATATCAAAAACATCAAGGCGTGCCTTTGCCAATTAATGGTGTAGTTAGTATATTTTATCAGAATGGGCTTGAGCCATCACAGTTAGGGTATATTACGTTTACACCTCCTTTCCAATTGTCCATCTTTGCGACATCCCTGACTGAAAATACGGCATAAGTTTTCAGGTGATATTTGGTAACCTGCCACATTTTAATATTAGGTAAGAAGGTGGTCCACAAAGACTGTTCGTTTAAGTTTAGTTGAGAAAGCAGATATTTTGTCTGTAAAGCTTCAATAACAATAAATACGCGATAGTAATAATAGTACAAAACAGATAATAATAAATATACAGAACGACACGCGTGTGTGAAATGGTTTAATCGATATGTCAGCGCGGAAGGATAGAAAGAGAGGCCACAGGCGTCGTCGATCTATGCGTTAATCTACGCGTTGTAACCATAAGAATATCAAATTCTGTACATATGGCCAGTGCACAAGCAATGTTCCACCCAATGGACCTCCGGGTAACCGGAGGTCTATTGGCAGTAACATTGCCCGTGTTTGCAGTGAGTAACTAAGAGAACCTGCCGTGTTTTGGATGCCATTCGATATTGCAATTGAGCGCAATTCCTATGCGCAATTAAGCCTAGATAATCGCACAGTTCGTGGCAGGACTTCTAGTTTTAACTGTGGCGAACTCACTTTCGGCACCCTGTACCATCGCTATAATCGAGTTCTATTGTATATGTCTCCTGAGTGGAACAAGGGACCATCTGCAATGCCGTAGCATTGCAGATGGCGCCTTGTTCCACTCAATAAACATCTATTGCAAGGCGCGGTTACTCGTGAAGAACGTTTGGGGGTACATGAGCATATTTTGACAAAAATATTTACACCTCTACAAATTAAATGTCCATTCACATCTTTCGCGATTTTCTTTTCAGACCAACATCACGAAGTAAGAAGAAATCGGACGAAGTGATTTCTTCGGGACAACAGATTTCAACAACAAGAAAAGTCTTTGACACCTTCGCAAACAAAATTATGGGATATTTACCACCACCCCTTATTTGTTTTGTGGTCCTGGACGGTCTGATACTTCTTTTTTCCACGTTTAGCAACGGACTTGTAATTCTTTCTGTATTAAGATTCAAACAGCTGCGAACTGTGACGAATATATTCATCATGAATCTGGCGGTTAGTGATATTCTGTTGGCTAGTACTGTTATTCCTCAGCAGCTGCACGATATGTCACACACTGAGCACTTCCATGAAGGTAAGTAAAGCTTCTCGGATGCACAGATAGGGTATATCCAACTAGTATCGAGTTTGTTAGTGTGTGGGTGGGGTGGAGGGTAGGTGCGTGTCTGCAAATGAAAAACATCAGACATAAGGCGGGGACATGTATATTTCTTCAAACAAGTATTTTACTCCTATCCCCGCCCAGGTGTATCCATTCAGAACGACATTTGTGCTGGATGACTGT
This sequence comes from Pictodentalium vernedei, assembly GCA_031216915.1. Classification (NCBI taxonomy): domain Eukaryota; kingdom Metazoa; phylum Mollusca; class Scaphopoda; order Dentaliida; family Dentaliidae; genus Pictodentalium; species Pictodentalium vernedei. The sequence goes on from CM062297.1 coordinate 73,890,849, forward strand.
TAGAATACATACAGATTTTGGCCACCAATACTACTAAACGTTCAGAGTACAGGTAACAACGTCATGCTGCATTATGGGAGAATTGCCATAAAAAAGCAATGCAAGTAAGAATATAGTAAAACTGCAGTAGGTCTACAAGATCTCTCGGGATCTACCCTTAAAAAATCCAGACACATTTTCTTCATAGTATAACCGGTTAGGAATTACTACAGTTAAAACTAGAAGTCCTGTCACGAACTGTGCGCTTATCTAGTCTTAACTGCGCGTAGGAATTACGCGCAATTGCCATATCGAATGGCATACAAAGTACGGCAGGTTCTCCTGGTTACTCACAGCAAACACAGACAATGTTTCGGCGAATGGACCTCCGCGTTACCCGGAGGTCCATTGGCTGAAACATTGCTTGTACACAGGCCTTATGTACAGAATTTGATAGCCTTACTATGATCATAACGCGTAAATTAACGCACAAATCGACGTGATATTTGTGCGCATTTCATGACAGGATTTCTAGTTTTAACTGTACATTATAAACTACTGTATTGTATGCTGTCACACGTGGTTTTATTTTGCAGTTGCTACTATTTATTTATTTATTGAAGTTTAACGACACTTTCGACATCCAGGCTCACCTCGTGTCGGACAGTTTTACGAGCGGAGGAAGCCGGAGAACCCGGAGGGAACCAACAAGCAACGGCGACCATCTGTCAGACTCCCCAACGTACTAACTCCGCACAAGCAGGGCTTGACGACAAATGCACCATCGACAAGCTGTATGCCTTAATACCAAACGCCAGCGTGCCCCTACGTGGGCAATCTGGATTACGTGCCTTGCCCAAGGACACAACGCAGTCACCCCTGGCGGGGATCGAACCGTGGACCTTTCAGTTTGAAGTCCAATGCCCCAACCAATGAGCCACCGCCCTCCCTTGAAGTGGCCACTACCATACACAGGAACATGCATCGATAATACTGCTAAATCTATTTATCAATTAGGCATGTTTATATTTATTTATTTATTGGTCTTTGGGGTAACTTTCAGCATCTGCGTTAACATCATGAACAATAAAGTCTAACCATCCGCTTTTATGTATACTCCCCACTTAAGAGAATGTTCACCCCGGGTAGTAATCACTGGGTGATTTTATTCTAGTAAAACAGAAGTTATACACCGCAGTAAACATGCCTTTTGGTCTTCTCAAGGTCTCCTTCGTTGAAAGACAGGGACATCAATTTCAGGTGGTACGTTAACTGCTAATATCGTTCTAGATGGACGGTATATAAAATCTGATGCGTGAAGCCGTGAAATTAACAACACTGATCCAGCAAATTACAGTACCAACGGAAATAACTTGTACATTAAACGCCGTTATTCTTCGTTTGTAAACGCGTTCACAAATAGCATTTAAACGAAAAACGGGTTTATTTTCCGCTTACCAAACGTTTATAAACGATCCGTATTTCGATGATTTAAACGAAGGCTAAACGAAAGGTAAACGATTTTTCGTTTAGTTAAACGAAAGCTAAACGTTTTTTCGTTTAGCTGAACGGAAGACAAACGATAGTCCATTTATATGTACACGTACCGAACGACATATAAACGGTTTGCAAACAGACTGATCATTTCCGCAATATCGGAACAATTCATTTTATTGCGTTCACTTTTATCGAAGCACGGTTACAAATTAATGGGGAAGATTTTTAAAATGGTACGTTTTTGCTTTTAAGATAGGCGTATAACGGATGACTGGAATGGGACGTGAAATCTGGCGTTTTAATTCCATTTGTGAATTTTTAGGTTTCAATATCAATACCAAGTTAATTTTCAAACCGAAACTGAAAGTTGAAGGGCTTCTGAAAAGTGTTTTCTGGAAAAGTAATGGTGTTGCATTTTTGCAGAAAAAACATTGTTTTAAAAATTGTCTCGACTTTGTATTCATACATGTACATTGTATCATTTCCCTTTCTATTTGATTGTTGTCGACCCCAAGCGGCCAAGCCACATAAAAGCTGGCATCCCATATTTCTTCTAAGAATACCATTCAGATTTGTCATTTTAAGTTTGGTTGTTATTGTAATTAAAATTTACTGCGGTACGAACCTTTGATACCAAGCACTGAGAACCTTTTCTGTTTGTATCTAAAACAATGGGTCTAAAAACAGTTTTTTGTAAAAATAAAAATAACAAGATGTTGTTCTTAACATTAAAGGCACTAGGACACACCTACATTTGTACATGCAGTCATTGGTCAAGACAGTATAAACAGAACAAATTTCCCTTTTAAAAAGGTGATTACTTGACTTGAATTTATCACTCGACTTTTCTGAATCAAAATGAACCGACGGAAAATGTCTTCAACGCCGAGTCACCATTTGGTGAGGTATATTGAAGACAATGCAATACAAGTGAGAAGCTCGGTTTTTTTTAAAGAACTGACAGACCCAATAAAGATAGGAGAATCTTACCTCATTCAGTGGAGAAGAGTGCACGAGGTTGCTGTTGGAAAGGTACGTGTTTTATTTTTAACCCTTTACTTACATGTATGCCCAAAACAAGGAACTGAAAAATATCCGACAGGGTCGGCGAGAGTTAATGTCGATCATGGTAGGCCTGGAAATAACTACTGAACCTCCGCTTAGGTCAGGCCCGAAGCCAGCAGTAAATAAAACTCCGACATGGAGAGTGTGGGGCGCCCCTCCCCTGCCACCTCACCCACCTCTGCATGTCGGATAGCATCCTGGTGCGAAGGCGAAGGCCATTTCCGAATTGCCTAGCCCCGACGGGGGTGGTGGTGTAGTGGGGTGCTGGGGGTTCTCCCCTTCCCGATTTGTTTTTACAATTCAAGGCTCTGAGCGCTCCCACCAGTATCGGCCCTGGTTTAGGTTATGTGGGGCTTGTCATTTGTAAAATACGTGAACAAGCTATTTGATTATACGACATGTCGTTTATCTTTTCACAGAATTATCGCCAAAAATAAATAGCAAAATTTAACGCGCGATCTCGCCAAAATGAGATTGCAGGTAAGTTTTTGCTCTTTATTATTGTGATAATTTTGTTGAAATGAAAGCAATTCCTACATGTAACTAATAATATACCCCCCCCCCCTCCACCCGGACATACCTTTAACTATAAGTAGAAGGGGGCAACACAACCATTAAATTGGAATTGCCCTGAGACCCGGGACTATTGGCACTAAAAGGACAAAATGAGAAAAAAAGGTGAGGGCGGCCTGCAGCCATAGGGGGAATGAGCAAGAGCCCCCACCCAAAAATATCCCCCCCCCCACACCTCTAAAAAAATACAGACAACATTTTTTAATTTGTATCCATTTTTCATTCACCTGCGCATTAACACAAAGCAGTACATTCGTCCAGTGGGTTGTGTGCACAGGAATAATAATTATTATATTTCCCTGTACTGATAATACCAGCTTCTGGTATCAATCATTCGAAAGCTCGTTTCTTGTGTGTTCTCAATAAATGAGGTCGGGGTCAACTCGCCACTGGGTCAACTCGCCACCAGTACTTTTTCCGGGTCAAGTCGCCACATGTTAGCGGCGACTTGACCCACTTTTTGTGGCGAGTTGACTCACTTTTGATAAGTTTTTTTCCAATATTTTTCTACTTATTTTTAACATTTTTTTCCAAAAAATAAATTTGATTGTACTCACTGTTCACTCCGTGACCGTCCGGCAGTGATTTTCACATGAAAATGAATAAGAGAAGATACGTTTGGGTTTGTTTTTATTGCACAGATTGTTGAATCAGCTGCCGTTGAAAGGTGATGACGGCTCAATAAAAAGCTTGCGATATTTCTATAATCCTTATTTTTCCAAATATGTGACTAGTCAGGGCTTAAAGTTCGTCCGATATCGCGAGAATCTTAACTAGATTCTCGCGAAATATATTCGCGCGAATCCATATAGGCCAAAACATGAAATTCTGCAAACGCCAGCTGAATGTTGCTGGAGAGATCACGAAATAAGTTTCCACACATGGTTTACCACATGCTTCACATTTTCTTGAGTTTCGTATCAAATCAAGTCAGGGCTGCTAATAGCAGCCATGACTTGATTCGATACCAAACTCAAGGAAATGTGAATAGACAGTTTCTCATGATTATGTATCTTATGATACAAAACGATCAGAGCGTAATTATGAATCAAAGACATCAGTCTTTCATAACGTGAATCCAAGAGTAAACTGACGCAAATCCACTGATCCCCCCAAAACGTTTTCCAAGTTTTCAATGTAACTGTCGATTTTCCCCCATTTATAAATAGAATATTTCACAATTATAAGATTATGTGCTGGGAGGAATGCTAAAGGTATAAAAAAAATCGTCAAAATATGATATTTCCCTACTGTATACAGTGTGTAGTGTCAAACCTGTCTTATACATGTATATATTTTTTTTCTGGTGGCGAGTTGACCCGTGGACAGTTGACCCGTGGCGACTTGACCCGGTGGTGACTTGTCCCGGTGGCGAGTTGACCCATTCCCAATAAATGATACCATAAATTCATTTTACCAACATGAGAAAATGGAAGTCCTGTTGTTGTGACTTATCACACATTGAAATTCCACTGTTACGGCCACTCACCGAAGTTAATGTTCAAGAACTTAGTTTGTACATGCAGTCATTTTATTTTGTAGGTTTTGGATTCAGGAAATAGTTCCGAGATGAGCAAACGTTATAGCGAGGTCATAAAGGAAAATCCACAAGGAGTTGCGTCACCAGAGCCACCATCTTCGCCAAACCAGGCACCATCTGCATCAAGTACTCCATTAGATAAAACACCAACACCAGCAACAGAACAAAGACAAAGGCAAACTACCACAAAGACAAAAAACGTTAAAAAGGTAAAAAAAATATGTTACTACATGTAGATTCCTTTACAAATTGAACGTGTGACAGTGACATAGCTATTCCACTGTCTGGTCACTAATCTTGTTGCAGCGACTGTCTGATCACCGGTTTTAATTACCCAACAATCAACTATAATTTATAATTTATTGCCACGATTTTAATAACCCAATAATCAACTATAATCACCTGTAGTCACAGAAGCCACACCAATAGACTTGCTGGGGTCACTTGCATATCCATTTTTATTGGGACGTTGTGTCAAAATGAAAAAAATTATATTATTTTTTGGGGTGTCATTTCATGTCGAAAATCGTTGCAAGCATTTTTTGTAATGATTAGGGATACAGTTTTCCACATTAAAATTGAAAATTAAGTAATTGCATCTTGTTCAACATAGCTCATTAAGCCCTGTTGAATAAGATGCAGTTTAGTTAAATTTTTGGCCCCGAATAGTGCCATTGAAGAAGATTAACATTATGGTACTACATGTATAGAGTTAAACGAATGGGTGAGTTTGTATGATCTCAAAGTGACCGAATATTCCCCCAGTGTGTGATTTTACGACATTTGAAATGTTAGCCCTTTACCCAACATAACAGTCCAAACCGACCAACACTAAATGTATTCACTAAATTCAAAGGGTTAAAGTTTAAAATTCCCTGTTAAATTTTGAACAAGAAATGTGAACTTTTATGTTTGAGGCGCGTTACTCCTAAATAAAGCTTTTAATAAGTTCCAAAGTGTTATTTATTTTTTTCATTTTTTTTTTCCAAACCCCATCTTACGACCCTACTTAGGTATTTGTTTTTTCTTTTTTTTCCCAAAACATCTTATGACCCTACTTAGGGGTCATAAGATGTGTTTTGGAAAAAATAAAAAAAAAATAAAAAGCTTAACCATTTTTCGATATTTCGCTTTTAATAAGTTCCAAAGTGTTATTTATTTTTTTCATTTTTTTTTTTCCAAACCCCATCTTATGACCCTACTTAGGGGTCATAAGATATGTTTTGGAAGAAAGAAAAATGAAAAAATAAAATAAAAAGGCTTGACCATTTTTCGATATTTCGCTTTTAATAAGTTCCAAAGTGTTATTTGTTTTTTCTTTTTTTTTTCCCCAAACATCTTATGACCATACTTAGGGGTCATAAGATGTGTTTTGGAAGAAAGAAAAATAAAATTTAAAGGCTTAACCATTTTTCGATATTTCGCTTTTAATAAGTTCCAAAGTGTTATTTATTTTTTTCTTTTTTTTTCCAAACCCCATCTTATGACCCTACTTAGGGGTCATAAGATATGTTTTGGAAGAAAAAAAAATAAAAAAAAAATATATAATATAAAGGCTTGACCATTTTTCGATATTTCGCTTTTAATAAGTTCCAAAGTGTTATTTGTTTTTTCTTTTTTTTTTCCCCAAACATCTTATGACCATACTTAGGGGTCATAAGATGTGTTTTGGAAGAAAGAAAAATAAAATTTAAAGGCTTAACCATTTTTCGATATTTCGCTTTTAATAAGTTCCAAAGTGTTATTTATTTTTTTCTTTTTTTTTTCCAAACCCCATCTTATGACCCTACTTAGGGGTCATAAGATATGTTTTGGAAGAAAAAAAAATAAAAAAAAATATATAATATAAAGGCTTGACCATTTTTCGATATTTCGCTTTTAATAAGTTCCAAATTGTTATTTTTTTCTTCCAAACCACATCTTATGACCCTACTTAGGGGTCATAAGATATGTTTTGGAAGAAAGAAAAATGAAAAAATAAAATAAAAAGGCTTGACCATTTTTCGATATTTCGCTTTTAATAAGTTCCAAAGTGTTATTTGTTTTTTCTTTTTTTCCCCAAAACATCTTATGACCCTACTTAGGGGTCATAAGATGTGTTTTGGAAAAAATAAAAAAAATAATAAAAAGCTTAACCATTTTTCGATATTTCGCTTTTAATAAGCTCCAACGTGTTATTTATTTTTTCATTTTTTTTTCAAACATCTTATGACCCTACTTAGGGGTCATAAGATATGTTTTGGAAGAAAGAAAAGTGAAAAAATAAAATAAAAAGGCTTGACCATTTTTCTTCTTGCTAATACAATGACGTTATTTTTTTCTTTTCAGAACAAAGCAGCAATTGTAGTTTCTGCTTCACCTGCAAAGCCTACAGCACATGTGATCCCAACAGAAAAGGTTGGCATGGACAACTCTGCTGCGGAAGTGGTGGTCCAAGGGCGGTATTGCCTCAGCGAGAAAGCTAAGGAGATATTGTCAAATGATACCACAAGTCCACCGACAGTACGTGTGGATCCTCCAGTTGACGACACACCCGTAGAGGTGGTAAACTCATTTTTGTCATCCACACGAATCCCTGATAATAGAGAGGCTGAAATAGCAAATGATGGAATACTACCCTGTATTTATCTTCCTGAGACGTGGGTGTCTTCTCCGATTCCATCCCCAGATTTTACACAGATCGAGCCACAAGCGTGCGAATGCAGCAGCATTTTAACTGAGGTCAGACAGGAGTTGGAAAAGTTAAAGACAGATATGGCCAATCTTCAAAAACATAATTCGGAAATGCAAGCAAGATTGGATAAATTAGAGGGTACTACATGTAGACGTATGCTCCAAAATGGTTCTGTTGTTGACAACGCCACTGGTAATGCTGTGGCCCCCCAAGAAATGCTTAAGTTGAAAATTACTGATAAAAGGTTCCTGGATATTTTTCTAGACAATTTGACAGTGTCCATGAAGGAAGAAGATATTGCTGAGGCGATGGATAAAACCGCGACGGGCACTAATTTCATCCTTCACCCCGACCTTATTCAAGTGACGGCTGAAATATCAAAAAGTGACAGAAATGCTTTCGCAAGAAACATGTTTCGTAAGATGTTCACTGTTGGGGAGGTTAGGGACAAGAATGTTGCGGGAACGAGAGGAAAGCCCAGGATAGGTGTGGAGAAAATGGATATTCTAAAGCAGGTTTTGTTTCAGGTTTTCCCTGTACAGCCAGCAGGAAGACAAGGCATAGTGTGGGCAGACATAAAAAAGGTCATTGACCAGTTCAACAGAAATTTATTTGTCAACAAGATCTATAAATATTGTGATATCAGTGAAATTTAAGTTATGTACAATGTTTTCTTCCAAAACTCATCTTATGACCCCTCAGTAGGGTCATCAGATGTGGTTTAGAAGAAAAAAAAATAAAAGAAATAATTAACACTTGGGAACTTCTTAAAAGCAAAATATCGAAAAAATGTTCGATCAGTTCTTTTATTTTTTCTAGCAAAACATATATTATGACCCATAAGTAGGGTCATAAGATGTGTTTAGGAAAAAAAATGAAAAACTAAATAATTTTGGGAAACTTATTAAAAGCAAAATATTGAAAAATGCTCGAGCAATTTTTTCATTTTTTTTTCTTCCAAAACATATCTTATGACCCCTCCGTAGGGTCATCAGATGTGATTTGGATGAAAAATGAATAAAAGAAATAAATTGGGAACTTATTAGCAGCAAAGTATTGAAAAATGCTCGAGCATTTTTTTTCATTGTTTTCTCTTCCAAATCATATCTTATGACCCCCTCAGTAGGGTCATCAGATGTGATTTGGAAGAAAAAAATAAAAGAAATAATTAACACTTGGGAACTTCTTAAAATAAAAAAATCGACAAAATGATCGATCAGTTTTTTTTTTATATTTTTCTTCCAAAACATATATTATGACCCGTAAGAAGGGTCAAAAGATGTGTTTTTGAAAAAAAATATGAAAAACTAAATAAATTTGGGGAACTTATTAGAAGCAAAATATTGAAAAACACTCAAGCAATGTTTTCATTTTTTTTTTCTTCCAAAACGTATCTTATGACCCCTCAGTAGGGTCATCAGATGTGGTTTGGAAGAAAAAAAAGAAATAATCAGCACTTGGGAACTTCTTAAAAGAAAAATGTCGAAAAATGTTCGATCATTTTTTTTTTCCAAAACATATATTATGACCCCTGAGTAGGGTCATAAGATGTGTTTTGGAAAAAAAATATGAAAAACTAAATAAATTTGGGGAACCTGTTAGCAACAAAATATTGAAAAATGCTCGAGCATTTTTTTCATTTTTTTTTCTTCCAAAACATATCTTATGACCTCACAGTAGGGTCATCAGATGTGGTTTGGAAGAAAAAAAAAGAAATAATTAACATTTGGGAACTTTTTAAAAGCAAAATATCGAAAAATGTTCCATCATTTTTTTTTTTTTCATTTTTTTTCTTCCAAAACATATATTATAACCCCTAAAATATGAATGTTGATTTTTGTGTACGACGATTTTTTTCTGTTGTATGAGGTAAAGTGGTCAATGCCTTTTCACAGAATATTAGTCAATATTCTGACTGTTTTGGTAAATATTTATGTATATGTAACATTGCTTGCTTTTATAAATTGTGATTTCTCATTTTGCTTCAACTTTTTTCCATAACATTATCAAACCACTGTACTGTTATATTTTTAGAAATGTAAACAGTTTATTCTTGTTAAACAGAAATTTTCAGAGCTCTGTCAAACGATAATAAATTTGTTAAATTTTTAGTTATATTATGGGAAGAATTTTCTGCTTGAAATTTCATTACTTCTTCATCACTTTTGAGAATTAAATGTTAATGTACATGTACACGAGAATATTCAGTACTTTGTCGCCCCTCCACGCTCTTCAATGACACAAGGCATAACCTTGAATAAATGGTTGATGTAGTTATTGCAGTCATGTGGGGTTAACGCTGACCAGTAGTCTTTTATGCCCTGAATTAACTCTTCTTTCACTTTTGGCTTCACCGTTTTCCTCAGATAGTACTTCATGCCCGCCCAGATGTTCTCGATTGGATTCATATCTGGGGATTCTGGAGGTGATTTCCAATGATTAATGCCTTGAGCTGCCATAAATTCTAGGGTTGATTTACTAGTGTGCTTTGGGTCGTTGTCTTTGAACAGACGATGACCCTCAGATCCTTGAAAGTACATTTCAGCAGCCGGAATGAAATAATTCTGGAGAATTAATTGATAGAAATCACTATCCATGATGCCCGTGAAAATGGCTAATTTTGTGGCACCTTTTCGTGAAATGCCACCCCATACATGCACTGAATACGGATGTTTTGGTTTTGGGATGAAAGAAGCAGGTTCTCCTCTTTTTCTGTAACTCTTACTCAGACTGCTTTGCATCCTAACCGTACACTCATCCGTAAAAATAACATTGTCGAACTCTTCTTGTGTTTCAATGCACTTTTTGGCAAAGTCAAACCTTTTTTTTTTGTTCGCGTCCCTTACCATCTGACAGTACTTTGTGCCACTTCTGCACCAATTTAATTTCCTCCTGGCATCACACACAGTAGACGGAGCAATTTGTAACCCTAAGTCCATGTACATTTTAGAAAGTTCAACTGATGACGTTTCTGCGTTGTCTCTCATCGTTTTGTCAAGAAGGTTTAAATTGTCATCTGTTAAAAGTTTTGGCCTTCCACTCCTGGCCCTATCACATATTGTCCCTGTGATTCTATAACTCCTGATCACCCTGCTGATGGTTCTGCGATCTATATTCATTCTCTCTTCTTCTTTTATGATTCTAACTATTTCAGCAAAGTTTGAGCCTCCTTCATTCAGACTGACAATCTTCTGGCGTATAATATACGGGACCCTAGTTCGTTTAATAGAATTCATTTTGCTAACTGGGTGTATTCAAGGTGAGTTGGGAGACTTGGTCATTATATCATTACGAGCAACCAATGATACAAAAAGAGAGGAATGTTTTCCTCGTAAAGGGCGTTTTCGAATCCTCGTAAAAGGCGTTTTCGAATATTGTAGGGCCAATGGTCAGCATTTATTTTTCTCCTTTGAAAAAGGAAAAATAACACTACTAATAAAAAATAACCCCAATTACGCAAAATAAACACACTAATCATGAGAGCTACTAATAAAATAATTACCGACAGTAGCAAACAGAAGGGATCAAACAAACGAATTAAAACACGTGGGTAATTGACTTTACTTAATCCAATTACCAGAGGACCATGGCAAATCAGTGACTGGCCAAAGTTTTATTATGGAAAGGGAATATCGGTGTTTTAAGTTTTAAATTGTGTTTTGTCTTTTCATATTGGCTGAGTAAATAGCAACTGTAATATCTATCTTGACAATTAACAAATACAAACGTGATATCTATCGTTGATATTCAATGATTGGTAACCGACAAAATTCCTCTTTTTTATTATTTTAAACAACCAAGAAATAAAGTTCACGTTTATGTACATGTATATGTATCCTGGTAAAAAGAATCAAGCATAAAATAATTTTCCCCGACCCCATCTGTGGGAGGTGGCGCCGACCAAGGCACTTGAAGCAGCATACAGGCCTTACAATCGAAAAGAGCAAAGTGACATAGACAGCTTTTCGGTGACCGGGGTTCACGCCAACATAGGCGTATGTTTCAGGGAGGCTTGAGGACTGCAGTTCCCCTCCAGTCGGGGCAAATACATTTTTTTCGGCCAGTTTTTATGATTGTTTCGGGCAAGTTTGACTGACCTACTCACTTGGGCAGTTTTATCTTCAATAAAGGATTATGTCCCATCAGTTCTAACTTGGATACAAAGTCTGTAATATAATGTTTTGGTGTAGTACGTCCCACAGGTCGTACCACACCAAAAAAGTATATTACGGACTTCAGGTCCATGTTCGTACATATACCTGTAATACCGTCTTATCAGATTGATATCGCATCTGAGGGTTGTAGACACGCCAGCGTAACAGTTTGTTCTAGCTAATTACAGACATAAACAGGCCGTTAGCTACAACTGTGGAAGGGGAACACCTCCTCCCACACCCAAACCCACCCAAGGACCACTTCACTCAATAATGCTCGCAGCATCACTTTTCGGAAAAATATTTGAGACCCCCCCCCCCCCCCCGAAAAGGTGTCCCGTACGCCTAAGCAAGCCCAAATTTTGTGACTCTGTTTGGTCGGAAATTTTGTGGTGTGCCCCCCCCCCCCCACTCCCTCCAACTCACACACAAAACGCCCATATTTTTATGCTATTACACGTATAGGCATAAATTCGCCTAGAATGGTCCCAATAATTTTCCTACGGGACTGCACATTATCTTCCCAGTGTCTACGCCACTGACACCGAATGATCACACTGACTTGGTTGTGATATTGTCTGAACACGACTCAATTGATGCATGTGCTCGGGTATCATGAACGACGAGTTTCGCTTATGTAAACGAACTTAAACGAATAAAACGTTTACTTAAACGAAGGTAAACGAAACATATTCGTTTACAAACGCACTGAAAACGAAAAACGCCGTTATATTTCGTTTAGAAACGCAATGCCAAACGGAACCGTAAACGCCGTTATTTTGCGTTTACATGTACAAGTTATTTCCGTTGGTACTGTAAGTACGACCGCCATGGAATGGTCACTTTCCACGGGTGTGCAATATTTCCACGGACGCAATAATATTAAATTTTATTAATGAAGCACCGGGCGCAATCCACGGCGGCTGTATTGTACGTCTGGGCTGGGCCATTTGCAACACAATGATCATTTGCCGACCATCACATGCCTGATTCAAGAATTTATATTCAATTTCCACTCGACTATTCCAAATTTCGCTAAAAAATACCTATTGACTTCTTGAACTTTAGAATGCCGAGTTTCATTTTTGGAACATAAAACGCAGTTAAGAAACGGTGACCTGTTTGAAGCATTGTGCATGTGCAGAGAATATTAATTCCCACGAAAATCTCAGAAATTTACAGAGTGAGATATCAGTGTATCAACTACAACCAATAAGCAAATCAGTGGAGTGAAAGAAATTGCCATTGTAATGTTTTACAACGCGGCGTAAACATAATATTCAGCTGTGGCCAGTTCACAGTGATGGTGAAGTCATCAAAACATCGATCAAATCAGGTCTTCACAGATAATCATTTCTTGCGAAGATGCAACGAAAATGAATAGTCGTGGTTATTTAGATTCAATCGGATGGACTTTTTCGGTTGAACAGAAAAGCGAAACGTTGAGATTTAATTTACCTACTAACTGAAATATTCCATTAGTGAGTCTAAACATAGGCGATGAAGTATTTAAGGTACAGTTAAAACTAGAAGTCCTGTCATGAAATGCTCACAAATAGCACGTCGATCTGCGCGTTAATCTACGCGTTATGACCACAGTAAGGCCATCAAATTCTGTACATATGGCCTGTGCACAAGCAATGTTTCAGCCAATGGACCTCCGGGTAACCCGGAGGTCCATTGACAGAAACATTGCCCGTGTCTGCTATGAGTAATCAGGTGAATCTGCCGTGCTTTGGACGCCATTCGATATGGCAATTGCGCGCAATTGCTACGCACAGTTAAGCCTAGATGAGCTCACAGTTCGTGACAAGACTTCTGGTTGTAACTGTATAGACTGGTTCAAGGCCATAACAGCGTCATATTTAATTAATAATCTCTCTCTCTCTCTCTGTCTGTATTTTATTTACTCATTTGTATGTCTCGTCTTTCCGCTGCCATTCTATATCACATCTTTCCGCTTACATATATCATTCTGTCTCGACTGGTTTTCCTTTCTTTGAAAATACATTCATTTCACTGCTCCACACTTTTGACATCTGGTTCTCTCAGTCTCTCCAAACCACTCTGTCTACTTGTTCTCATCACTGTTCTGCTTTCTTCCATCGCTTCCTTGTCCCTGTTGTCCCCCATACTTCTTCCGCATTTTCATTTTTGGACTCCATTATTTATGTGTTTGTCTTTATTCCCCACGCCTAAGACGATTCTGCTTTTGCTAGACACACAACTGAGACCCCGGACGCGACATCGGAGTTAGTAGAAACATAATGACACAAGTTCAAATAATATCCTGTGCACGTATAAACATTGTGATGTCATTGTCAGATTGTGTGTTGATACGCATTGCAGGTGTGCTTGTGCTATTACAGGGACATGATTGTGAAAACCCTGTGTCGTCGATATTGCAGGAGTTATATGTTTTTGAGCCTTTGAACCAGAAGCCCTCCTTTCAGGTTTAGGACCATGTTACGACCTAATTTAAAAAAACAATTAGTTGCACAGGGATGTCATTCAATGTAAATGAAATATACCACCAGACTATAACAGGTTAGCATTTCCTACCTTTCAACCTATCTTTACCCGAGTCATGCTTACTTGACCTTGCACCTCCGCAATCTTTTCAGACGTGTGGGCTATTTGCGTCCGTATATTTATATTTTCTTCCCCACATCCATAAATTTCGGAATTTTCAATGTGGCGTATTTGTTTTAGAAACTAATTTTGATGTATTCAGTCATTTTTTTCCGAAAGTGAGCAGCCGTGTTATCACGTCATATGTATGATTATGGGTTGTGTAAGTGCACACTTCAGTTGGAGTTGGCTACCGTACAGGAATTCGTGAAGAACAAAGACTTCTGTGTTCACGTTTATGTAGTTTTTTCTATTATTAGTTCTAATTCAGATCGATCTTATGGATTAAAGATTCTCATTTCATTGGCATGAATGTAATTGCTGACCACTGATGTCTTTAATCCTCATCCTGCCACGCCCACTTTTACCATATATTCATCTCCTATATATATGCCTGTATGTCAGGAAGATATATAAAGTTTATAACAGACTTGCAACTCTACCATTTGATTAATTGATGGAAGAGTCTTTCGATACTTTTAATCTGCGTATGCCAGAACGTACAGAATATCAAAACAAACCACCGACATTTGTTACGACTGGCAGCATTAGGACGCCGGCATCGCAGTGGAAGGCCTTGGGGGTTGACATCCACAATATTGTTCCCAGTCGGGACATTTTGCTTTAGATTGGTGTCTTAGCTCGAATTACTTTTGCTTGTGATCATGTTCTTTCTTACAACACTAGATTCTATGCTTGGATTTGTCAACACATACCTCAGTCGGTTAGACAAATACAGTTGGAGTCCTTTTTGTACCCGTATAGAGAGCTCGACTAATTTGGACTACCTGTACGGTGCGTGTTAATTAAATGAGAAGCTGCGTCACAAATTCTACAAGTATGTTTAGCACTTTACCAAACGTAACGGACAAAAACCGGCCAGCACCATTCACAAAAAATCACCATTAAATGTTCATTATTTGTCTCAAAAACATAGCTTATGACCCTCGTTGGAACGAGCTCGACGAGGTCGTTCCAACGAGGTCATAATTTATTTTTTTGAGACAAAAATGGAAAAAATAATTATTCAAGAATTTTGTTTGCAAGTGTCGTTTGCCTTCCGCCGTGTTAGGTAAAGGGCTAACTAATACATGTATTCGACGACGGTACACCTAGAGGATGGAGTTGGAATATTTGTCAGTCGGGAATTGAGCCATCACAGTCCGGACAGATCAGGTTTACCCACCACCCCCCCCCCCCACACCCATCGTCGATCATCCTCTCGATGCCACTGGGGGTTAAAGAAATATATTTTGTCAGATTTAACGATGTTTCGAACAAACAGTTATTTGAGCCGCACTTGTCATTTATTCTCTTTGATGCCTCTTCTCGGATTTGTTTTGGTGATCTGTCCCTTGCATAGCGCTTATCTGACGTTCGACAGACACTCACTGTTCCATCGAATAGTGAATTGGGGTACTCACCCGACCCTGGCTACTCGAACATATACTGATGAGCATTCAGCTCCGTTGCTAAATTCAGATTTGAAATCTGCCTAGGCTGAACTGCGAAGAGCCGATCGACGCTGATGGAAACCTCAATTAACCTGTCACGGGTACATTGTAGAAGCTTCCAATGACGACGTCATTTGGCTCATTGAAGTTTCTAGGATCGAATTCTATAGCGACACTTTCGTTGATGGGTTGAGTCAAACAGATTTTTTGCTTTTTCGAAATTGAACTCGGGGCAGAAGGAAAATAGTTGTGGATGTTTCAAAGGAATTCATCTAATTGCTGTTCCATGATACAATGACGAAGGTTGTTGAACATCAATCCATTCGAAAACCAGAAATCATATGAGTGCCGCATCGTCCCCTGGCAACTGATGTGCTTTCTCCGCAACTGGTAAACTGAGAGACAAACTTTGGTGTCCACAATCCATACGAAAATCAAATTAATGACCCAGTTATATTGTCGTGTAATCTGACTTGCAACCAGCATTCTTCGTTATCAACGAAGGAAGTATAGGCCCAATCTTGCTTAAAGTTTATAATTAATTAATAATTAATAAGCAATTAATTACTGAACGAAATTTGTAAGCAGCTTTTATGCCCACTAATCGTTTGAGTAACTGACGTGACTCCTCGGTAACAAACAAACTATACGCCTATATGTTATGTTCTTATATGTATACGCCCACCTTAATGTGGACACATAATTAATTCAGAAACCAAACTATTGGAAACAAACTACGAATCCCATAATAATATCACGTGGTATCTACCGCAAATAACGCGTACTCTACGCCAGTCCAACGCGTTATCTGACGTGGAGTACGCGTTGGACTGGGTGTGTTCAGCGGTTATCTTTATCTTCATCTCCATTTGATAACCTACCGCAATTACGTGCTTCACTTTTACTGCAAACAGAAAAGAGCTAGCGCCGATTTTACTTTGTCGCATCTGCGGCAGCGCTCATGTCGCGCCCTGTTTGCACGCCCTTAACTATACCTTTCCTGTTTCTCAGTCTATCACCGTATCTTAGATCGTTTCATGAATTATATATTTGTTTGTTGTGTTCATCGTGGAAGCCTTTATGTTTATTTCTGTTCGTTTGTTTTCTTTTAGTAAACGAACATAAATAAGTTGACATAACTTGTGTTTCATACCTATTGTTGTATTATATATTAAAACAATGAAATATGTTTACACTCACTAACGAGTTTCATTATGGGAAGAAATAGGTTTAACCCTTTACCCAACGAATCGCCCGCATCCACCCGCGTAATATGCAAATTCAGCAGTTGAAAAAATATTATTTTTCAAAAAAATTCAACAAAACCATATCATGTGACCCTTCGTTGGAACGAGCTCGTCGAGCTCGTTCCAACAAGGACCACATGATATGGTTTCGTTGAATTTTTTGAAAAAATTTAAAAAAAAAGATATTTGAAATAATAAATTTTGATATCGTCTGCGTTGGGTAAAGGGTTAACAAGGTTTCTGTTGGAAAAACTATTTTGGGAGAGGGTGGGATTACCAAGTACAACACATGGAACAGATGTGACCCCTCTAAACCAAATGGTACTGAGGAACTTGGAGATTCTACAAAATGATGTGGGTTGTGGATAGCCAGGTCAAGTAACGCAGCCGCACTGGAAGCGGTCAAATGGGATCAAGGGTGGATGCCGCATAAAGATAGGATGGATAAGGGAACATTATGCTATCCAAATTACCCTGGCGGGTGAGGGAGCTATAAGAGAATTATTCTATAGATACTGAGGATATAAAAGGTAGACTGGAGTAGGAGAATAGCTTTATAAGGGAAAGGATGCTCAAGGATTGTATTAGAAAATGGCGAGCTGGAATTACGACCAACAGTTCTATAGACATGTTATATAAAAATGGTGTGTCAGGTTTTGAGGAGTACCTGAATGGATCGTTTGGGGGTAATTGGTGTTCAATGTGAGATCCAAATCACTGAAATTGAGGGGGCGGGGGATCAGTAAAGGCGATGAAAGAGTGTGCCAAATGTACAACATAGGTGTAACGGAGACCCTGTGGTATATCCAATGCAGTTGCCGAGGAGAACAAGACTCGTTGAGAAACTAATACAAAAAAGGGATGCAAACATGAAGGATCGAGAAGGCGCTAGTCGGGGAATTATGGAACAATGTTTAACTGATGACCGAAGACTTAAAGATTAAGAGGAAGAGTGGGGGACATTGTGTTAATGCAGGCCTCCTCGTTACGTTAAAGGACCACAACAAATCAGCGGAAGGGCAAACATTTATTATTATTATTAGCAATGGATAAACAAAAAGACCGATTCTGTGGTAAAAGTTTATATCATATGACTCGTCCGTTTTGTTCACTTTAAAACATTTGATATTTTGTTTTCATATTAATCAGTGATAAATAAAGCCTTCCGTCCTGTTTCATTGGTCAATTTCAAAATTAGACAATTTGATTAGCTGAACAAAATATAACTGGGCCACATTTTTATAATTTGCATAATTAGAGTTGGGAGCTTTCATTGGTCAATTTTAAAACTGGACAATTTGATTGGCTAAACAAAATACAACTGGGTCACATTTGCATAATTTCAGTAGGGAGAATTTACGTCATATGTGCTATTTAGGGTGGGTTATGTTGTATTAATCTTTTACCTAACGTAACGGCAAAAAACGTCTCGCGCAATACAAGAAAAACGCCATTCATTTTTTTTTAATATTTTCCCTTTTTGCTTCCAAAACATAGGTTAGGACCCCTCATTGGAACTAGCGTGTCGCGCTCGTTCCAATGAGGGGTCATAACCTATGTTTTGGAAGTAAGAAATGAAATTTTTTAGTTATACGAGGATGTATTTTCCAAGTGCCGTCTGCAACTCAAGTTAGGTGATAGGTTAAACAGTCATACTAAGTGGCTAATTTGTGCGTGTGTGTGTCATATGATAAATAGAATATGAAATGAGTGTTTTTTTCATATAATATTTATGAAACTCGTCCGAATTTTCCGTTTGGGCTCACCAGAGACTCGTCCAAACGGAAAATTCTTAGACTCGTTTCATAAATATTATATGAGAAAAACGCTCATTCCATATTCTCTATATATGTGGTAAGGATATTCATCGTGTTAGAAATTGGGAATTCAATAACAATGCTATGCAATCTTCCAAACAACCAGTGTACTTTCTTACCGGCCGGCAATCTACAGGAGCAGTTCTGAAGTAAGTTCACATTTATAGCCTTAATCTACTGGAACAATAAATTTAGAAATTAATTAAATTGCTTCGATATCTCTCCAGCAGCAACGCACTTCCGAAGTTATGAAGCAAATCTATGGCTCAATATCGATCCAATTTAGATGGTGAAGCAAAATATTCGGAAATCAAATCAAGAACACCGCAGAAACAAACAATGCTTCAGCAGATGTGATAAAGTGGTGCACCAATATTTTACGTAATTAACCCTTTACCTAACATGAAAAGCAGACGACACTTGCAAAAAAAATTCTTGAATAACTATTTTTTTTCATTTTTTGTCTCAAAAACATAGGTTATGACCCCTATGAGGGTTCATGACCTATGTTTTTGAAGCAAAAAATAACGAAAATTAATTGGCGATTTTTGAGAATAGCGCTGGCAGGTTTTGACCGTTTTTTGGGGTAAAGGGTCAACATGTATACCCCGAGTTAGTCAGAAACCAAACTAACAATTCAAATAAAATGTCATGTGTTCTCACTTGATCCGCAATTGTGTTTCCTTAGAATAATTATGACGCAACAAGGAAAGCAAACCCAAATCCCAACTCTAATGGCAAGCAACTTGCCTAGCAACGAACCTGTTTCTTTGGCAAAGGGCACAATACTCCATTAATATGGCTGTAAATTTTGATAAGATCTGCAAATCCACCGGATAAATCGGAATGTGACCTAAATTACGATGGCACTGAACCCCGCTAGCAACGAAACTGTTTCCGTGGCAATGACATTCCACATGCATATATATATATATATATTATATCTCACGTGACTTCCTTGCATTCTGATTGGCTGAAAGATGATACCCTATTTCGTGCAGTTTGCATCCACAGAACTGACCAGGCACTACACACAGGCACTTCACCCAGGCACTACACGTTTTCTATTTTTAGCACACTACTATATCAGTTTTCTTTTCATACTGGGCGAATAAAACTAATCAGGCTAAATTTAAATATCGATTCACAGAGGCACAACATCCACAAAACGATCCGAAAATAAATCATTGTGGAAAAATGTATCGCTTTTCCATTGTTGACGTCACATTTTCCGAGGCGTTCATATTATTCCTTGAGAAGATGATTCATATGTCGTTTCGGAGAGAATGATCCATACCTAGGTCCAACTTTCATGAGAACGCGTCCGGATATGAAAAATCGTTTGTTTCGCTGCTCATATTATTTCGCTATTTAATTAATTAGTATGTTTTGGGCAGTAAACGAATAAATAATGGGATTCAATTGAATCTTCGGAGTTTGTATCCCGTGCTGACCCATTCGGTAATGTGTATGTGTGACAAATGTGTGGAAATTATCAAACTGCGTTGTCAAATTTCGAAAATTTTAGTCTTCCTTTGCGAGTTGCGCGATTCTAGAATACACAGTTCCGTTTGGGAGAAATGTTTTGTTTACCCTTGCCGACCGATTCAAAATCTGTCTTCTGCTCATATCAATAATCCAAGTTAGCCGTGTTTTGGAAGAAGAAAATGTTTTTTAAAAACTGCATGGTATTTTTTTCTATATAACGCTGGTTGGTAGGGCTGCTACCTTGGTATAGATTAACAAATCGGACAGATGTTTTTCTTGATGGGTGTTCGATGTAATATAAGGATTAGTGTGCATGTCTTGTCGTTGACTACGCCCATATAGTGCCCAGTGAGGTGGTGTAGTTCCCTCCGCTTCGCGGCGGGAACTACACCACCTCACTGGGCACTATATGGGCATAGTCAACTCCAAGCCATGCACTATTCCTTAAATATATACTATATGAATAATTTCTGTTCAACTTTGTATGGGGGCCCATTCAATTTCAAAACCACAAAAATTAAACACAAGGTTATGCAACCGCATTGGCTTATATAAATAAACGCATTCCTTTTGAATTGGACGAACTATGAAGATGTGTTCAGAACATTAATATAGTTTGGGACAAGCTAGATTAGTATTGTGAGAAAGGGGATAATTGATACCACAAACTCACCAGAATTGATTTTACTATTAGATAGCAAGGAGATAGAACTTTAATTGTGAAGTTGCCCCTCCCTACCAGCTGACATGTTCTCTCACAATTCGACTGTTGGACATGCATATTTTATGTGAAGGACGCAAGTGCAGCGAATAAAACTTTTTATTGCGTGTTCGATAATATTATACTTGAAACGAACTTTCTGTCCTCAGATCGATGAGTATATGTGTATGTCTCCCCAAACATATTAACTATCTTGTGTAAATGCATGTTCAACGTTTTCCTAATTGTGTGTAATTAACAATAATGTGGTCTGCCAAACAGTCAAACATTGTATGAATATATTTGTTTTGTGAGTAAGATTGCTCGAAATTTATTTATTACACATAGTTTGACTTTTCTGGGGCCGTGCACTTTAGCATTACAGTACAGCCGCCGTGGAATGGTCAAAAACACGCGTGGGCAGTATTGCCCACGGGCACTATTTCAATCAACAATCAGTGATTTTCGGCAAACATTCAATGAAAGAAGCACAGGGTCGTACCCGGAGCTTCATTCAATGAACATTTGATGCCGATCCAATTGTTTTCTGTCACAGATTCACTGTTAATGCACGCGTGGTAATATTGCCCACGCGTGGATTTTGACCTTTCCACGACGACCGTACTGTAATAGGAATATGAAAGATGTTATTTAGTTCTTTAACCCTTTACCCAACGCAGACGATATCAATATTTATTATTTTGAATATCATTTTTTCAAAAAATTTCAACAAACCCATTTCATGTGACCCCTCGACGAGCTCGTTCCAACGAGGGGTCACATGATATGGTCTTGTAGACATTTTTTAAAAAATAATATTTTTTCAACTGCTGAATTTGCATATTACGCGGGCGGATGATTCGTTGGGTAAAGGGTTAAGCCTGGTAACACAGAGTAATTGTTGGTACTGTTTCTAAAACTGAACCCCACACTAAAGGATAAACTGTTTTGACCAAACATCTAATGACCCATTTCCTGCCACGGCTTCTTTTACCACATAAGGAGGACTCCTACATATGCCTGTATGCGAGGAGGTTTAATAACAATTTATAACATGCGTGTAACTCTATCATCTGATTAATTGTTTGGGAAAAGCTCTGTAAGATCTCTCCTACAGTTAATAAAATGCTAATGTCAATCCGCGCATGTCAGAATGTGCAGAACATACACGGCAATAGGCACGAGTGACAGGACAAAGGTTAACACTCTACGCACAGATGCACGATTATCAATATTTCAACTTCCCAGTCATTCCCATAATGCAACTGGGAATTTATCCAATCCACTCATGTGTGACAGAGCTCATTGTGGATTGAATTGGTTAGCTATCCAGTTGTTGTTAGGTATTTTAACCCTTTACCTAACTTGAAAAGCAGACGACACTTGCAAACAAAATTCTTGAATAACTAATTTTTTTCATTTTTTGTCTCAGAAACATAGGTTATAACCCCTCATTGGAACGAGCTCGACGAGCTCGTTCCAACGAGGGGTCATAACCTATGTTTTTGAGACAAAAAATGAAAATATTTTGAAAATTAATTGGCGATTTTTGAGAATAGCGCTGGCCGGTTTTGGCCGTTACGTTGGGTAAAGGGTTAACATCAGTATGCAGGGATTTAATCCTTTTACTGCCACGCCCACATTAGCCATATATGGAGGACAGTCGTTTGTCTTGCACGTTTGTGGCATCATTTGCAGCACCCCGGTGCCGGACCCTGGAAGTGACGTCATGTCACTTCACCCAATGGTGCCATGTTTGGTTGTAATGATAGCACGCGTGAGCGGCCATCTTGTGAAATCCCCATAGTGATATGTGGTGTTAGTGCGCATGCGCAGCACGTGTTGTTAGGGTGATACGTGTTTCCGTCGTCCATTTTGTATACCGGAGGCCGCCATCTTGGTTTCTATGGTAGCACGTGGTTGCTATGTTAACCAAAGGCGTTTTATACGAGAGGAGTATGTACGGAGGGTATGTTCGATTGAATAAGAGTAGTTCCCCCAATTCGTAGAATTTCCACAAACAACCCGAAAATTGTTTACTTGGATCGGATTTTCCCCAGAATCCTTCTAGGACCGCCATACCATGGATTTTTAGAGTAGCACGTAGCACTATAGTTCCGAGGGGGCCCCCGGGGATAAGTTCGATCGAACTAGAGTAGCTTTCAGGTTCGGATTCCAACAGAATCTTCGTTTACTTCGTAGAATTACCACAAGCA
The DNA here is from genome assembly GCA_031216915.1 of Pictodentalium vernedei. Taxonomy (NCBI): domain Eukaryota; kingdom Metazoa; phylum Mollusca; class Scaphopoda; order Dentaliida; family Dentaliidae; genus Pictodentalium; species Pictodentalium vernedei. The sequence goes on from CM062297.1 coordinate 73,913,884, forward strand.
ATCCGATAATTCTTTACTTGGCTCTATTTTCCCATTAAATTCTCGGTTTCTAACTATGTATCTACAAGCTCTCTTATGACTTCCCCCATCTCCTTATAAAGTATTCTTCCCCAAACATGTTTATGTTCTATCGTGCACATTACAAGTAGCACATAGGCACATGCTGGGTGTGCCGATATGTGCTTATGTGAAAATGCACAATGTGACACATTGTGCTCTAGCACATAGGCACATGCTGGATGTGCCGATATGTGCTTATGTGAAAACGCACAATGTGACACATTCACTCGAGGTACGACTACTAAAAAAAGGACCTGAAATGAAATGAAATAAAGTTTATTCAACAAAATACCAAATTTACAAGTTACTTTTGTACAAAGAGTTTTGCATAAATACAGTTAAAACTAGAAGTCCTGTCACGAAATGTGCGCTTATCTAGGCTTAATAGGGCGTTGGAATTGCGCGCAGTTGCCATATCGAATGGCATCCAAAGCCCGACTGGTTCTCCTGGTTACTCATAGCAAACACAAGCAATGTTTCTGCCAATGGACCTCCGGGTTACCCGGAGGTCCATTGGATGAAACATTGCTTGTGCACAGTCCATATGTACAGAATTTGATAGCCTTATTATGGTCATAACGCGTGGATTAACGCGCAAATCGACGCGCTATTTGTGCGCATTTCATGACAGGACTTCTAGTTTTAACTGTAGATTACAATGGTAAACTGTGGGAGACAACATAGCCACATTGGCTGTCTTCCTGTTGCCCCCAGGAAGTGAAAAAGACTACACAGAAATCACTACACAGAAATGGAGTAGACTGGATATTATTGTTTATAGGTGCCACTGCCTATGGCCCAGCTATATTGAATGGATGGAGAGAGTAAGGAAGACCTCGAATCTACGTGATGGCCCCTTCCCAGTCTACTCGGAAGACTGCACCCGATACGCGCAAGTGCAATTTGACGGTAGACTGCAAATTTGAATCAATAAGATTAAGCTTAAGATGATGGGTCAAGACATGACTGGAGATTAATTCGAGGTCTGGTTGGATGACATGGGCTGACAATTGCGTCATAAGAATTTGGATGTTTTCGTCTTGACAGGGAAGCCCCGAACAGTCAGCGCCTTAAGTAGAAGTGTTTACAATATGGCTCGTTTTTTAAGTAGGAGATGGGATAATATTAGCAGATAGGACAATTTCCAGTCCCCATTGACAGCATACGTAAGGTCGCCATAGCGCTAGAATGCCCTTTGTCCCGCTGGCACATAGAGCTCTCTCTCTCTCTCTCTTTCTCTCTCTCTCTCTCTCTCTCTCTCTCTCTCTCTCTCTCTCTCTCTCATATTCATATTCACATGAATGAAGGGTTCCACAATTGAGTGTGGCGACGTACGTGTATCAATGAGGATTATGCCTACAGTCTGGACACATATGAAACGAACAGTTAACATGTGAGGAGTAGCTTGCTAAGCATTCATTAGTAAGTTGTTTCTTGAAAACATGTCTGGAAGGTAGGGCCCGTAGGTTAGCGTCAATTCCATTCCAAATCTTTGGGAAGCTATGTTTTGGCAGTTTAGCAGAGAATTGGGTTCTAGCTCTCAGTGACTGTATCATGCCAACTTGTCTTGTTTGGAGTCCAGATAAAGTGTGTACACTAAAAAATGTTTCAAATGACTCGGGCAACCTATCGTTTTTCCAGTCGTGCATGAATAGAGAGACATTCACTTTGTACAGATCGTTAAATTTTAGAATATTATTATCCTTGAATAGGGGATCAGTATGACTATTAAACTTTTTACAGCTAATAATTCGCATCGCGCGTTTCTGTAGAGAGTATATTTTACTGCAGGATGGACCATGTCCCCAAATTTGGATTGCATACAGTAAGTGACTATGAACTAATGTATAATACAATAATTTCAATGACTTCTTGGGGAGAACATTTTTTACTTTATTCAAACAACAGATTGCACTTGACATCTTGGAACATACTGTGGATATGTGGTACTTAAAATTGAGGTCTTCGTCAAGGTAAACGCCTACGAACTTAGCGAATCTTTCTTGTTGGGAGTTACCTATGGGTGAAAGCTTGGTATTGTTAAGAAAAATATTTAGTAAGTCGGATTTGTTCGGACTGTTCGGTGGGTGTAGCATAATATATTTACATTTACTGGCGTTCACTTGGAGTTTGTTGCAACAGCACCAGTCGAATATTTTTTTCAGCTCTGTATTAACTGTAGTCTCCAGGGTATTCAGGTCGTGTCCAGCTCTAATTGGGGTTGTGTCGTCGGCAAATGATAACAGGTTAAGGACAGTGGAGTATCTCATATCATTCATGTAAATTAAGAAGTGGATGGGCCCCAACACAGACCCCTGGGGGACCCCGCAAGTAACATATCGGTTTGGGGATCGATTCGAGTTATATTCAACATACTGTTCTCTGCCTGTTAAGTAACTTTGGAACCAAAGCTTACTAATCCCTCTTATTCCGTAGAATTCCATTTTGCTAAGTAAAATTTCGTGACTAGTGGAGTCAAATGCCTTAGACAAATCAAGGAAGACGACTAGAGTTGAGTCCTTTGTAGGCTTGTCGTTGGATTCAGCGACATATTGCAAAAGGTGCATGATGGGGTGAAGCGTGGAATGATTTTTGCGAAAACCGTTCTGATGTTCGTACAGTATATGAAAATCACTCAGAAAATTAGTGAGTCTCCGGTTCATTATTTTCTCCAGAAGTTTCGAAAAAGCCGGTAACAAACTAATTGGTCTGTAGTTACCTAGCTCGCGGGAATTACCCCCTTTGAAAATTGGTATCACCTTTGCTATTTTCATTTTATCGGGGACTTTACCTTGTATAAATGACTGATTGAATATATAGACCAGGGGATTCGCGATCCACAAATTGCCTCTTTCATTATTTTTGTAGATAGATTGAAAGCGTCGGTACTCACTTTCCCTTTCAATTGTCCGGCTGTCAGTATGATTTCTTGCTCGTTTGTTGGAGTCATAAAAAAGGAATCCGGGTAATTTCCATTCATGAAGTCACCGAAGTTGTTATCGGAGGTGGAGACGTTATCGTTAATAATCAGACCAATTTCTGAGAAGTAATCATTAAAACTGGAGGCGATTTTATCGGGATCAGATATTTCAACATTATTATGAGATATGCTAAGTGGGAGTGTCGCCGTTGATTTTGATTTGTTGATTAAGGTACGAAGTATTTGCCATGTTTTGTTTTGTGTCGTGTCTATTTGTTTCTATGACGTCATTGTAGTATGTGGCCTTATTTCGTCTCTTTAATTGAAATAAAAATCGAGGAGTACGTTTTATATTTGTTGATGTTAATTGCCGTGGGTTTTCTCAGTTTGACTAGGTAAAGTTTATTTTTAGTTTGAGAGGACTGTAACAGACCCGATGTCATCCAGGGCTTACGTTTTATGAGATTTGGGGGGTAAATTCTAGTTTCTCAGGGGAAATGCCGATTCGAATGTGTCAAGGTAGATATCCAAAGTTGTTTCGTATGCTGCATTGGCACACGTACAGTTATACACTGAGTCAAAGCTAGTGTTATGAAGCAAATTTTTGAATAATTCAATATTTTCTCTCTTAAATGATCTTCTTAGTTGGGGTATTGGCTTGTCGGGCTCGTTATCACCTTCGTGTATATAAAATGTGGCGAAGTGATCTGAAATATCAGTGATTAATATTCCCGCACTGTAGCTAGCTGATACATTATTGGAATAAATATGGTCAATTAAGGTCGCTGAATGTTCAGTTATTCTGGTTGGGTTTGTTATTATTGGCATGAATCCGTCACTAAACATACTATCTATGAATGCGTTAGTTTTGCCGTGATTATCAAAATTAAATAAATTTATGTTAAAATCGCCTAGTAAGAAAGCCCTGTGTGCTCTGAGTTGATTTTGGTGAGAATGTCGCTTATGGAAGAGACAAACACATCAATATCAGCTAGAGGTGCAGTGTTTGGCCTGTATATGCATCCAACAATGTACGAGCTTTTGCGCCCTGGATTGATTTCTGTGATAATAGTTTCAATGACTTTCGGAATGAAGATCGCCAGATCGGGTCTCAGTGTGAACGAAACATTCTCAGAAATAAAAAGACCCACGCCTCCTCTGCGGTTGTTTGGACTAGGGTGGGTCTTGTTACTCTTGTAGACAATTGGGTGGTGGCCATCAATTTTGTAATTGAGATGCTCGTGTATTTTGAAGATTTCTGTTAGACCAATTACGTTGAACATATTCTCACCCTGCTGGATATCACAGAGGAAGTTGGTGAAAAAGTCCCAGTTAGCACTAAGGCTTCTACAGTTTAGACTAAGAAGGGTTACATTTTTATCCTGTCTGCGGAAATTTTGTCGGAAGTTGGAAGGGGAAAAATAATTGCATAAATGACCATGGATGGTGAAAGGGGACTCTGAATGATCGTCCTGCAAAAAACTCATCGAGTGATTATACTTAGATGCAAGATTGTATCGGTCGTCACTCTGTATCTCATCCAACGATATCTTATCATTCGCCATGAGTGCGCTTCATGTAAACTATAAAGATGTGGACCATAAGCAGTGGTAGGATAACAGCTGTAAAAGTTGTGTAGTTAAAATTTCAATAAAGCTTATTTGGTGTAAACATATTCAGCTTGTGGCAGCTGCGCAGAGGTTAATGTATAAATTATAACTATTTACACGTGCTTCGTGGTGGAGAACTGTATTACAAAGGTGTCTCATATATACATAGAGTCCACGGGGTTAATAACGGGGTGTATGGGCCTTTCGGCTTGACCATTTGCAAAGGGATAACACACGACCAGTGTTGATAAACATACATAGTTATTCGAGGCGAGATATGGTTTGTGTGCACATCAAATGTTCTTTTCTAAACGCTATCAACACATTCAGGGAACAATCAGGTCGAAATGAGTTTCTGAAGAAACAAATACTGGACGATGGATTAATTTCGAGACCAAGCGAATTAAGTGTTGTCAAGCTCCGCTGGGTAATTAAGTTTTTGTGTCCTGACAACGCGAGGATGACCCAGACATGTTGTTTCACGAGGTCACTAGTCAGTTGTCCGGTGTTTACAAATTAGGGAGACACATCTCTCACCTCAAGCTTCACTGGCTGAAACAATTACTTGGTAGTGGAGGCACTGGGGAAACCAACCTCATCTAAAAGCCGGTTTTCCGTGCTCTCCCATCTAATTTGGGAAATATATTTATGATGCAAATGACACATAAAGATGAGTTAGTGCGGAAACATTAAGAACAATAGATACAAATCACTGGAGAATCCCGATTTGGATGCTTCCACCTTTTGAATTATTGATCATAATTCAGTTACACCATTCATAATGCAATCCATCGAAGTTCAGAGGATTATACGTTTCCTGTTCGGACAAAGTGTATTCCAAGAATTTGTAGTTTCCAGGCAGGCAATGATTGGGTGGTTAAAAATGGGTCACAAAACCAGGACTTTGTTGGAATGAGGCAACACAGAAGTTATCGAAGGCGTTTTCAGCCTACTCGAAGTAAAAATGAGATCAGTTTCTTGAATAATGCAGCTGGATTGAGAAGGTAGCTATTGTAGGCGTAAATCGGTACACTCAGAGGGAGGGAGTTAAGCATCTTAGAAGTGGCGGTTGGGGGGGGGGAGCACGTAAATTTCATTGTTTGTAGGCAGGCATTTCGAGGCCTTAATGTTATTGAATCATAAGCTCACCTACGCACTTTCTCGGCCCTTTTCACACTCCGCGGGCAAGTCGTCCCAGAGTTCCACTCTACCCTTTGCGCCAGTAGGCACACAGCGCAGAATGGAACTCAGGCGCCGTCTTGTCTGGCGTTAGCAGTAATACAACCCTCTATTTGACAAACCAAGAACCTCGTCAGGGCAAGAACCTGGATGAGAAATTTGCCATTTGGGCAGCAAGCTATTTGTTAACAAATACATAATATACAAAAAGGGTTTAACGGGAACAGATATTTCGGCGTCAGATGAGCCCAGAGGACATGAAGAAGGAGAAGATGAGTTATATTCAGACTATTTTTCAGAGATGTTTGACATTGGACCTAACGAGTATCCACTGTTGCAGATTCACAGCCTACTGGGCTATGTACCCGTAGCCGTCGGTTGTTTAACACAATTATTTTTTTTTTATTTTTTTTTCTTTATTTAGTCAGGTCGGCACCGGAAGGAAACGATAAAAAACCCGGATAAAAAGGGTAAACAAATTATAACACGCCAGTCGCCGACCGTGACAGAGCACACAGTTGTACAGTTGTTACTTACTAAGGGTTATGGCGCAGTTGGCTCTTGACTCAACACAATACATTTTTTATTTTTTTATTTTTATTTTTACTGGGAACTTTTTCATTTAATTTCTTCCGTCCAAACCGCGGCGTGCGGCCCACCCATTGGAGCTAGCTGACTGAGCGGGTTCCAATGAAGGGCCACAATCCACGCCCTGTAAGAAAAAACGAGTTCTGAGGGTCAATTACAAGGTCATTTAGTATATTACGCTTGTCGGTTTTGGCCGTTACGTTGGGCAAAGGGTTGATTGGCGGTAATTAATCCAACACTCATAAAGGGAACAAAAATGTTCCCTGATTTAGAGGTAGTAATTTTAGGTCTGCTTCTCTGTTAAGAGGATACTGTGGTGTAAATATTGGGTTTTGCTTCCAGTGGGTGCCTACTGTTGAAATCTTTCACTTCGTAGCTTGTATCGGATTACACAGATACAAAGGGCGAGGAGGGGGGGGGGGGGGCAGGCCCTTACAATCCTTGCCTGTCACCTCCATAATCAATCATAAAACGAAATATACCCCCAATTTAGAGACCATAGCCTGTATCGGACTACATAAACACAAAGGGCGAGGATTTGGGGGGGGGGGGGGGGGGGGCACAACCTCAAAATTTATTGTTTGTCATAAATGTACTCCCAATTTCGAGATCTCCCCTAGTTCAGGAACAAAATTTAAGACAAGAATATAATAACCATGGTAACGTTTCAGAACTATTTATACTGTACAGAGTACTAAATCAGCAGCATATATCCCATCATAGTACTCAATGCACCATGGTAGGCAATATAGTGAATATACTTGACATTTTCTCGGTCCTTCTTTAACTTGGAAGGAGGGGGGGTGGGCACCCCCTCCCTCCAGATCAATGAAAGATCGAGACGGGCAGTCCCTCTCCTAGAGGGAGGGGTGCTCGTGTAGATTTTGTTTTCTGTTTGTTTGTTTTTTTTTTTTGGGGGGGGGGGGTGGGGGTGGGGGGGTGATAACAGACCGATTGAGAACATTTTGTAAGTCTCAACGAATAGGCACACACAATATCTGGCAATGGAAAAAAATATGAAAAAACGTTACATGTACACACAATATTTGGCAATGGAAAAAAATATGAAAAAAAACGTTACATGTACCCGGCCCCCGATTGCAAGACTTACGTGTTAGTCTTGGAATCGTGTCTGTGATTTCGAAACCAACACCCTTACCCTTATTTGGTTGGGTATGATTAATTTCTAACAACGGGTGAAAGATAAATTTCATTGTTTGTTGGCAGGCATTTCGAGGCCTCAATGTTGTTGAATCATAAGCTCACTTACGCACTTTCTCGGCCTTTGTCACACTCCGCGGGCAAGTAGTCCCAGAGTTCCACTCTGCCCCTTGCGCCAGTAGGCACACAGCGCAGAATGGAACTCAGGGGAGGTATTGTCTGGCGTTAGCAGTAATACAACTCTCGATTTGACAAACCAAGAACCACGTCAGGGCTGGTACCTGGACGAGGAATTTGCCATTTGGGCAGCGGTCTGATACATAATGTACAAAAAGGGCTTATCGGCCATAACGGGAACAGATTTTTCGGTATGAGATGAGCCCAGAGGACATGAAGAAGGAGACAAAATGAGTTATATTCAGACTCTTACTTAGTTGTTTGACTACTTTCGTGGATATGTTTGACATTGGATCTAACGAGTATCCACTGTTGCAGATTCATGGCCTACTGGGCTTTGTGCCATTGGCCGTCGGCTGTTTAGCACAATGGATTTTTTTTATTTTTTAGTCAGGTCGGCACCGGAAGGAAAAAATTAAAAAAAAAACCGGATAAAAAAGGGTAAACAAATTAAAACACGTCAGGCGCCGGCAGTGACAGAGCACACAATTGTTACTTACTGGGGACTATGGCGCAACTGGCTCTTGACAGACACAATACATGGAGTAAGGCTTTTAAGGGCACCAAACAAAAAAAAAACGTAATTTTGTTCGTCCTTTATATCATCAATATTATTACGTTGGCAGTGTTTATCAGATGTAATTGGATTAGTTTCCATCTGAGATAGCTTAGAGGAACAGCCACAAATGTATTTATAACAACGGTCGGTGATTAGTGGTGGTGTATGGGGGGGGGGGGGGGTGGTGGGGTGTATATCTAGAGATATCTATATCTAGAAATAAGTGTGTCGGCGTAAGTAGGAGTATAGAAGTCGCGTATTCCGATATTGAAAGGCTTCCAGGATGGAGAATTCTATCATCTATTTTGGGGGATGGGGAACGGTCGGGGGGAGGGGGGGGGTGTGTCTCGAATTTCTGAAAGTGCATGTGTGGGAATCACATATTCAATTATTATATGTCTTTCATACTGAACACTTGCTTCACTCTACCATTTTCTTTTTTCCATCACTCGACCATGAATCATGGACATTTACATGGTCTTTGCATGATTTTAACAAGGTTTGATTCTCTTTGGTTAAGTCTTCCTTAATAACAATGCCCGTCCCCTTCAGTTTCCTTCGATGACTAATAACGGTAGATTTCGCTTTCCGAGTCACAAACTTGACAATTATAGGCCTTGGCTTATCAGTAGTAAATTTCCCTAATCTGTGGGCTATACTAATGTCAGAGTTGGAAATATCAACCCCAAGTTTATTCCGACACATCTCTATCACTTTGTTCTCACAAACAGAAACTAATTCATTTTTGTTATCATCTGGAATACCAAATATTCTGAGGCTATCTTTTCTAGTATGTTGTTCAATATTATTATTAAGAGTTTTAAGCTTCACAATCTCTCTATTTAACCCAGTGATTTCACTATTTTTGGAATCGAGATCGGCCTTCAGGCAGCATATTTCCTCTTCTAGTTTGTCACTGCGCATTTCGGCTGATGGTATTCGATTTTCCAAAGAGTCAGTAATGTTATTTATTTTTGTGAAAATTTCTTCTTTAACAGAAGCTAGAAGTTTAGTCAGGTCATCGCTTCTAACCAGGGGCCTAACAGCTGCAGCAAGAGAATATTTCGTCACAACATTGTCAAGTTTTTTATTCATTTCCGACAAAATGACTTCTTGTCTGCTCTTATCAGAAGTAAAAGTCTTGATGATGGGCTGGCTAGAGGCTGACATGTCTGATCTTTGTTTTTTTTTAAGGTTGTGTAAACTTTGCGATGGGATTTTTTGTTTGATCTTTGGGTTTTGGAGTAATATTGTTTGTACTCATACTTTCATCAGCACTCCATGCTGAGCTTAAGGTAGCAGTTCTTTTCAACATAATAACACATAGTATACAATATAGTTGGAATACCGCACAGCCCGAATCCTATGTGCTTGTAATCGGTGCAGAGTTTGGGTGGGCTGGACTCATTTCATGTTGTTTACCTGATGACTGGGTAGCGCCATTGTGGTTTCCAAGACGACAACACAACACACTTACATCAGCAAATAAAATGTCACTTTAAACACTGAATCTGCCTTTGAAATCCAAATTTTCGTCACAATCAGAATCTACAGTGTGACATATTCAACTAACACAAAATATATGACCACACCCGTGTTAAAAACTACATTTTACAACATTTTCTCCACGACGACAAACACCAACTTTCTACTCCATATCACGTGACCGTAATGTTGTACACCAGTTGTATAGAAATTTGGAATCCCACTTATGGAATCCCAGTTATGGAATCCCTTTTGTGGAATCCCAATAAAATCCATTTTTTGGAATCCCTATAGAATCCCATTTTAGAATATGTCTCTGGTTATAGAATCCCTTTTTAGTGGCATGTTTCTATGTGCTAGTGCACAGTGTGTCACGTTGTTCATTTTCACATAAGCACATATCGGCACATCCAGCATGTGCCTATGTGCTAGTGCACAATGTGTCACATTGTGCATCTTCACATAACCACATATCGACACACCAAGCAGGTGCCTATGTGCTATCTGTAATGTGTACATGTTGTAACACAATGTGTTGTAACGGGACGTGGTCAAGTGGTTCCAATATATTTTGTGACCCTGGCAAAACATATCAAGGGTACACCTCCCTAGACCTCCATGACCCAGAAAAAGGATTCCAGATTCGTTGTTCTTGAACTATGTCCACTAATGAATGTGACTCAAAACAGAAAAATTAATTTGCTATGGTTTTAATTATTTCAACATAAAAAATGTATACATAGCACACCTGAATAATGGGGGAGGTGAGCGAAAGGTCATGACGTGTGAATCAATGTCTGTGTCCAAACTATAATTTATAGGTTGTCTCAAGCCTTAGCAATGGTTACTCAAAACATGACTACAAACTTCCCAAGATTCACTTCAATCCTCAAAAGACGTAAAAAAAATGAGTTTGTTGAAGCCTGGTATACTACCATTCAGTGTTAGTGTTATACTAAATTATATTCTTTTACTATCCACAAAAAGTGGGTTTATACCTAGTATACTACTATTGGTATTATATATTGACGTTACCAACAGGTGGGTTTATAGGAACATAGTATACTACTATTTTGATACTTCCTACAGGTGGGTTTATAACAACATAGTATACTACTATTTTTAATATTACCAAAAGGTGGATTTACAAGGGCCTAGCATACTACCCTATGATTTTGACATGGACAGTTTTATCTATGAATGAACTGATATTAATCTTGTCTTCAGTTTGGAAAAAATAATCCCTCTAAACTTTTTATCTAAGCCTACATCGCCATTAATTTAGCTGATAATTTGAAGGGGGAAAACAGTCATCTACTCATCCTAACAACAGAAAATGATTTACTTCGGTAGGGCCAAGAAATTTTACAACATAATTTTGTATTATTGCAGAACACACCAACCACCCAAAGCCGGGCTTGTAAGCCCTTGTCAGAGAAGGTAAAGCTGGCGAACCTGTAGGTTCTTGTGTCTTTACTGAAGTGACTTGAAATCACCGCGTGTGTGGATTATATAGTCAAAACAGCCAATAGATTTGAAGATCCGATTAACTTGTGAGAGATGGGAATCCATGCATAACAAAATAACAGCTGCCTCTGGATTGGAGCTGCTGATGGACTTGAACCAATAAAATTACGGCTTTTAAAAACATTTTGGTTTACTTCTCAAAATGGTGGCAGTTGTTAGTTTTCACTGATCGATATAGCGACGGGAATTTTTGAAATAAATATTACAAATATTTTTAGTTGTAAGCCAAACTAAGGAATAAATACACTGGATTATTAATTAAGCATGAATGACAAGTTCGAAATAGAAATTTAGAAAATCTGAAGAAAAAGAACCTGAGACAACCGATAAACAATGACAAACATTGATTCATACAAATCAACCCTGTCACACTCCACCCATCTTAAAACCCCCCTAAAAAATATACCCCGTTCTCTTTCTCTGGGAAATATCACAAAAGTCACTTCCACAAACCACACTGTTTCTTGGTTAGTGTCCCATCATCAGTCACCACTACACGGACAACACATGCATCCACTGTATCTCTTGACAAATCATGGGATACCGGTGAGAGTGCCTTCCTCTTCCTACGTTCTTCCTCCCTCTCATCTGTATGGAGACGAGGCTTAGGACACAAAAAGCCTTGTGGATTGATGTACTTCAAGTTCCTCCTCGTTACTTGTTGTACTAGCTCTACTTTCTGGGTTGCCTCTTCTCCCGTAAGATGGTGGATCCTTATCATGTGACGTCGAATCTCCGAACGTTTAATGTCCACAACACTACACCCCTCTACTGCACAGCACCACAAATCAACGGATTCATTATGAAACCTTACATAATGCTGCCAATATGCTGTCAATGTTCTAAACACATGCTCTGTTTTGCAAGCTGCCACAGGGCAAGACATCCCATCATCTGGTCATTCCACTCTCATGTCATTGTCTAATGACGCCATCTCTCTCTTGCTTACCGCAGTCTCTAGAGGTTCCATGTCTGGAACTGTGGAAAATTAATATTCATTTACATCTTTATTTTACAGTCATCACTGTGCTCCATCATATGAGACTAACTTCACAGATTCAACTTGTGCTAGTGCATTTGGTACACATATGCTACACAATTAGCATGACCCAACTCTCCCCTCTGGAGAGGTCAAAACGAACAATGGTACCATTTTGTTCTTACAGACTCACTATACCAAATGCTAAGACCAAATTTGTTTTTATGTTTATTTTTCTTTTAATTAATGTCCACAACTCTACACCCCTAACAAATAATTTACACCTACGGAACTGTTAAACAGTTACTCTCAGTGAAGTATCTCTAGGTAAAATTATGCCACGGAAAGTGATATCTTGAACACATGGTATCAGTTAAATAAAAAAATTATTTCCAATTGAGAGAGCACAGTGGAAACTTCCAAGTTTTAACAGTTCCCAGACACATCACCTTTAAGCTTGCGGCAAGAAAACCGCAACTACTTTCTGAGATCATCATGTCTGTGGAACATTTATTTCTGAAACATCAAGAGTAGAATCTCGATATATGTTACTCAATGATGATGGGTAGTTTATGTGCTTTGCCATTCATATTTACCCACAAAAAAGGGGTGCTTAAAAAATAAAATAAAATAAGATAACCATATTTGTACTTTTATACATATATACATTCTGCTTTGTTAGGGTGAGTAGATGACAGGTTTTCTTACTTGACACCCACACCTAGTTCTCTTAACCTCTGGGGACCGAGGAACTTCTGTTTCGTCATCCAACAAATCAACTGCTAGATTTGAATTTTCTAAACTATTATCTAAACTATTTTCTAAAGAAGTTATTCCATTTTCATTATTTTCGACAGTTAAGTCCCAATTTTCAGGTGGTGAAACTCCATTGTGAAGTTTTAATTGATCTACATGAAGAACAATTGGTTTACTTTGCGGGTTTCGTTGCAACTCATATGTAACATCTGTTATTTTTCTGATTACTTTGTATGGACCTATACATCCTAATCCTAATTTAACCTCTGAAGAAGGTGGGTGCCACCTCCAGACTAAATTATTGGATTCAAATACTCTTGGTTTTAATCCCCTATCATAATACCTCTTTTTTACTGAGTGGCTTTTAAGAGATTTTTACGAACGTACTCATACGTATCACTAAGGACACTTTGGAGCCATTCCACATATTCAACGTGGCATGAGTATGTTGGGGAGCAAGGTGGATTTCCAATTATCAAATCTAAAGGGCACAAAACTTCTCTTCCAAACATCAGAAGATTTGAGGAACAACCAGTACTTTCCTGAACCGCTGACCGATAGGCCATAAGAACAAATGACAGATTCTCATCCCAGTTATTTCGATTTCCATTGGCATAGATTGTTAACATAGTTTGCAAAGTACGGTTATATCTTTCAACCAACCCATCTGATTGGGGTCGATATGGAGTAGTTCTAGTCTTTTCAATGCCCATTTTTTTACACATAACTCTAATGAGTTCTGATTCAAATTCTCTACCCTGGTCTGAATGAAGCTGTTTAGGAACACCAAATCTGCTAATAAATTAATTTACAATTTTGTCACCAACAGTCAAGGCTGTATGATTAGGGACAGCGTATGCCTCAGTCCACTTAGTAAAATAATCACAGAGCACAACGATATACTCATTACCATCAGATGTTTAAGGCATTGGCCCAATTATGTCGACACCAACCCATTCGAGTGGTACCCCAACTCTCAATGAGTGAAGGGCTGAATGCCCCAACCCAGGACCAGGTTTAGCTTGGGCACAATCTATACATTGTTTACACCATCGTCTTATGTTGGATGACATATCAGGCCAATACACCCTATGCCTAATAGAATGAGTTGTTCTATCCCTTCCTAAGAGACCAGCAGTTTTGGGGGTTCATGTAAATGTTTAAAGATTCGGAGCCTCAATTCCCTTGGTGTTATTAAGAGTAATGTTTCTGCATTTTCAGTATTAATCCACTTATAAAAGTGTAAGTTATCGTGAACCACAAGAGACTCCCACAAACCCCAAAGAGTTTTAACTTCCTGCGACGCCTCAAGCATAATGTGTCTAGGTGGTTTTCTGTCATATTCTTTCTTTAAGGGTATTATTTTACCAATTGAATAATACTTTTGTTGCCACTGAAGTAATTCATCTCGAGACCATGTATGTAACCAATCAGAGTCCAATGACCTTAACAAACCAGAATCATCAACATCAACATCTCCCAAATCGGTTGCATATTCAGCAATCCTTACTGGAGCTATATTTAGTTTTGATTTTATCTTACTTTTATCTTCAACTTTATTAGATGACAAATTTTTAGTTAATGACTCAGCATTTATTTTAACATGGTAGTCAGGACAATCTTGATGTTTGCAATAATTTGCAGGTCTCCTAGATAAACTGTCTGCATCACTGTGCAAATTTCCCTTTCTATGCAATATGGAAAAATCATATGTTTCTAAAACAGACAACCATCTAGCCAACATGCCTTCAGGATTTTTGAAGTTTTTTAACCATCTTAGTGAGGCATGATCTGTCCTAACTATAAAATGTCTTCCCCAGAGAAAATGTCTATATTGCTTAACAAAAGTAACAACAGCAAGTAATTCTTTATAGGTGGTGCAATATCGAACCTGATGGTTATTCAAAGTCCTACTAGCATAAGCAATGACTTTCTCCTGCCCATCCTGTACCTGGGAGAGAACAGCTCCTAACCCTGTTGAACTGTCATCTGTGTCCAATATGAATTCAGCATCAGACTTGGGATAAGACAAAATTGGAGCTGTTGTCAATAATTTCTTTAATTTGTCAAAAGCTGTTGGGTTTTCTTCTGTCCAAATAAATTCCCCCCCCCCCCCCCTTTTCTAGTAAATTGAGTAAGGGGAGCAACTACTGTAGAAAAGTTGGGAACAAACTGCCTATAATATCCAGCCAAACCCAAAAAAACTTCTCACCTCTGAAAAAACATTACTAGGGACTGGCCAATTTTCAATAGCATTCACTTTATCGGAATCTCATTGAATCCCTTTATCTGACACAACATGGCCAAGAAATATAACCTCATTTTGAAACAGTGTACATTTAGAGGGTTTAAGAGTCAAATTTGCTCTCCTGAGACGATCAAAAACTAACTGGACATTATAAAAAGCCTCATCAAATGTAGATCCAAAAACAATAATATCATCTAGATAACAAAGACATTTTTCCCACCTAAGACCTCTCAATACCAGTTCCATTAACCTCTCGTAGCAACTTGGTGCATTGCAGAGGCCAAATGCCATGACCTTGAACTGAAACAAACCTAGATGTGTTGAAAACGCTGTCTTTTGCTTATCTTTTTCCTCCATCTCACATTGCCAGTACCCCGATACAAGATCTAAAGTGCTGAACCATTTGGATCCTGCCAAAGAACCCAATGATTTATCAATTCTGGGGAGAGGGTATGCATATTTTTTGGTTATGGAGTTAATTTTTCTATAATCAACACAAAACCTCCATGTGTTATCTTTCTTGCATACCAGTAAAAGTGGAGCACACCATGGACTATCACTTGCTTCTATTATGTCATTCTGAAGCATTTTAGAAATTTCCGCCTCAACTATAGGCTTCTGGGCATAAGGTAACCTTTGTGGTGGAATCTTTATAGGCCTATTTGACCCTGTGTCAATGCTGTGTTTAACTATGTTTGTTCTCCCTAACTTCCCATCAAGGGACATGAACATATCTTGGTACTCAACCAAAAACTTATAGAATCTTAATTTTTGCTCTTCATTTAATTTCTCTGATGACCTCTTAAATAACTCCAATAATGATTCAGGGAGATCAAACTTGGCTGTTATTATCTCTTTATTATTTTCATTTAAGATTTCAGCTGGCTGTCAACTACCTATTAATGTGTGTTTCTTCAGTCTAACAGGCCTTTCAGTTACATTCAGAATGGAAAATAAAACTTTTGTTGGCTCTACCAAAGTGCTAGCAATCAATAGGCCTTTTTTATTTAAATAATTACAAGGTTCTAATAAATTATTTCTAAAGCTAGATTGATCTCCTTCAACATAACCATGAACCACAAGTTCTGAGTCTGCTGGAACATTAACAGCACTAGCAAGTTTGACTCGACAACAAACTGAATTAATTTCCCTTTTCAACTTAATCACTTTCCCAGCTATTTGCATATAGCCTTTGGAAATACTTAAAACAACATCATTCTGTTCCAAGAAATCCATTCCCAATATTCCACAAATGCCTTCCAAATCAGCAACCACAAAATCATGACAGAAATCCAATTCCTCCAAAAAAATGGCAAATTAACCTTTCCCATAACCTCCAAAATACTTCCATCAACTGGCAACAGAGACAAATCAATGTCCATTAACTGCATAGACCCTCCACCTATTCTTTTCCATGCATCTTTGGATAACAAACTGCAAGCTGAACCAGTGTCAACTAAAAAAAATTGAACCTTACTTCCAAGCATAGCCTCAGCAAACAAGCAAGATTTTTTAATCAAATTTACCCTAACAATTGACCCTTGACTAGTCTGTTCTGGGGTTACACTATGGGTCACTAGTGTAACCCATTTTAGTTTGTCTTAGATGATTGCTTCTCCATATTCGCCATGGGTGTATCTTTAAGTGGGCAATTATAAGAATAATGCCCCAATTTGTGGCATATATAACATTCTATCGAGGCCATATCTGTTGTACTCTTCTTTCTATTCTGTCTACCTCAAAACCTTGACATTTTATCTAAACACTCCTTCATTTCTTTAACCAATTTTTCCAAATCACCACAATCAGTAACTCTACTTTTGACACTAGCAGTAGAATCCGAATCAAATGATTCTTTTACTGCACCTATCAATCCTTCACCTATCTCCAATTTTGGTTTAGAAAGACCAACTTGTTTCCCTTTTACCGCCTCAAACTCAGTTGCCAAAGAAATCGCAGTTTCTAGAGACTTGGGATGATGAAAGATCACATGCTCATGAATAGCAGAATTTCCAATTCCATTAATGAATTGTTCCAGTACATGTATTTCCCTATCTTCAAAAGTCATGTCAGGAAATGCCAAACAACCTAGTCTTCTCAAAATATAACCATAATCTGCTGGTGACTCATTTTTAGTTCACTTCCTTGATCGAAACTCACAACGATGGGCTATAAGCAATTCCTGAGGTTTAAACGTTTTTGTCAGTATTGACTTAATAATTTTATAGTCTGATCTCTGAGCCAAAGACAGATCTCCTAATAACTTTTGTGCTTCCTCCCTCAAACACATTACTAATTGCTGACCCTTTTCCCTATAGGACCACCTATTCCATTCAGCCACCTGCTCAAAATGAACTAAGAAATCCTTTAATTCAACCGTCTTTCCATCATACTTGTCAGGTTCTTTTTCACAGCGAAGAGGAAAATTTCTCCACAGAGAACATAAACTTTCAGAGTTCACTTGTGGGACGCTTGATATTTTACTTGCAACCTTCTCCCTTTGCCTGGGAAAACTCTTAAATGTTGAACTAGAGCATACAGGGGAATCCACATGCCTTTCATTACCTAAACCATCAACAACTGGAAGTGAAGAAACTTTATATGTTTTTAATTGTTTGTGGCCTAATAGGGCTAGGTAAAACATTTGACTCAGCTCTAAGAGCTCTTTGCCTTTCAAAGTCTGCTTTACACAGATCATAATGAACTGACAACTCCTGAAACTGCCTTTCAAGTTCAACTAAACTATTAGGAGATTCTTGGACAACAACATCCTCAACTATCCTTCCAGACCCTTGTATTTCTGCTGAGGATAAATCTTTATACTTTCTAGATGTGGACATGGTTTCTATTCAAGAATCCTGCTCGCAGCACCAAATATGTAACGGGACGTGGTCGAGGGGTTCAATTATCTTTTGTGACCCTGGCAAAACTTATCAAGGGTACACCTCCCTAGACCTCCATGACCCAGAAAAAGGATTCCAGATTCGTTGTTCTTGAACTATGTCCACTAATGTATGTGACTCAAAACAGAAAAGTTAATTTGCTATGGTTTTAATTATTTCAACATAAAAAATATATACACAGCACACCTGTATAATTGGAGGTGAGTGAAAGGTCATGATGTGTGAATCAATGTCTGTGCCCAAACTATAATTTATAGGTTGTCTCAAGCCTTAGCAATGGTTACTCAAAACATGACTACAAACTTCCCAAGATTCATTTCAATCCTCAAAAGAAGTAAAAAAAATGAGTTTGTTGAAGCTTTGTATACTACCATTCAGTGTTAGTGTTATACTAAATTATATTTTTTTACTTTCCACAAAAAGTGGGTTTATAAGAACCTAGTATACTACTATTGGTATTATATATTGTTGGTACCAAAAGATGGGTTTATAGGAACATAGTATACTACTATTTTAATATTTCCTACAGGTGGGTTTATAACAACATAGTATACTACTATTTTTAATATTACCAAAAGGTGGATTTACAAGGGCCTAGTATACTACCCTACGATTTTGACATGGACAGTTTTATCTATGAATGAACTGATATTAATCTTGTCTTCAATTTGGAAAAATAATCTCTCTAAACTTTTTATCAAAGCCTACATCGCCATTAATTTAGCTGATAATTTGAAGGGGGAAAACAGTCATCTACTCATCCTAACAACAGAAAATGATTTACTTCCGTAGGGCCAAGAATTTTTACAATATAATTTTGTATTATTGCAAAGCACACCAACCACCCAAAGCCGGGCTTGTAAGCCCTTGTCAGAGAAGGTAAAGCTAGCGAACCTGTAGGTTCTTGTGACTTTACCGAAGTGACTTGAAATCACCGCGTGTGTGGATTATATTGTCAAAACAGCCAATAAGATTTGAAGATCCGATTAACTTGTGAGAGATGGAAATCCGTGCATAACAAAATAACAGCTGCCTCTGGATTGGAGCTGCTGATGGACTTGAACCAATAAAATTACGGCTTTTAAAAACATTTTGGTTTACTTCTCAAACTGGTGGCAGTTGTTAGTTTTCACTGATCGACATAGCGACGGAAATTTTTGAAATAAATATTACAAATATTTTTAGTTGTAAGCCAATTATTATTATTAATTAAAGCATGAATGACAAGTTCGAAATAGAAATTTAGAAAATCTGAAGAAAAAGAACCTGAGACAACCGATAAACAATGACAAACATTGATTCACACAAATCAACCCTGTCATGGTGTAATTAACACACAACCACATTCCACAAAACACCCACGTTCCATGAAATCCCTTCTTTGGAATCCCTATGGAATCCTTTTTTAGGATATGTCTGTGGGTATAGAATCCCTTTTTAGTGGCATGTACCTAAGTGCTAGTTCACAATGTGTCACATTGTGCATTTTCACATAAGCCCATATCGGCACATCCAGCATGTGCCTATGTGCTAGAGCACAATGTGTCACATTGTGCATTTTCACATAAGCACATATCGGCACACCCAGCATGTGCCTATCTGCTAGTGCACGAGTGGCGTAGATAAGGGGGGGGGGGGGGGGCGGGGATAGGCGGAGGCCCCCACCAGAAGTTTTGTCGGAAATTTTGTGGCACCATTTTTAGGCGATTATATGCTGGCTTTGGGGATAAAAACATGCCATTTGGGGTAAATTGTGGGTAAAAAAGACCAATTTTCAGTACATTTGCAGTAAACAACAGATTCTTTCTGCTTGTTCGGGTTTTTGTTGTTGTTAAACTGTCGGAAAATTTTCGGTCTGTTGGAAAATTTTGGGCTTGCCCCTCCGCCAACGAAAAACTATCTACGCCACTGTAGTGCACAATATGTCACATTGTGCATTTTCACATAAGCACATATCGGCACATCCAGCATGTACCTATGTGCTACCTGTAATGTGCACAATAGAACATAAACGTGTTTAGGGAAGACTACTTTATAAGGAGAAAGTCAAGTGACAAGAGAGCTTGTAGATAGGTAGAAACCGAGAATTTAGTGGGAAATCAGAGGCAAGTAAACAATGATCTGGTTGTTTGTGATAATTCTATAAAGTTAACGAAGATTCTGTAGGAGTCCGAACCTGAAAACTATTCTAGTTCAATCCAACTTACCCACGGGGTGTGGGGGGAGGGGGGGGGCTCGGTAGTATAGCACAACGTGCTTCTCCCAAAGTCCATGGTATGGTGGTCCTAAAAGGATTCTGTGGAAAATCCGAGCCAAGTAAACAATTGTCGGGTTGTTTGTGATAATTCTACAAATCGGGGGACTACTCTTATTCAATCGAACATACCCTCCAAACATACTCCTGTCGTATAAGAAGCCTATGAGTAACATAGCAACCACGTCCTACCATAGAAAACCAAGATGGCGGCCACCAGTATACAAAATGGACGACGGAAACACACATCACCAGAACAACACGTGTTGCACGCGCACACTAACACCACGCATCACTAGGGAGATGGCGTCACAAGATGGCCGCTGACGCGGGCTACCATGACAACCAAACATGGCGCCGCTGGGTGACATCACGTCACTTCCGGGGTCCGGCACCGGAGTCCGTCAAATGACGCCCCAAACGTGCGAGACATACTGTTGAGGACCTCTATGTACGCTTGTATGCGAGGAAGTTTAATAAGATTTATACATACTTGAAACCCTATCATCTGATTACTTGTTGGAAAGGGCTCTCTAAGCCCTTTCCAACAATTAATCAGATGGTAGGTTAGATCTGCGCATATCAGAACGTACATATAATAATCATACAATAGGTGACAATAGTCGCTTTTGGCAGCGTAAGTGTTAACAATGATTCTTGATGTTGATGCTCCTCTCGAGTTATAATTATGTTCCTGTGCAGTTTAAGTAAATTATATAAAGGTTTAGCAATATGACCATTGTGGCAATTGATTGGTGGATGTTTCGTAAGAGCAGATTACTAAACAACTATTTCAGAGATATAACGTATTAAAGATTGAGGTCATTCTTTGTGTATCATATCTGAAAAATCCCATACATATATTTGTGGTTCAGAGGAACATGACATAAATATTGTTGATACCATCCTTTGGTTTTCGGCAACCCAAGTTACTTTCCAGACGCAGTCTTCTCGGCTCTTTTTTTCGATTGTGCTATAGCAATTGGCTTGACAGTTATGTACCGTTCAAATTCATATGACAACTCCATATCCGGGGGTGGAGGCGGCTACAACACGACGATGGACGTCTACACTCGAACAGTAGGTCTAAAGGTTGTAGAAAAAAAAACACACAACAAACACAAGCAAAGCTTCAGATAACAGACGTGCAGGCGACTGAACCATTCCTAATTATTGTGGCATAATAACTTAAGAGTTCGCATTTGCGCATCAACGATGGAAGAAGAGTTAAATCTTACCCCTGAATCCTGATGTTATCTATTGTATAAGGTGATTGACATCGATTTGAAAAGAGTAAGTATTCATTGTTTAGCAGTAAATCACTAAATATTAATAATAACATATTCATTCGTCAACCACACAAACTCGTTGCGGAGCTCCATACTTGAGACATTGAACACGTGACGTGACCCTGAACTGGAAAATTGGGCCTTCGGGTTGAAAGGGTCAACTCTTTACACACCACGGCCCGATACAACAATAGCAGAAACTTTCTTGAATAACTACACATGTTCATAGCTTGAATCTAAACTTAGTCCAAAAAGATTCTGAGGAGTTATATAAGCTATGATTTTAATTACAAAAAATGAAAAATTTGAATGGTAACTTTTGTGAAAAGCTGTGGCCGATTTTGGCCTTTACGCAGAAAGATTGACTTTTCCATAATCCATTCATTCCACTACTGCGTTCGATTTAACCCCTTACCCAACGTAACGGCCCAAACCGGCATGCGCTATTCACAAAAATCGCCAATTAATTTTCATTATATTTTCATTTTTTCTCTCAAAAAACATAGGTTATGACTCCTCTTTGGAACGAGCTCGTCGAGCTCGATCCAATGAGGGGTCATAACCTATGATTTTGAGACAAAAATGAAAAAAAATTAGTTATTCAAGAATTCTTTTTGCAAGTATCGTCTTCTTTTCATGTTAGGTAAAGGGTTAAGAAAAAATAGACATAAAGATCCAAGTATCGTATTTGCATTTTCATTTGGGTATGGCGTGGGTGGGCTGTTAAATTAGGAAAAACAATGATCGGCCTGTTGTCTTTTTATTCCTCAACCAATAAATTGTTCTTTGATTATACTATGTATTATTACGCCAGTCAGATAGATTAAAAAACGAACGATCATAACTGGTGACCAAGGATTGAGGAATACATCAACAACAATCGTCTGCACTTGCTGTAACATCAGGGGGAAAACAACGTCGCATCTCCATCTGCCCCATCAGGAGAGCATCAAGATTATTATGATCCCCGATGAGTCTGGATGTGGAATGGGGCAATCGCACCCGAGGGGCAAGATATTTAAACCAGACCCGAGGCTTGCCGAGGGTCTGGTTCAAATATCTTGCCCCAAGGGTGAGATTTCCCCATTCCCACCTTCAGACTCATCGAGGATGATTTTTCTCCCCCCACCATGCAGCGATTACGTTAGTCAGAGGTAATCGGGAGTCACGTGCTGATTCAATCAACTCATTTTGTATTCGTTGTTTTGAGAAATTGATGACACCATTGGAAAGAGCATGCACAAGTTATGTATATACCAAAGGTATATACCACGAAATCCATTAGGAGCGGTGGCAGCTTGAGGGTTGAAGAATTTTAGACCATCGAACTTTGATCACACTGCATTCCGATGACGTCAATATGAATTATTTGGTAGCAAGAAACTGATACGACAGGCATAACGTCATAATAACGTTATAAATGTATAACGTCACGTGGGTGGGGTGGGATACATCTGTCTCTCCCTGCTATCTCACCCGGGAGACACGTATGTTACACGTGCAGTGGAGGGAGGAAATGAACAAGGTGTAACTCCTCCCATTGGCAACGTTTAGTTATGTGAATAACGTTATGCTGGACTATACCGTTGAAACTAGAAGTCCTGTCACTGAATTGTGAACTACTTTGAGGTAATAGCGCGCTTTTGTACTTTGTCCCTGGCAAACTCCAGATTTAGCGTAACTCAATTCCAGTTGAAAAACAGTGTGCCCGACTCTGTACAATTCTATATTAGTAAATAGAGATCATTAACATCATTACCAACCTCTACTGGGATACACGTACATGTAATGACCTAAATAGATATTACAATTCGACACCATATACACAATGAAGAGAGAGGATTAGTACTTAATCGCAACGCCATATATGCTCCACTCGCAAAAAAAAATATTTATATTTTGTTCATAACAGTACAAGAAACACTTGCAAACTTTCATCTCATGGGCCATCCGGTGCACCCCATTGGACCATGTGATGGAAGTTTGCAAGTGTTTCTTGTGTTTTGTCCTCAGAAAATGTAAATAAATACTAAGACTACCCCATAGCGAATAATAGTCATCCACCCTCCACATACTGTAGTCTCAATACTTTTTTTTCTGTTTTGTCGGTTCCGTTCGTGAATTCACTACCGGCCTCGTTAAGAGAGCATTACATTTTGCATTGTACAGAGATAATGCTCTTGTGTATTTCAGACTACTTCATTCTTCAACAGTAAGTAGCGCATTAACTAACGAGCATTTTCTGCGCTAATAGTGACATGACTTCTACTTTCAACTGTAGTCACAGAGTAACAGTTTTCTCATCGCCAAGCATCAGACAAAAGGCTAGCGCGAAAGCAAGTAACAATGTATCAACTCTCCAGTATCAACACTAGCGTTTTGTCAAGAATAACTAAAACATGTCGCAAATATTTAATTTGTTTTTTTTCGTAAAAAATTGTGCACATTCTCAACCCTTTCGTACATAAAATTATATTCATTATTGTCGGCGACTGAGAAGGGCCGGAAAAATTGAAAACTTCGAAGAGAAAAATCATTTTGCAGAATATTCTACCTTTATAAAGATGGCGGAGGTTAGAATAGTTATCTTTTTGTGAACAACGAGCGTTCCTGCAATCCAGTTGTTTAGAGATTAGCTCCTTGCCCGCTGAGTATTTTTAAGATATCTTTCATAAAATCTAGTTATGGCTGCTATGAAGTTGTTGTTAATGGAAGATTAAAGATATCATTTTTACAAGATACATATTTATGACTAGAGAAAACAACGCATACATGTACATGTCCATGTCCATGCGGAGAAAATTATGGTGGATTTTACGTCGCAAACAACAGAGTGAAATGAAAAATACTTGATGATATACAATTATTATTCACTTCGTGTCATTCAAATAAATTACTCGAAATGAAAACAAAAACAGGTCAGAATAAATTATTGTAAAATTTGATTTCTGAGAACTTGTACGATAATTAAGATCACTGAATTGAAGTCTTCTGTCGTTAATTACGATATATGTACCCAAATTCTGCCAGTTATCTAAAGTAAATTAAAGGCTTCTGTTTGCTTCCAAAGTGCATGTTCGGAGACACTTTTTGATAAATTAGGATGCGATTAATTCGCGTTTCCTGGTTAATTATTCATATTGATTACAGAATAATTGCTTTCTTATGTTTAGTGTCATTATAACATAAAATCCATTTTTACATATGTGTCGTGCAGGCAAGAGCCTGAGGTTAGCTCTTTACTGTTGGAGTCAATCACGTTCGTAAAGTCAACGATTGATGGATTGGAATGCCTTGACATTTTCATTTTTATTGTTTAAATTAGGATCCAATTCCCTATACTAAATGTGTCCTTCCCATCCAGGAATTATTTTTGGGCGTGTACGCCAGCTGGAGAAACTCGATTCAGTTATTTTCGTTGGAGTTTCTCCTTATGTTCATCGCCTGAGATTTTGACTGCGATGTGCCATAAATAAAACAGACTTTCAATATTTTCTGTTACTAAAAACATATTTTCTTTCTACAACCACTCTTCACTGTCGGTGCTCTTATACGTCCAGATTTTTAGACCTCTTGGGGTGATTGGTTGAAGTACATTATTAATGAGTTACACGTTTTAGTTGATGAAAACAAGACCAGTCAATAGATCCACCGGGATTCACACGGTAATGTAGAACAAAAAGTCGTTTGCCTGTAATGCACTCGCAGGTAATTGGTATTTGGTACACAACATCTTTAGGAGAAATAGAATCAAACCAGTCAAAAAAATCTTTTAAGGTTTTATTATAGGGATCAGCATTGGGACATCTTATTTTAACGCAGTGTGTAATAGTAGCCATCGAAGCCGTGAAATTTGGAATTTGCAGTTGGCTCCGCAATGTGGTAGCTGATATTGGCTACCTGGCTGAGCCGGATAACCCATCATGTTAGTGACTTACTAGCCATCTTATTTTGCATGGAAACTAAGCTGGCTTGACCAACTTGAAGGTTTTTGCAATTTATATCAGGAATGATCGTTTGTTTCTGTCTATTTCTTGAGTTATGCCCCCCCCCCCAAAAAAAAAAAAAAAAAAACAAAGCCCAAACTTTGTAAACTCGAGGGGCAATAAATTTAAAAACTCTCCACTTTCGGAGTTGAAATAAAAACCAGGCCGCATCATGTGATAACTGAATAAAAAAGACATAGTTTTCTAAGATTCTGTTTGAAATAACGACACATTCCACTGAAACAATGTTTCTTGTGTCATTAAAAATTTTATTGACCAATGAATTGCGTAAGTTAAAAAAGAACGTCGTGGGCCACGCCAACACAAAACTTCAATCGCCTTTTCCACTTGAAGGAAGGGTGCTGTCATTCAAAGCAGCACTGCATTAAATTTAATTCTTATATTGACCATTTACTTGGAAACTGAAAACACAGTTTGTAAATGTGGAGTTCTATATAAACCCAGGTTGGATGAATTTGTTTGAACTTTGTCTCCGAAAGAGTTCATTCAGGCTATTTGGGAATTGGAAAGTTTTGCCCGCGGTGAGTTTCGTTTGTGGATTATTATGACCGGCCATTGTTTATGCTCGATTTGGGTAAAACGATGAACGCAGACGATCACTTATTGCGTATAAACAATTTGATTATGGAATAAAAAACATAAGGATTTCATTGTTTATTAAATTTTATTTTGAAAGTCTTTTAATATGATGAGATAAATATTAATTACTTTTCATGTTGAAACAATATATGAGCGTTCACAGATTCTTTTCCTTTCTCACCGTACAACGTAATTTTTAAGACAGGTATTGGGGGCGTGATTTAGGGCGGGCCTAAATGTGTTTTTTAATTTGGTTCATTGTGTTACGAAAAAAAGAAAGAAAGAAATACTTTAGCCAATCATTTTACCTGAAAATACATGAACAGAAAAAAGAAGCGTATCCTGTATACCAACTGAGGAGTCGCTAGGGGAGGCTTAGGGGTGACATCCCCATTCCCTTATAATTTTTCCATTCGAAACATTTTCGTCTGGATTGGAATCTCGATTCGCTCTTCCAGTGTTCATGTACATGTTGTTTCTTACGAGGTTCGATACTTGTGCTTATTTTACACATACATTCATTTATACACTGGTTACCTATTCTACTATATATAAAAAGCCTATGACATAAATTTCAGCTTTACACACCAACCGTGATGGACACGCTAGCAACGGGATTTCAATAGTAAAAAATTACGCCTACAGTAGAACTGCATGCCCGTTGATCTTTGGTTACGTCGACCTGAATGCAAACTTGTCTAAATTGATCGCACGACGCTCTCGCGAAGAGTGAAATGGAAGTGGCAATTATTTATTACGTTTTTAAATGGGTTTACTTCATATGATGCCAATAATGAATAAACATGCATTGTCTCATGTTAATAAAGCATGCATAACTCGAAATAGTATCTTATTATGTTATTAAAACGAAAAAGGCTCAGTTTCTTTTTTTCATTTCGTTTCGGTGATAAAATTGACAGCGGAAGTACCGCCCATCGTGTAAACAAAAACAGATTTGCTCGTATGTACGTGTGGTGCTCAGTAAAATCGAGAAAAAATAATAGCGACTCTTAATAATCTGACGATCATTGTATAAATAAAATATACCCAAAGTAGCTTGGTGTACCAAATGTTCACCACTCGTGGTGAAGTGGTGTTAACCGCGCGCCGAAGGCTCGCGGTTAACACCACTTCACCACTCGTGGTGAACATTTGGTACACCAAGCTACTATCGGTATATTCTATATACACAGGGAGGTCTGTATTTCCCGTTTCGGGCTGTTTGCGCCCAGCATGTCTTAGTTTGGAGTGGGGTGCGTGCTGATTAAGTCAAAATTTGGGAAGTCCATGCAAATACATTTTAAGAACTCTTAGTTTTGAACTATAATCCCATGGCAAATATTCCGACTACATCATCAAGGCATGCCTTCAGATGAAATATTTTATCAGTCGGGGCATGAGCTACCACAGTGGGGATAAATCAGGTCATCTTCGCGACGCCCTTGCGCATTAGGGCATGCATGTATGCTTTGTGGCTTTGAGGCATAAATTATGTCTAAAGAGGGACTCGCATTCAGTTACTGTATATTCAAAGCTAAAATATTCTCAAGACTAGCCGAATGGATATTTCGCGGCTGACAAATGTTATGACAGCTGACAGAAAGGACTAGCGGGAGGTTATGGCTTGGAGGGTTTGCGATTGGTGGCTATGCCTCGTGGCGGCGATTTCGAGGTCTAGGTTGTAGGAAGAACAGTTAAAACACGTCTTCGCATGAACCACCAGCCCAAATCCTTCCGCGCTATGTTAGGCCAATTACTAGGTTTCTTCAAATCAAACCCTTGGTGCCATTTTTGGTGTGCCACAAGAACGTCACATTTTAAAAGTGTGGTTAATTGAGAGGATAATATAAACATGTATAATCTCTCAAACATAGCTCTTAATGCTTCCATATTTAACCCTTTACCCAACGTAACGGCCAAAACCGTCAGCGCTATTCTTAAAAATCGCCAATTAATTTTTGAAATATTTTCATTTTTTGTCTCAAAAACATAGGTTATGACCCCTCGTTGGAACGAGCTCGTCGAGCTCGTTCCAACGAGGGGTCATAACCTATGTTTTTGAGACAAAAAATGAAAAAAATTAGTTATTCAAGAATTTTTTTTGCAAGTGTCGTCTGCTTTTCATGTTAGGAAAAGGGTTAATAAACGACAAAGAGTTGCAACTATTTCCACGTCACGTGTCAAAGGGTCCTTATACTTTAACATTGCGGAAAACATTTAAACTACATTGTTCTCCCAAACAACTGCCCCAAATGCATCCTTCCACGTTTGATAGATACCAACTTATAAGGAGAATTTACAGGCTTGTTCTATCATGCCGCTGACATCGAAATTGCGACCATAGGGTTTTAATACCATGGGTAATGGAGAAATTATTTAAACATCTCTTCTCTCACACCACTGTTTCAAATGCTTCATTACTTTTTACGTAACGTCTTTGTAATAGACGAAGGTAAATACAAATTGTGCCATATTTAGGGGTGCCCCCGAGATTCTAACCTTCTTGGTATTGGGAAAACATTAAAACATCGTACGCCAAACCGCGTCTCTAGATTAGTTCATGCTTTATATACAGCAAGGACAGTTAAGAAAATCGTTCAAATCAGCCACTTGGCAGCACAATCTAGTTTCTCTCAAACCACTTCTATAAATAATTCCATTTTCTACATAAACACTGTGGAAACGATGATTTACAGTATTGTTCACATCATGCCCCTAAAGTAATTTTATGGGTGTCATGGGGCTCCCAGATATTAACACAGTGGGTAATAGGGAACACCTTAATAACACTTTGGCCAGAAGCTGATTTGTCGCGGTTCTCAGATGAGAAGGCCTTGATTAGCTCTGTGCTCCAACATACCACCCTATCTCCACGACTCTTCTCTCCTCCGAACACTTGGAGACGAACTGCTTTATGACATCCCATACCCGATTCATCGCAATCTCTCCGACGAGCAAACTAACCCTCTCCTTTGTGTCACCCACTAATCACGTCCTTCAAATTGGCTTGGATCTCCCACCCCACTTCTCCATTATACTCCCCGTGAATCTTATTCTGTTATTCTGGTGCTGGACATTCTAATAGAGAGTGTTCCAGGGTCTCCATTACGCCTAAATTACACATTTTACACTCCTTTCCACTGTCTTTCCCAATTTTCCCTAAGCTCCAGATGGGAGGATTTATTACCCTGGAAAGTGCCCACATCTAAGTCGAGATCTCCATTGGATAGTTCTCTATTAAATCCCACACTTGGTCTATCCACCCTGCCTTTTTGCTTGAATTCCAGAAATTCTGGAACATTAATTTACACCATCGGCTGTCGGGGAGATTTTCCAGATATCTACGATAGAAGAGTTTCATAAAATCTATCATGTCCTTAATCTTCATCCACCCAAGCTCACCTATTATTG
This sequence comes from Pictodentalium vernedei, assembly GCA_031216915.1. Classification (NCBI taxonomy): domain Eukaryota; kingdom Metazoa; phylum Mollusca; class Scaphopoda; order Dentaliida; family Dentaliidae; genus Pictodentalium; species Pictodentalium vernedei. The sequence continues at coordinate 73,943,576 of CM062297.1, forward strand.
CTTCTAGTTCTGTGTCATTACTCGGCCCCTTATACACCCGCCTGCATCGCTCCACTGGGCTTTTACACTCTTTAAAGCCATGTGGTTTAGAGTTATAACGTCCGTACCATATGTTACACTTGGTACTCCCACTATTTCCCAAAATGTCTTACCCACGAAAACCTTATTGAAGCTATATCTCCCTTTAAGTTTCATTTGATTAAGGATTCGCTGAATATCGCTCCCCTTCATGATGAGTATTCTTGTGGTTTCGGTAGATGCCTCTACTCGTAATGTTTATATTTACCCCCAAATACTCGTTGTCACATATCGTTCCGAAACTAAGAAGTTAGCTGCTACCTTCTGGATTACAAAACTCTCCACTCTCTACTTTCGAATAGGTTTCACTTTACGACTCATGGGTATAACTTGACTTTTGCTTTCAGTTTGGAACTCAGGGGACGAAATAGTATCACGGGTTCCCCTCGCAGTATGGTTCGCGATAAAATGTATCCTTGTTGTTGATAGTTGTCAAATGAATTGGCGAGTGACCTTCTAATAATTGTTTTTACAGACGCGAAAGCGTATAATGAACACAGAACGACACCCACATGCGAATGGATAAATCGACATGACACTTGTGGCATCGCAGACGGATACAACTCGTGGCATGCGGCCTCTCGTTCGATCCTTCAGCGCTGGCACTCGTGTGTCGTTCTGTATATTTGCACCATACCGTATTATGTTGAACGATATGTGTAAAAACAAGCAGCGTAAAATAACCCTGTCTCGAAAATAATTATATAGTGTGAAATATATAGAATACAGTTAAAACTAGAAGTCATGTCATGAAATGCGCACAAATAGCGCGTCGATTTGCGCGTTAATCCACGCATTATGACCACAATAAGGCTATCAAATTCTGTACATGTGGCCTATGCACAAGCAATGTTTCAGCCAATGGACCTCCGGGTAACCCGGAGGTCCATTGGCAGAAACATTGCTTGTGTTTGCTATGAGTAACCAGGAGAACCAGTCGGGCTTTGGATGCCATTCGATATGGCAACTGCGCGCAATTCCAACGCGCTATTAAGCCTAGATAGGCGCACATGTCGTGACAGGACTTCTAGTTTTAACTGTATACCAAAAGTGGGTGAACATTTGGTACACCAAGCAACTTTTGGGTATATTTTATTTATACCATGTTCGTCAAATTATTAAGAGTCGCTATTATTTTTTCTCGATTATACTGAGCAGTAGACGCACATACGTGCGAATCAGTTTTTGTTTACATGAGCACGGATGGGCGGTACTTCCGCTATCAATTTTATCGCAGAAACGAAATGGAAAAAGAAACGCACAAATCACGGGGGCTTTCTCACTTTAATATCATAATAACATATGGGTTCTTTATTAACATAAGACAACGCATGATTGTTAATTTCTGGTATCTTCTGAGGTAAACTCATTTAAAACGAAATAAATAACTGCCGCTTACATTTCACTCTTCGCGAGGCGGCGAGCGATAAATTTAGACAAGTTTGCACGCGTTCAGGTCGAGATCACCAAAGGTCAACTTGGATGTAGTTCCACTGTAGGTGTAATTTTTTTTCTCTTGAAATCCCATTGCTTGCGTATTCACCATTGTTGGTGTATAAATATAAAATTTATGTCATGAGGTTTTTATATATAGTAGAGTAGGTAATCGTGGCATAAAAGCAGTTGCATTCTCGCTACAAATTATTAGTGCGCCTATTATAGAAAATGCTCAGTTTTTTTCTCTTGTTTTGCTTATTCATGACTCGTAATCCCACGACCTCTGTGTCTACAAAAGTACGCTGATTATAGGCTCGACTTGTAATATTTAACACTTTCCTCTGCGTCTGTTAGTCTGACTATGATTAAGGGATTGTCCAACAAAACTTTTGACATTTTTTTGTGAAAATTTCAACAATGCCCTCAATACGAATAGTGACTGATCATATGCCAATATAATGACGAAAGTACACAAAACTTGAATTTATCCACCTTTTTCAACAATGCTTTTTTATGGTTTTTGCTTTTGATGACAAAGAAAGTAACCAACAAGAATAAAAAAGGATAGATCGATAATTCTAATGTCTGAGTTGCAAATAAAAGACTCCATATTCCATACTCTGAGAAAGCATATCATTTCCTAATTGACGTGTTGAAAACTCCCCGATGAAAATGAACAACCACGAAATAAAGTCTGTGTTGGGAAGACATGCTTGTTTTGATCGCGTGATTCTTAGGACAAATTGGGAAACGATTTAACTTCCAAAGATCTGAAATCTACAAATATGTCACTGCTGTTTTCGAATCTGCGATATATATAACACACGATACATTCGTAGGAAAATATTCAACTGACAATCCACTAATTACGAGACACAGTTCTAAGTAGCAATGTTGAATCCGGAAACTGTAGAAAGTTACGTAAGTTTTAGAAAAGGATTACTAGGCCACCGATTCGAACTGCTATTATTTGGTTGTTGTCGATGAGAAAATATATAAAATGGACAATTATGTTTGAAAAAAAAATATATTCACATCAACATTCACTGAATTACTCACAATTGTATATCTACGAAACAATAATTTGATTGAAGGCGAACTATATTTGTGACCTAAAGAAGGTTTGGTGAAGTCTGCTAATCGAGTAAGAAGACCAAAGTTATTTTTCTGTTCACCAAATATAGTGAAACTTAGTACCATCGTAAATTTAAATTTTTTCCTCACACAACCGCATTGTGCGTAAGATGGATCCACGACGATTTTGATCGCTATTGGCACCAAAGAGTTGCAAAAATCCATGTGTATTGTACAATTTGTCGACCGAAAAAGCATGAAGCCACCTGGTGGATAAAATCACACGAATTACCGAAATGAGATCATTACATCTCATAAGTTTTTAGATAAATGAATTTAATAACCAACATAATTGCGATATTGTTCAATTGTTAATGTTCTTAAATCTCGTGAGTAAACTAAGCAATGGCAAAGCTTCTCCTAACAGCAACTACAGAAGTGCGATAGTTTCAAAACAAATGAAGCATAACAAACCATGAATAGGAATAAACTAGAATCCATGATTTCTAATTTAAAGAAACCGATTGATATAAGTCTTCTGCGTGTAGGGCAGGTCAGTTTTGTTGTTTCGGCCATACTTGAGCATTCACATGGCACACTTGGCAGCTGCCATCGCTCATGAAACACCAAAAATGGTCAGAGATAATACCAAATAAGGAAGTTATTCTCAACTGGGCTGAGTTGATGGAGGGGGTCCGGGGTGTTCGACCTTTGGAATTTTGAAAAAAAATGATAATATGGTATCAAATCGAGTCGTAATGATTACAATCAAGCCTGGAATAAGCAGACTGTCATCTGCTGAATGAGGTCCCCAGAGTGTGAATTTGGTGATGCTACACTGCAGTGTAGCATCAGTAAATTTACCCTCTGTGGACCTCATTCTGAATCAAGGTGTCAGCCGTAAACAGAAAGAGGTACCACAGGATACACTGGCCCACTTTATGGGGTAGCTTCAGAAAATGCACCCTCTGAGGGCCTCATTCTGCAAATATTTCCAGACTTGTATACAGTACCTGAAATACCAACCGGTAGGAGAACGTTCAAGAACGACAACTCATTTTTCAAAAAACGCATTTAGTTTGTCTATCTATTGCAGGTACGCTTACTTTCTGCATCTACCGCGGTGATGATAACTGTTACTCTCAGCTTCAATCGCATTAAGATGGCCCAATACAAACGACGTTTATTATATCACTCCTTAATGCAGATTGTACAGGTGGGGCACGATGGCGCTGTGTACTAAGGCGTACAGCATGTCGATGGTGCACTTGCTTCAACCAATGCTAATCATGTTTGTGAGGAGTTAGTATGTTGGGGAGTCTGGCAGTTGCTCCCCGCTGCTCAGTGGTTCTCTCCGGGTCCTCCGGCTTCCTTCACCATAAACTAGAAATTCTCATTATGATGAAAAAAATACAGTTTGTCCGATTTTTTATGATAATTTAGTATGTGGTAGAGCTAAAAAAACTGAAGGTCGGGTTTGCATAGTTTTTCGAATTATCGCCATTTTTTCGCTGTTACTTCGTTTGAAGTTTGGACAATTTTTGTTAATTTTTTCCCGTTTTGAACTTGAAAATTCTACAGTTATCACGGATAATACAACAATATTTCACAGACGGCTCCATAATAGTTGAACTGGTGCACAGTCAGGTTTGATCTCGATTGACCTAATATATTTGACGATATAGCGTTCGAGGCGTCGCAAAACGTAAAACATTGAAATTCATTGGATAAAGGTCAAATCAAGGGCCATTTTAGTTTATTTTGGTTCATGTGACACTCGACATAAAACGAGGAAAAAGATTTAGGAAATCGGACTTGAAATACCGGAGATATGACGTAAATACCGAAAAGGTAAGGACATTTTGGACATTTTTAATTGAAACGACAATTTTCACAAACCCAGAGTTCCACGTTCGTAAGACACACAGTTATGAAATTGTACACATCGGTTGCTACGTGTCCATTCCAGCAAATAATTATAATTTCGTTGTTAGAGACTTCATACATTTAACATCTTGACGCAAAAACGAATTTTTGGAATAATTTCAATTTCTCATAATCTCCCATAAAAACCATGTCCACAAATGCAATCAGTTTTCATCTCAAGGAGAAACAAGTTCGCTGTTGGAAAAGTTTTGAAGATGACATTTTAGTATGTTGTACAAGCAGCCGAAACAATTAGCTGATAGGTATTTTTTTTCTCAAGTTACCGCCATGTTCGCCGATTTTACATCAATTTCGTTTTTTTTAAGGTATGAATCGAATACACATCCACGGTCATAACTATCAAACACAGAGACAACAAATTTCGCATGGAGACGCTATGATAAGCAATGGAGAACAGTGAGGTATATTGACCCCACAGCATCTAAAATTTTAAAATTACAGTCCAAAAAATCCGTGAAAAACACCGAAAAATGGCTGTTAAATTTAAGTGACATTCTAGTTCGGTTACACCCGGTGTTATTCATTGAACATTTGAGGCCGATTCCATTGTTTTATGTCGGAGATTCGCTGTTAACGCATGCGTGGAAATATTGCCCAACTGTAGAGATTCTGACCTTTCAGTTTCCACGATGACCGTACTGTATTATTCTGAATAAAGATTTGACAAAAATTGAAAATCGGACTGAAAATACCAGAGATATAACGAAAATACCATCGGGCGTATTACTTAAAGTTTTCGGTCATTAAGGACAGTTTTCGTTAAAAGATCTGAAAAGGTCTTATTTTATTACCGACAGACCTCCGTAATCTTAAGTGGAAATGCTTTAAAAGTTCACATACAGATTTTTGGTTATTTAAATTATCAACATTGTATTCAATCATTTCACTTTAGCCCCATTTTGAGGTTCATTCTTCTAAAATGTTGGAATTTTATCTTCAATTAACCTTCTCAAAATTCAGAGCTGGAACTGCTCCGTTGGATGATATCTGGGGATTCGTTCGCGATCTCAAGTAGACCTACAATTATTTTTAGTTCTGATTTGTTGACTTGAGTTAGTTTAGGTTTACATTAAATTGTTTATTGGACTATGAATACACATTCAGTATGTATTACGACAGTTACGATCATACCATGGCCTGCTGTTAAACAAGTTATAATAAATTAATAAACAGACTTGTCATTACAAAAACAAGCAGAGGATGTCAATCCGATCGCGACTGTACCCTATCGAATATCACCTCTCAAAAAATAAAAGACGGAGAACGAGTCCACGTACAGTACGGCCGCCGTGTACTGGTCACTATCCACAAGTGGGTAGTGTTTCCACGGACTCAATGATATTAGATTTCACACACTAATTATAGGAATAACCATCAAAAATTTAAGTAATGAAGCACCGGGTACAATTTTGCTGCTAATGATTGTTATTACCCGATAAACTCATGCGTGGACATCAGAGCCCACGTGTGGATTACGGCCAGTCCACGGCGGCTGTACTGTACTCTACTTCCCCACCGCAATTACAATAGCGGACATCAAATTTCCATCAGATCACGACAGGGTGGAGATCCGTGCACATTTCTCTGCACAATTCTCCCCATGACACTGCAAAATTTCACCTGTCCAGTCGAAAATTAGAAAATATTGAATCTAGGATACTATTTTCGTTTCTTTTCGTGATTCGATCTTGATTTTGAAATATATTATTTATGAAATTTCGACGCAGTGATGTAAGTTTGTCGCAACCCAATCGCGATCTGATCGCACGAGAGACCGCTTTTGTTGAATGCAGTGCTGAAGCTATGGAAGTGGATATCAGAGTATCGGTATGTTACAGTGTTTTTGTGTCAGACAAAACGACAAGACGTGTATGTCTGGACATGCTGCAAATGTTCGGGACAACGTATAAACAAATATGAATGATTTAGTCAGAACAACAAAGAACGAATGGAGCTTGTTCAGCTGTTCGTAGATGTTAACACTCAAGTACTGTGAATAAAATACGTAATGTAAATAAAATACAGTCTATCACATAAATGAAAAGAGAGATGACCGTGCTGAATTAGTAATTAACCTCGGAATGTTTATAATGTAAATGACCCTCTTTTATGTACGATTGGACAGTCTACACTGGAATTGACACACCCACCATTAATCAAGGAAACTGATCTTATAATTTAGTTTGATTGTTAGCATAATTAATTGAACTAAAATCCGGACAGTGAATAGAGGGGCGTTTCTGCACCGGAATGATTTGTAGTTTTGAAGAGCAATTCTTAGCAAAAACAGGTTTATACAGTTAAAAGTAGAAGTCCTGTCACGAACTGTGCGTTTATCTGGGGTTAATTGCGCGTAGAAATTGTGCGCAATTGCCATATCGAATGGCATCCAAATCATGTCAGCTTCTCCTGGTTATTCATAGCAAATACAGGGAATGTTTCTGCCAATGGACCTCCGGGTTACCCGGAGGTCCATTGGCTGAAACATTACTTGTGCACAGGCCATATGTACAGAATTCGATAGCCTTACTATGGCCATAACGCGTATATCAACGCGCAGATCAACGTGCTATTTGTGCGCATTTCATGACAGGACTTCTAGTTTTAACTGTAAGTACATGGATAAGGATAATATTTATTATTACCATTTTACAGGGTGTCCACAAAGATTAAACATTGGTAGGGTCGAATGTGACAGGTCTTCTAAACGATTTGCTCAGAAGACGAAAGTCTTTTCAACCTAAAGGATGGGAAGTGTTGGCCGACGCCCGTAGAGATAGAAACATACCACAAGAATTACTTGGTCATAAAGAACGTTGGGATTTCATGAGAAAGTCGGTGACTAAGTCAGAGTCTTAGTCGGAGAATGAGACAAAAACTAAACAACAAGATAAACCTAAGATGGTTAAATGGTTTGAAGCTTAATAAAAAAAAAAACAAAAAAAAAACGGCCACTATTGAAACTATATAAAATTGGTAACGTGACATAACCAAAAGGTGAAGATGACTGATGATATTATGACAATTATTAAGGATAATATTTATTATTACCATGATTACCTATTCTACAATATACGAAAAGCCTATGACATACATTTTAGCTTTACACACCAACCGTGGTGACTACGCAAGCAATCGGATTTCAATTGTTAAAATTTACACCTACAGTGGAACTACATCCATGTTGACCTTTGGTGACGTCGACCTGAATGCAGCTTGTCTAAATTTATCACACGTCGCCTCACGAAGAGTGAAATGAAAGTGGCAATTATTTATTACGTTTTCAAATGAGTTTATCCCATAAAACGCCAAAAATTAACAAACATGCATTGTCTCATGTTAATAAAGCTTCCGTAACTCGAAATTGTATGTTATTATGTTATTAAAATGAAAAAGACCCTGTTTCTTTTTCTATTTCGTTTCGGTGAAGTAATTGACAGCGGAAGTACCTAGAACCGATGCTCATGTAAACAAAAACAGATTCTCACGTATGTACGTCTGCTGCTCAGTAAAATCGAGAAAAAATAATAGCGACTCTTAAGAAGTTGACGGTCATGGTAAAACTAAAATATACCCAAAGTAGCTTGGTGTACCAAATGTTCACCACTCGTGGTGAAGTGGTGTTAACACCACTTCACCACTCGCGGTGAACATTTGGTACACCTAGCTACTATGGGTATATTCTATATATTACCATTTGACAGTGCGTTCCTAGTACATTAACGGTGTTTTAGTAGACTTTATTTATTAATTAATTTATTTATTCATTTACTATTTATTTATTTATTTATTGGTTTTAAGGTTACAATCGCTTAGTCAATTGCTTATACCCACACTGCTCATTTTGGATCACTTCCACGCCAGTAATTGGTGACTGTGTCCCATTTTACCAGTAAAACATGGTTTGTTTACCACAGTAAACAAGCAAACCTTCACTTTTCGAAGTTTCCACGGGGAACTCAAACTTTAAATCTGCGTGAAGTTCGACGGATCACGTGACGTGTTCAGCGTTTATGAATTAACATCTCAATAATTAACGAACACGATTGAGATCCGTTCGATTGACAATTCTCGGCATTCCTGTTCGCTTGATATTCGGCCCTCCGTGCCGTTGTGATGCGCCACGGAGGGATTGTGCAAAGTGTAGAGATTATGATAGACATATGGCATTCTATCGAACTCGCTGCCCCTCAATTTTCGTTGCTCCAAAGGCCCAAATGAATGTTTCATACAACGTAAAGGCAAACATGGTCTCCAGTATGGGGCTACAACGGTACAATTGCCTCATATTCGCTCTTAGAGAACCGAATTTTTCAAACGTTTCTCGACGGAGGCCTAGTCCTAAGTAGAATACTTCGGTCGTTACCATCTCCTCACACTTCCCTTTAGGGAAGTGGAGAAGGGGGCAACGAATGGAGGGTACCAAAATAATTAAAAAATAATCCTGACTTCGCGACCGATAGAGTAGCACATGCTTCAAGAAACTACTGCGACTTCTTCACCATTACCTAAAACACTTGCTTCCTACGGACCTGCGAATCTAAACTTCGGAGACGAATGGACTCTCGAAACAAATCGGGCAAAGTATTTCGAATCCAATTGAAACGAATTTGGAATCGAATACCACAGACTTTTAACCCTTTACCTAACATGAAAAGCAGACGACACTTGCAAATAAAATTCTTGAATAACGAATTTTTTTTTTACTTTTTGCGTCAAAACCATAGTTTATAACCCATCGTTGGAACGAGCTCAACGAGCTCGTTCCAATGACGGGTCATACGCTATGGTTTTGAGACCAAAATAATGAAAATTGAATGGTAATTTTTGTGAATAGCACTGGCCGGTTTTGGCCGTTACGTTGGGTAAAGGGTTAAGTTGTTGATATTGCACCCTGTTAAAATTGTAAAATGTAGAAAATAATATCATTCCCCACTCAGATGTTGTATTCAGCGTAGGCTCGTCTAAGTCAACCAAAATAAACCATCATATCCTATACCGAATCAAAATAGTTTGGGAATTGGGACCTAATTTTACTCTTCTTCCACAATCGGATGTCCTGCATGTTCTTGAGCGAGACAATTTAATATCGACTGCTTAAATGGGAGCGATGTTGCACCTTGTGCTTTTATCCAATGCGATTCGGATTCAAGCCCCGCTTGAGCACAGTTATTTCATTGGCCAGCTTGATAGCTGCTTACCTCTACTCGATGGTTCTCTCCGAGTACTCTTCCAATGGGGTAGCCTTACACTCTAAAATTAGTTGGGTTAAAAATCAACCCAAATCGACTGGGTTGAGTGAATATGAACCCAATTGGGTTCATATTCACTCAACCCAGTCGATTTGGGTTGATTTTTAACCCAACTAATTTTAGAGTGTAGCCTTAACCAATGATCTCTATTTATACTATGTTCACCTATGTTAATGCCTGTGCTAATACCTGTGAAAAGTCCGTATGTTAAATTCCAGTACCAAAATATACACCAACAGCAGCACACTTCGCGATGTTTCATTCAAACATTCGACGTTTTGCAGTATTATCTTCTACGTGCAATGACTTTAAAATACCCATAATTAAATATTTAAAATAAAATTTATGAATTATAAATAACAGTTTGACTGAAAAAGCAAAGTAAATTCAATGAACTTTGACGATGCGTCTAGCTGTAAATCAAGCATTCACGTCACCAAAATTTACACCAATAGCAGTACACTTCGCGATGTTTCATTCAAACATTCGACGTTTTGCCGTATTATCTACTAAGTGCAATGACTTAAGTTTAAAATACCCACAAATAAATATTTTAAATAAAATTTATGAATTGTTAATAATAGTTTGACTGAAAAAGCAAGGTAAATTCAATGAACTTTGACGATGTGTCTAGCTGTCAATCAAGCATTCACGTGCCACCTGAGGTACTGCCCACCGGCGCAGAGGAAACCAAAACAAACCCATATGTTTGCGATAGGAAGTATTTTCTCCATTTTAAGTGACAAAGTAGATTATTTATTAAGAGCATGGTATAAATAAAACAAATAGGAACTACAGTTAAAACGAGAAGTCCTGTTACGAACTGTGCGCTCATCTAGGCTTAATTGCGCGTAGGAATTGCGCGCAATTGCCATATCGAAAGGCATCCAAAGCACGGCAGGTTCTCCTGGTTACTCATAGCAATCACAGGCAATGTTTCTGCCAATGGACCTCCGGGTTACCCGGAGGTCCATTGGCTGAAACATTGCTTGTGCACAGGCCATATGTACATAATTTGATAGCCTTACTATGGTCACAACGCGTATATTAACGCGCAGATCGACGTGCTATTTGTGCGCATTTCATGACAGGACTTCCAGTTTTAACTGTAGGGCCGGTAATCAGGTTAAGCCACTCATAGAATAAGGGTTTGGGTTTTGACCACAGCAGAGCTTCATGGCTAAAACCCCTATCCTACTCGTGGTTTAAATCTGATTACCGGCCCTGATCCCTATTTATTCTATATACAACTAGACTGATAGAGCACCCGTATAGAAAATTGTCTCCACTCCCTCCATCTTAGGAAGTTGCTATTAATAAACAATGCTCAACAACAACAAACATGTCGGTTTTCAGTTTCCCGATACCTTACAATCTCCTATAGCTTGTTAAAGAACATAGTTCGGAGCCTCTGTAAATGAATACGTTAATGATGTGCACTCTTTTTCGTGACAATAAATAGAGAGTAATCGCTTGACTGGACGGATTACGTGAAATAATTCACGAGAGGTGAGGGATGTTGTACAAACACGGGTGCGCGAATGCGCAAGAGTGTTTTACAATATAGTCCCTCGCCTCGAATGAATTATTTCACGTAACCAGTCCAGTCAAGCGATTACTCTGTTTATTACTTTTCTTTTCCTTTACTAACGATAATTATATTATTTAACCCTTTTAACGGTCAAAACCGGCCAGCGCTATTCAGAAAAGTCGCCAATTAATTTTCTTTATTTTTTTCATTTTTTGTCTCTAAAACATAGGTTATGACCCCTCATCGGAACGAGCTCATCGAGCTCGTTTCAATGAGGGGTCATAACCTATATTTTTCAGACAAACAATGAAATAATAGTTATTCAAGCATTTTGTTTGCAAGTGACGTCTGCTTTACATGTAAGGTAAAGGGTTAACAAAATTAAAAAAAAAAAAAACTATGAAGTCCCCATTACACCCACGGCAAAGCATCTTCGTTTGCGCCCACGGATACATGACACAGTTGTTGATTGCATAATTCACTTGTGAAGTTATCGTTTATAATCAAACCCGGAAATCCCAGTAAATCACACATTGGTAGGTTATAAAAAATTATTATTTACAACATATTTCGTAATTATTGACAAAAAACAGGTGCCGAAGTTTGAAACTTGACACAGGGCTATCAGTTTGAGTGCAAAGTGAACCCCATTATGCTTAATGAAGTGGAAGCTATGGCGCTGTGGCATAACAGCTTTCATATCGTTAACCGTCGTGGTTTGGCATGAGCTGTTACATTTACGTTACGCATTATTGGGGAGAATGTGCAGTCAGAGTGACGATGCTTTTTGCCGATGTTCCAACAATTTAGTTGTATGGAGATAAGTGGCCTTATCGCGAAACGACACAATTGCCCCACCCCACCCCCAATAAAGTGGGAGACGTCTTGGAAACCGTTCGTCGCATCTATATTGGCTCATCCATGTTTTTTTCTCACCGTCGGTCTTGACTACTCAATGAATACCACCACACTTGCGTAAGTAGCAAAAGGCCGTTTGCTGTTGACAGACCGGCAGTTTACTGAAGCACTTCAAAGGCACAAAGCAATGAAAATACACAACAATGGCCATAATTCCACAAATATATACCCTGAGGGTCAAGAACTGTAGTCGAGGAAAATTGAATGCTGCACTAGAGCAGTGAAACGCCAGAATGTTTACCGTCCACTGCATGACCCAGTTTTGTTGAACCAAACAACATTCAAAATCCGTACGACCCGCTTGTCATGCATACCTTGCATCAGCGGCCACCCGATTAGCCTACACCTGTCATATGCTTATGAATAAATGAGCCTCCAAGACAAAAATTTTTCGCCACACTGTACGTGTCGCGGAAAAATTTTGGTAAAGACGTTGCGAGAGAACGAAACCGCCTGTTGGATATTGAATATATCAGCTACTTCATGGTTGATTCGAAATCAATTCTTTCCATCTCCGCACTGTACAAAGCTAGGTTATCGCAGATGATCCCACAATAACAACGGACATGTTTTACAGATTTTTTTGATAACATGAAGTACGCATATATGGGGTCGCTTATCGGGGTTTTGTTTTTCGTGCATGTATAATCTATCCAACAAAAAGCATACATGACTTGTAGAAATATTTTGCAAACAACAGGCTGGAAAATTCGAGATTGCTTCAGCAACCTGTCTCTCAAGCGGTAAATAACGTAAAGATCACAACAATGGGATTGCCGGAGCGTCGGAGAAAACGTCGCAACTCCACCTGCCGCTCCCCTCCAAGATGGCGTCAAGTCAATCAACGCAGTAACTATTCCTATCTATGGCGGTTGATGATGTGAACGCTGTCACAGCGTAACAGATTTCAGATCACCATACATCAAACGACACCCTCGCGCGAAAATTGGTAACACGGTAATCAATGAAAATTAATTGACGACTTTTGTTACTAGCGCTGGCCGGTTTTGGCCGTTACGTTGGGTAAAGGTTTAAAAAACAATAGGCTATTGCGCGTTTTTGGAAAAGTGAAAAAATAGATAAAATATTTGTCTATTTAAGACCTCAGTTCCCCTTCCTAGCAGGGCATGGGATAGGGTGGGACCCGGGGTAGTAACCCCGTGACCCGGGACTTTAGGTGGCCGGGGCTAGGCTCAGGATTCTTGGATCAGGCCTGGGACTCCCAAAGTTCTTACTCCTGTGCCAAGCCTTCCCCACTCGACCCCGAGGGGTCATATGCTCTCTTTTTGAGGCACAAAATGCAAATCGAATGATAATTTTTGTGAATAGCATTGGCCGGTTTTGGCCGTTAGGTTGGGTAATGAGTTAATACCATCAAATTCAACATCGTGTTGGAGAATGTTCCCTTGCTGAAACTCCAATACTCAGCGATACGGAGGACGTCAGGTGGCAGTCCCTTCACACTGCAAATCGTACGGATCATTAACCCTTTACCCAACGTAACGGCCAAAACCGGCCAGCGCTATTCTCAAAAATTGCCAATTAATTTTCATTATTTTTTTCATTTTTTGTCTCAAAAACATACGTTATGATCCCTCATTGGAACGAGCTCGTTGAGCTCGTTCCAATGAGGGGTCATAACCTATGTTTTTGAGACAAAAAATGAAAAAAATGAGTTATTCGAGAATTTTTTTTATATGTGTCGTCTGCTTTTCATGTTAGGTAAAGGGTTAACCAAACTTCCATTGGACCATTTCCACCAAGTGGCCGTTAACTGCTTGAGTGCTAGAAGCCGCCATTACCGCTTTCAAAAAAATGAGGGTACCAGAACAAAAGCCAATATTTTCCTTGCTCATGTTTTTATATTCAGTGAAAGGCAAATAAAATTTTGTTTATATATATTTGTTTTATCACAATTTCTTGGAGAGTGCCTGTGGGCACTCACCAATAACTTGTAATAAAATAAACATTGATTTTCATGTTCAGACCACCAAAACTATTCAAGCCCTCAACCAGTTAAGGGACCAGCTACAGAATATGGTTGTGCTGTGCCGTTGGATCGCTCCCGCGTCGACAAATGGTTAGGAAGAGGTGGATGCTCGCACTCCCCTGTCAAGTGATAACAAATAATTATTTTTTAAGTTCATTCGCTCTTAACATTGTGCAGTCAAGTGTACGTGCACCCGATAGGACGAGTAAGCACGGGATGCTTGCAAAATGAATAAGTTAGTAGGGATTGGGATAGGGAGTGCTGTCGATGCGGACACGACCACGTTTAATCGAAATTTACGTCATCAATATCGTTTTCACGATTCAAGACTGTGCAATAACTACCTCCATCTCCGCTCCTCAATCTCCTTCTCTAGCTACCTTTATCTTCCTTGGTATTGATTAAGAAAGCCATTCGGGAAATATTATGTTGAGCTGAGCTGTTTTGATATTTCAAATTCGTTTTGATTCTCCTCTCGGTTTCAGTTAAAAAACCCGGTTTCGGTTCTTTCTGTAAAGAGCATATAGTAAACAACATTTCTGGATCCGTAACTTGGAAAAAACGCAATATTTGTACGAGACAACTCACCACAAAAAAACATCTGTAAATATATCCATTGGATTCCATCTAACTTCCATTTGATCCCCCTTAGGGATTCACAGCAACGAGATTGCCGGGCGTCTAAGAAAACGTCGCAACTCCACCTGCCGCTCCCCTTCAAGATTGCGTCAAGTCAATCAACGCAGTAACTATTCCCATCTATGGCGGTTGAACGCTGTCACAGCGTAACATATTTCAAATCATCATACATCAAACGATACCCTAGAGCGAAAATTGGTAACACGGTAATCAACTTCCCTATCTTGGAACTTGATTTTTGTCAGTGGTAACCAAAAGAAGTTTTTAAATATTTAATTTCTATCGCCGCGTTAAAAATAAAACTTTCAGGTCCACACTCATGAGATAATTGCAGATACTGACTACAATAGAGTATATTTTCTTTTTATTATCTGCTATGAGACATTTTATTGCCCAATATTCAGCCCAATTCAATCCCAAATGCATACCTTTCAAAACAATAACAAAGATCACATGATTGTTCCTTCAAGGCGACGTGATGCGGCGTAGCGTGACGTCATTTAGGAAGCTACTGAGAAATATTTCTCGATATCTATCGAGCCGATAGATATCGAGAAATATCTTTTAGATAATTTGCGATAATTCACAAGCTGGCATATAATAAATGAAATAAATATTGTTTAAATTCCATTTATGATGGCTGCCACACATAGTGGCCAAAAATCTTCTTCAGAAACCAACTTTATCCAAGACTTACCGGTTTTTCGGTCGAGTTTCGTTTGCACAAGAGCAGACGCTTAAACGTGTTTGCAGCGTGTGTCGCAATGACCGTATCATCTCCAAAATACGATGCTATTTAGATGTTATAACTTGGTTAAGAAAGTCGAAGGTTTATGTGAAGTTACTGAGTGTTGATATCTCGACCCATATGAAACTAACATTCTATCCAATGTTTCTCGTTGTCGGTTACCTTTTAGTTAGTAGCTTTGATGAAGGCAACCTCAGTGAATAATAGCCCTTGTTTTCTGTCGTTTTTTTTTCTTTTTTTTTTTCTTGTTCTCCTTTCACACAATTAGCTTGTTGCCAACATTTTTTTTTATAATTGTGCTCGGAGAGGAGTTGTTAATGAGTTGAATAACTTGCACTCCAATTCAATTCTGCTTTACAAACAAATGATAAACAAACTGCTCTCAGAGCTCTTACAGTTTTCAGACAGTGTTAATCTTTTCACAAAGCCCAAAGTTTACTCTTCTCCTCGTTCAGCTATAAGAAAGTCTCGGCTTCCCTTCTGGGAAAACTGCGACTTTCGAATGGCCAGACGACCTCTTCTCTCAAGAATCGCCGCATACGCTTAGTTTGCGATGGAGTTTCTGTACAACTTTCTTCTTTTTTCCTCTTCATCCACATAGTCCTTACGTATTGTCATCATTAGTTCCTCAACTACTCCATTTTGTCTGGTCATGAAGATTTTACTAATTGTTTGCTTTCGACGAATAATTGTAAACAATCTCACTGTAAACAAAATGGCTGTGCCTAGTAACATATCGAGAGGAACAACAACTCTAGCTTTGTTCATATCGGCCGAGATCAGCGCCATATCCATATCAGCCGAGTTTGAAGTCATACCAGCCGAGCTCTATAATGGAAAATTGTGGGAAAGTACATAATATCTAATTAATAATGTACTGACTCGTATTAACCCTTTGAACGCTGGTGGTATCTTCTAGGCCAGTACAGTGTCATCAATTGGAAGAGTCTATATATTAGTTACTTGGGGAAAGACCAATCGATATTTTCAACGTGCAGCCTTGGGGCTGCACGTTGGAAATATTGATTGGTCTACCACACAAATTCACCAAGCAACTATCTACTTAATGAAGACAGGTTATACCACGATCCTGGAGGGGAAAAGCGGTCTTTCGGAATCAAGGGGTTAAAGCCAGATCAACATGAAGTCAGGATAGCCACACCACGACGATTGGACCTATTCTTTTAAAAGTACGACACCCACTGTCGGTGGTGGCTGGTATGTTCCAACTGTCTTTCATTGTATCACATGCCACAATTTCTGAATTCACTGCACCGACATAGACAAAGACATATTTTCGTAGACGTAATTTTCCCAGACGCTAGTCGGATCTGTTTGTTGGAAAGCAGATGCATTCCATACCGCAACATAATGGCTACTCGACCACCACTTAAGGCATGGTCGATGTTGAACAGCATTCAGTCATGGAGAGAACACATTCCATTCCTAAACATAGGTTAGTTTAACTGTGGGCCTCACACCTCAGTTGCATTCAAAATAACCAAACTCAATCAGCCAACACTTCAACAACCAATACCTCAGTTGCTCGCATATAGGTCCAGGAATCTCAAATTTCGGGTGGAATCTAATCACGAATCCAGTCTGACAGGGGATTTCGAGTCCATCGGAATTTCAAATCGCATCTAACAGCTCTTCAAAACGTAAATATTATACAACCATAAATATTACCAGTCTCCACTCAAGTGCTGATGAACATACGAACACATACACACAATATTAGTAGCCGGCCAGACTCATAGTAACCACGTGCAGCCATAGAATCCAAGATGGCGGCCTTCTGTATACAAAATGGGTGAAGAAACACATGTCATCCAAACAACAAGCGCTTCTCACGCGCACAGGCACTTCAGTACCGTCACAATATGGCCGCTCTCGCGAGCAAATATAACAATCCAAAATGATGGGACTGGGTCACGTGGACATGATGACGTCACGTGAGTTGACCCGATAAGATCCGCCCAAGAGGGGATTAAAACCACATTTCAAACTACTCTCCAGACCTATCTTTTCCTTTGTCCCATGGTCACTGCTCGTATGGATGAGGAATAACATGTATTTACATAGCATGACCACCTGAATGTTTGGGTGGCTAGACACATCCAGCATGAAAAAACAATGCCCCAAGCCTATATCCGCGTTTGTCCCGCATATCCCCGCTCGTGTGAGTGGTGAATAGCATATTTTCAAATTTTGCTTGACCGCACACAGTCAAGTTATGGACATATATCGTCGAATCATTTTCAGATGTTACCGAAGACTTCCTCGTTTGATTTTAGATTTGTTTCCTCCGTTGCACTTACAGTGGAACAGAAAGCAGAAAAAGAATTCTTAAACATTATTCCTCATATTGGACTAAGCTAACATTTGGACTCCAATAGGGAACTCAAATATTAACCCAGGGACTTGATTTTCCAAACTTGAATCTGACTGCCCTAAGGAAGGTTTATACCATGTATCAAAGGATTCTGATTGGGGGCTCATGAGAATATTTTTAAAGAATATTCCTTATGTTGCACCACGTAAACATTTGGGCTGCAATAGGGAGCCAAAATATCATTCAAAGGACTTGATTTGAAAAAAAAATAACTTGAACCTGACTCCTGTAAGGATGCTGGATCTACCATAAGATTCTTCTGACTGGTGAATCTGAAGAAAAAAAAATAAATACTAATCCCCATATTGCGCCATATTAAAATGTGGGCCGCTCATAGAGAGCCCTATTATTACCTGATAGACTCGATTTGAAAAAACATGAATCTGACCCTGTTAGGATTCCGTATACCATGTATCAAGAAGGTACTAACTAGCGGTTGTCGGAAAAAGATGTTTTAAATTATCCCTCATATTGGACAGAGTTAGAGTTCGAGCTCCAGTAGGAAGCCAGAATATTAACCCAGAGACTTGATATGAACAACATAGATCTGGCCTCCACATGGATGCTCAATACCAAATATAAAAAGAAGTGTGACTGGTGGAGCTGAAGAACAAGAGGTTTAAAGATTATTCCTCATAAATTAAAGAAGAAAAGTATTGACGATTATTCCTCATATTGAACTAAGTAAAATTCGGTTCAAATAGGGAGCTGAAATATTTATTATTTATTTATTTATTTATTGGTGCTTGACGCCACATCAGCAACCAAGGCTATATTGTGGCGAGAAAACAGTGGAAAGTAAAAACTCATTTTCAGTTATGAAGTAAAAAAGACCAAATAAAAATAGAAAATAATTACAAGAGATCTGTCAAAGACCACAGTGATTAAAATAACAGAAGGTAATGAAAGAAGAGAAGTGAATAACTTCAAAATCAACCTGATGAATTGAGACTTGAAGAGTCTTGATTAAAAGATTAAAAACAATTTTAAAACTTATTAAAAAGGTTGATTTCCTTCAAGAACAACAGAACTTTATGAGGATTTGTTCTGTAAAATAGGTCTCGAAGAGACACTACATTAAAATACTGTCGTCTACTATGATTAAAATCAGTACAATGTAAAATAATGTGTTCCACTGACAACACCTGCTGGCAGGGAACACATTCTGGTCGCACAGTACCCTCCAACAAGAAAGAATGTGTTAGTCGTGTATGACCAATATGACACCGTGTCAAAATTGCAAGATCCTTTCTACTAAGGTTACAAGACGGGTAGTGATCTGAAATAGTTGGTCGAAAGCGATGAAGCTTGTTATTTGTCGCTCCATCCCATTCCGCCTGCCACAGAGATTTGATGTATTTACTAATATGTGGTTTGAAATCACTGAAAGGGATGTTAAAATCAGTGAGAGGCTTGGTTAAAGCCTGTTTTGCTGCACTGTCCGCTTTGGTGTTACCAGCGATACCTACATGTCCGGGTAACCAGCAAAATACGATATCATATTGGTCAGACATGAGAGTTGTCAACTTCTCACGAAGTTCCAAAATGAGAGGGTTCTTCAACCTGGGAAGCTCAAATATTAACCCAGGGACTTGGTTTGAACAAAATCAGATCTAACTCCCCGAGGATGCTGTATACCATAAATCAAAAGATTCTGACGGGGAGATATAAAGAAGAAAACTTTTTAAAACCATACCCCATATTGCACTAATTCAAACTTCGGGCCCCATAGGGAGCCCAAATATTAACTGAGGGACTTGAAAAAGTATGAATCTGAACCCCGTAACTTCAAATCTCAAAATATATTTTATAGCCGGTTGGCCTAGTTGTGATTACTGTTTTATTGCGTGAGTGATAGATGGATACAGATTGATACGAAACTAACCAGAAGTCAACAAGGAGCGATTTTTATGAGAGAGGTGTTTGCGTGAAATAAGACCAAATTGATTCACCGAAGAGCATTTTCCTCAAGTGATTTTTTTTACTATTCAACTCGTTTCTACTTTCAGGACAGTTTCTCTGCAAGCTGGTAAACTTTTCCCCGGTATTGTGCATCATGAGTTCCGTGTATAGCTTGGTTGCGATATCTGCGGAGAGATACAGAACCGTTGTTCAACATCACAAGTTACGAATATCAGTGAGGACATCTTGCTTGGTGATAGCATGCATATGGTTTGCTTCCTGTCTCGTCAGTATTCCTACCATTGTGGAATTCAGTGAACACGGAGTGAACAATGGCGAAAACAGCACGCATGTTTCATGTGGAAGTGGTTTGGTACCTCGAGCATTTTCAATATTCAATGGAGTTTTGTTAGCTTTAGTGTCATATATCATTCCATTGGTTATTATATCAACCAATTATACACGAGTTGCTTTATTTCTCTCAAAGACTGTTCACAGTGGGTTAAGAAAAACTGTGGTGTCGAGAAACAGACTGAAAGTTGTGAAAATGATGATAATTGTGACAGTTTTGTTTTCACTTTCTTGGCTTCCATATTTTGTGATTCTTATCATTTCAGTAAGTATATTTCTTCTTTTTTGGCTTAAAGGTACTTGCACAATTGCAATGGGTGTGTTATATAGATGACCGTTGAGGAACCATGACGCGACCCAAATCGATAATGAATTTTAAGAAACAAGTTCAGCAAATTGCATACATGGACGATATACCTAATTTACTTGACGAATTTTGAAGATTTCACAATAAAGTGTAGACTTGGGGAGAATCTTTTTAAATAGAATAAATACATCATGTGTCAACCCATTGAACAATGTTACCCTGGATGGTATCGTCTAAAACAACGTCGAAGTGGGCGAATCCATTCTGAATTTGCAGGGAAGATCAGTTGGTAAGATCAGTAATTATCAATCCTACAGCTCCGTAGAACTCTACGATTACATTATTGAGGATCATACCTTCCGATTTATTACACGCCTGTTCTATGACATCTCTATCTACAGCAACAATAAACCGTGCGAAAAATAAAAATTTGTTCCGCACATATATGCGGAATGGAAATCATTGACGGACTACTTTTAAATAGAAACGAAATTTCACTGCAATTTTCTACAAATCGTGCAACGCAATTTCAGTTTGAATCGCTAGCGAGAGCTGAAAATCGTCCCCTGAGTTCCAATGTGTTCTATGTGCCAGTAGGCACATAGAACACGTTGGAACTCAGGGGACGAAATAGTAACACCGGATCCCTTCGCAAATTTGGTTGGCGATAAAATGTGTTGTCTGCGTTAATAGTTGTCAAACGAATTTCCGAGTGTCCTTCTAATAATTGTGTTATAGATGTGGAGGCGTGTAATAAACACAGAACGACACACGCGTGTGAATGGGTTAATCGATATGGCAGTTATGCCATCGCGGAAGGATAAAACTCGAGGCATGCGGCCTCTCATTTTATCCTTCCGCGCTGGTACTCGTGCCATATCGATTAACCCATTCACATGCGTGTGTCGTTCTGTGTATTTGTTGTTCATTGTGTCACTGACATACTTTTCCACACAAAAATGTACGCATACCGGGTTGAAATTGTTAGGATATGTGGTTTTTCTCCCACTTCCTACCTGCCGAGAAAGGAATGTTACAGGTGAGCAATCTGGGTGGAACAGACATATGTAACCCACCAACGTAACACTGCGTCACGTCATGTAACTTTGGACATCATGAGCAAAGTCATCGTGCATTTCGGCCTTTTTTAATAGCTTGAACGCTTTAATGCGGTCTTCATGCAAGGTTATGTTCGTTTTCCCTGTGTGCTACTCTTTTAGTCTCCCTTTCAGAAGATGGGAATAGATTTCGACAGCCACCAACCCGCTTTTATGTATATTGATTGGTTTGTTACCAATCTTCGAGCCCAAGAGATGTTATTTTGACATTTTGGTGGAGAAAAAGTACCTACGAAGGGTTGTGATAGTTGATTGGTGAAATCTCACTCTTAGGGCAAGATATTTGCGCTAAACACACGGCAAGCCCTGTCTTTAGTGTAGATATCTTATCCTTGAGCGATATTTTTCCATCCCACACCAGCATCAACCGAAAATAATTATACACTAAGAAAGGGGTTTCAATGATTTACTACGAACCTCGGTGATAGGGTTAAATCAACCATCAGTAGTATGTCTCGCACCGTTCAAACCTCGTCATGGTAACCTCGATGAGTGACGGTATTGCAGTTGCATTTTGGGCGTCACGTGGATTGTCATTGCAGCCCACGTGAGCGGATATGTTCTGTCGTCATTGTCATGGTAATGCACAATGTCAAAGCGCATGCGCAGCTCGTGTTGTTTGAGTAATACATGATTCCGTCGTTCATTTTGTATACTGGATGGCTGCATTTTGGTTTCTACGGTGTCACGTGATCGTTATGTGATCTAGATCCCTCAAATAGGACGAACACGTTTTCGGAGGTAATGTTCCATTGAATGGGAGTATATCTAAATACCCAAAATGGATACGACAACGTCTGACACTCATCAAAAAACGCCTAAAATCACCGAAACGGAATTGGCGAAGCGCCCATCTTAGGTTTAAGAGTAGCACATAGAGACATACACCCCTGAGGGCGCGTTCCATTATATGAGAGTATTTAATTACCATAAATAATCCGACAACTCTTTATTTGGTACATATTCTCCACGAATATTCTCTTTCTGCCTATACCTGCCCTTATTCTGCTCATTTTTAACTTGTTCTACCTATCCTATGATTATTACCTGGTCTACATTTAAGAAACAGTGTGTTGATTGTACTGATATGTACTTGTGTGATAGTGCACATCACATGGACAGACATTGGATGCAGTACATGGGCACAGACTGGATAACGCCTTACAATCAGTCAAGTTACAGACTACAAAACGATTGACGATAATGGAGTGCACGAAGTGAACGAAGATTTCTTAGAACTAGACACAACGAATATCGTAGTGAATCGAGTGTACGAAGATGGACGTGAACTGGTTGGACAGACTGAGAGAACACTTGAACAACGCAAGAATGAACAGAACGAGGATCGAAGAAAAACTCAACGGTATGAAGACAAGAGAACAAACCGTAACCTAGATTAAAGAGAACGAAGAACGAAGATCGAACACAGCGAAGGTCGAACAAACAGAACAAAGTCTGAACTATATAAGAAAATTTGAATTATAACGCATTGTTAAATGTAACACCCTTTAACACCATTTAACACCCTTTTACACAGAAAACTCAATAGACTATTCAGTTTGTGCCATCGCGGGAGGATAAAACTCCAGGCCTCCGGCCTCCCGTTTTGTCCTTCCGCGCTGGCACTCGTGCCATGTTGATTAACCTATCCACACGCGTGTGTCGTTCTCTGTATGTCTCTAATGGAGAAATTACCGGGGTCCCCGCCCCCTCATAACCGTCTCCTCGCTACCACTCCCCCACCCCCACACCCCCACACCCGCCAGCGACGCCACTGAATTGTTAGGTAGTAAAGGGTTAACACACAAGCGGATACAGCAGATATGACGATGACATCTTTACTTAACAAAGTCCAATCCAGACGAAAATGTACCGATTGAAACAATTACTGGGGATAGAGAGGGGGGTTTACACCCTACACCCTTTAGTTTCTACACTGCGGGTACAGTACTGATACTTGCCATCAACGAATTTGCCATTATGTATTGGTCCCTGATAACATGGAGCCTTCGGGGATCACGATACAACGGTTAAGCCAGTTCGAAGATTGAAGTGCATTATGTGTTTTAACTCAGGTTACCCAAGAGGGAAGCGATGGCGTCTTGCGTACCTGGTGATCGGAACTCGCCTGGGTACACTTGCACGTTCTGTTTCAAGTAATGACACAGATACCAGCTGATGTTGAAAATTTGTTGACCGTAGTTGAAGTAGTTATAATTGTTATACCCCACGTGAGATGTTCTTTGACAATCATTGACCTTTATTTACAACCATGTATGTGGATTAAATGAAGAAAAATAACATATTTATCTCACTCTGGTCCATTTTCATAAAAAGTGCATGTGTGCACTTTTGCTTTCTTTCAGAGACCGTGGACTATTATGAAGGGTGAAACTCCGCTCCACATTGTAGTTTGAATTCTCAATCACAAACAATTACGAATTCAATGTATATGATTGCGGTATTTTGATTTCTATAACGCTTTCAGTTGGGTCTGTAAAGCATTTCGACATCAAATAGGCGAGTACGAGGCACAAAAGCTGATCAAGATCAATTGGTCTGGACAGAAAGAGCTTATATCGTAAACCGTTAGTAGGTTACGCTATATAACATGACAGTAACCTATAGGGAAAAGTGTAATGTTATATTCCGCCTTCTCTGTTTTAAAACGTCAACTGTTCTGTTCACGCCTTATTAACCCTTTACCCTAACATGAAAAGCAGACGACACTTGCAAACAAAATTCTTGAATAACTAAATTTTTTCATTTTTTGTCTCAAAAACATAGGTTATGACCCCTCGTTGGAACGAGCTCGACGAGCTCGTTCCAACGAGGGGTCATAACCTATGTTTTTGAGACAAAAAATGAAAAAAATAATGAAAATTAATTGGCGATTTTCGTGAATAGCGCTGGGCGGTTTTGCCGTTACGTTGGGTAAAGGGTTAACATAATTTCCGACAAACCAAACATTTTTCCAGGCATTTTCAAAAATGACATGCCATACACTCTCTTCAAATGCGAATATTCTTTAATTTAGTTATCTAACCCATAAACATGTGTTACATTTTCCAAATCCACCAAAAAAACATATAACACTATCTGTCTAACTGGAAATAAACAATCTGATTGTGGGTGAAATAATTTATTGTCAAATGCAAGGTTCCCCCTGGAAAATTCCATGACAAAATGCCGGAACCAATCATCTTCAGCCACCCAGGAGCCTCAAAAGCAGACCTTTCCACTAACCCATTTATTTTACCCTGGAGCTTATCAATCCCTGTTTCTAAAATGTGAACAGACTATATATTCCAGTCTCATTGTTTAGTTACAAGCCTGGTACCAGACTCCAACTTTGTGACTCGAACTTCAGATTTTCCTGTCCAACAAATAGCCTAATGTAATCATATATGTGATACGAAAATATATATCTCAAATTTATATGGTATTAGTTTCAACATATGTCCAATATTTAGAGTTTTACCCCCAGTGGAATAGTGCGAAACTGTAGAGCAGAGCTTGTCGCTATTTATTTCGGCAGATATTTTGAGAGGATGTAAACGACATGCTTATATTTATATATGAATGCAATGCTTAACCATCGAATTGAGTTAGTTCCGACAGTTTCACAGGTCTTATCGGCAAGGCATTTGGTATTAGGGAATAATTTATATTGTATTGTTTTGTCGTAACATGTAGTTGGTCCGTATAGTTTACATTTGAAATAAGCCCCATGTAATTTAAGCGATCGTTCGTGGGTTTTTCCCAGACCTGGATTATTCTCTAGCCACTTACACGGAGGTTTCCTCAAAAACTATAAATATCTGTCGGGTGGGATGCCGGCTGCAAAGTGTTCCAGAAGGAATGTAACAACCAGTAGTGTAATAATCAACCTGTAGTGTAATAATCAACCAGTAGTGTAATAAAAATTAACCAGTAGTGTAATAATCAACCAGTAGTGTAATAATCAACCAGTAGTGTAATAAAAATTAACCAGTAGTGTAATAATCAACCAGTAGTGTAATAAAAATTAACCAGTAGTGTAATAATCAACCAGTAGTGTAATAATCAACCAGTAGTGTAATAAACATTAACCAGTAGTGCAATAATCAACCAGTAGTGTAATAAAAATTAACCAGTAGTGTAATTACCTGTAGTGTAATAAACTTAACCATTAGTGTAATAAACATCCATGAAAACCAAAAATTTTTCAAAAAAATTTGAAAAAAAGTTGAGGTGGCTCAAATCATAGTTTGGGTACATCTCATCGATTTTTAATCATTTTATAGTACATTTAAAGGCGTTTTGTAGGTCAAACATCATTTTGTGGGTTCAATACGGCGAGGAAATGCATTTTTATGAGATGTGCGTGTTTCCTGGTGTTTAATGTCACTTTCTGCGTTTATGGCTTTATGTAAATTCAAAGTTGGCCAATTATTTGCAGTAATGCTGTGCTTTTGAGAAACTGCTTACCCCAGGCATAAGTAGTCAGGTTCTATCATACCAGAAAACTTATGGGTGATAAAGTGTGGTATTCAAGAGCTAGAATTGTGTAATCCCCTGCGTTGTCTACAATTATAATATTTAATACGGACCGGTGAACTCTGAAGGCCTCTCTCACATCCACCCATTTCAGTCGCTGTATCATTAAGAATGGCTTTTTCCGTCAAGTTGACCGTTTTGAATTCTAAAATTCGTTTTTCTTCCGGAAGTGGTGCTCATCATATTCCTTGAGCATAGACACTCAACCATATTTTACGAAGGTGCGGCGGTGGGGGTACCTAAAATCAGCGATCAGTTATTTTTTTCTATCTTGAAGGGGGAGGTCGATAAGAGAGAAGAGGGTATCTAAGGCGAGGTGAATAGGGTGGGTGCTTTGGAGGTCCACCGCCATTTCCGTCTGCCATGTCAAGTGATTGTTCTCGATTACCAATCGTAGACAGCTATTTAGATCCTGTGATGATTTATATTTAATGTAAAAAGCTTGAACTCATTCAACATGCAGAAAATATTGTTTCAGCAGAATTCCTTGATAGCTTAACACTACTCTAAAACTGCATTAGAAGTGTGTCATGTGGATAAATGACCCTCATTTGGGGGGGGGGAGGATGGGGGCCGTGAGTGGCGTCATAGTCACGAGACCAGGGACGCCATGTTGTGTCGTTATGGTAGCCGCGTGAGCGGCCGTGTTGTGACGTCATTCCCATAAAGATATGTGATGCGCGCGCAGCGCGTATAATTAGGTGATACGTGTTTTTTCCGTCTATTCTGTCTACTGGTGACTGCCATCTTGGTTTTTAAGGCAGCACGTGGTTCCTATATGGACCCAATGGCCTCTAGGATATGTTTTGTGGGTAAGTGCGATTGGACGGGAGTATAATGAATACCCAAATGAGACCGACAAATATTTTTATCTGGATCGGATTCGCGAAGAAAGCTCGTTTTCTATGTTCTTGGCCTTTCTCTGGCCCGAGTTCTCCCAGAATCCTCGTTTCTAACGGACACGGATCCCTGCCCAGAGTACCACGCAGTGCTATATGACCTTAAAAACGCAGTGTTTGGTTGTACTAGAGTATTTTTACTAAGAGTGGCCTTACAGGCAAATCCCCGTTTCCACTCTGTTATAGGATTTTATTAGGCACGGATTATTCCAGAATCCTCGTCTTTATGTGGCTTGAATTCTCCCTTGTGACTGATTAGACCATCTTCTGCCCATTCTTAATCTATTTAGGTACCTGGCTATGTCCGTATCAAAAGCTCTAGTTCCAGCTAGGTATGATACTCTCCCGACTGACATTTAGCACCCTTTTTCAACGGAAGAGGCCATGAGGACCATGCGGAAATTCCTCATTAAGGCACAATCTGCCATTCATCATATCCTCATCTAGGTATTTGGGGATCACCAGAGCCAGTCTATGGGGACTGGTAAGGTTCACTGGAGACAAGTCTTTAGGAACTTGAGGAGATCGGTCTTCGGGGACTACTACCTGCTACTATTACTTACTAGTAACTCCTACCACTACTACTATTACGACCTACTACTACTACTTACTACTACTACTACTACTACTACTACTACTACTACTACTACTATTTTTGGTTAGTAGTAGTAGTAGTAGTAGTAGTAGTAGTAGTAGTAGTAGTAGTACTACTACTATTTTTGGTTAGTAATAGTAGTAGTAGTATAGTAGTAGTGGTAGTAGTAGCAGTAGTAGTAGTAGTAGTAGTAGTAGTAGTAGTAGTAGAAGTAGAAGAGTAGTAGTAGTAGTAGTAGTAGCAAGAGTTGTAGTAGTAGTAGTAGTAGTATAGTAGTAGTAGTAGTAGTAGTAGTAGTAGTAGTAATAGTAGTAGCAAGAGATGTAGTAGTAGTAGTATTAGTGGTAGTAGTAGTAGTAGTAGTAGTAGTAGTAATAGTAGTAGTAGTAGAAGTAGTAGTAGTAGTAGTAGTAGTAGTAATAGTAGTAGCAAGAGATGTAGTAGTAGTAGTAGTAGTAGCAAGAGATGTAGTAGTGGTGGTAGTAGTAGTAGCAGTAGTAGTAATAGTAGTAGTAGTAGTAGTAGTAGTAGTAGTAGTAGTAGAAGAAGTAGTAGTAGTAGTGGTAGTAGTAATTGTAGTAGCAAGAGATGTAGTAGTAGTAGTAGTAGTAACAAGAGATGTAGTAGTGGTGGTAGTAGTAGTAGTAGTAGTAGTAGTAGTGGTAGTAATAGTAGTAGCAAGGGATGTAGTAGTAGTAGTAGTAGTAGAAGTAGTAGTAGTAGTAGACGTAGTAGTGGTAATAGTAGTAGCAAGAGATGTAGTAGTAGTAGTAGTAGTAGTAGTAGTAGTAGTAGTAGCAAGAGATGTAGTAATAGGAATAGTAGTAGTAGTAGTAGTAGTAGTAGTAGTAGTAGTAGTAGTAGTAGTAGTAGTAGTAGTAGTAGAAGTGGTAGTGGTAATGGTAGTAGCAAGAGATGTAATTGTAGTAGTAGCAAGAGATGTAGTAGTAGTAGTAGTAATAGTAGAAGTAGTGGTTAGTAGTAGTAGTAGTAGTAGTAGTCGGGTATTCATTATACTCCCGCCCAATCGACCTTACTCTCAAAACATATCCTCGTTATATTAGAGGCCATTGGGTCCCTGTAGCAACCACGTGCTACTATAAAAACCAAAATGGTGGCCTCCAGTATACAGAATAGACGGCGAAAACACGTATCACCTAATTACACGCGCTGCGCACGCCCACTTACATCACATACATGTATACCCATGGGAATGACGTCACAACATGGCCGCTCACGCGGGCACCATAACAACTGAGCATGGCGCCCCTGGGTCCCGTGACTATGACGCCCCTTGCGCCTCCCCATTCTCTCCCTAAATGAGGGTCATTTATCAACACGACACACTTCTCTACTACTAATGTATTAAAAGAGTAGTGTTAACCCTCAAGGAATTCTGCTGAAACAATATTTTCTACATGTTGAATGAGTTCAAGCTTTTTACATTGAATGTAAATCATCACAGGATCTAAGTAGCTGTCTACGACTGGTAATCGAGAACAATGACTTGACATGGCAGACGAAAATGGCAGTGGACCTCCAAACCACCTACCCTATTCACCTCGCCTTAGATATCCTCTACTCTCTTACCCACTTCCTCCTTCAGGTTGGAACAAAATAACTGACCGCAGATTTTAGGTACCCCCCCCCCCCCCCCCCGCACTTTCGTAAAATATGGTAGAATGTCCATGCTCAAGAAATATGACGAGCAACACTCCCAGAAGAAAAACGGATTTTAGAATTCAAAACGGTCAACTAGACAGAAAAAGCTACGCATAATGATACAGCG
This sequence comes from Pictodentalium vernedei, assembly GCA_031216915.1. Classification (NCBI taxonomy): domain Eukaryota; kingdom Metazoa; phylum Mollusca; class Scaphopoda; order Dentaliida; family Dentaliidae; genus Pictodentalium; species Pictodentalium vernedei. The sequence continues at coordinate 73,973,085 of CM062297.1, forward strand.
ACTGAAATAGGTGAATGGGAGAGAGACCTTCAGAGTTCGCCGGGGCCGTATCAAATATTATAATTGTAGAGAACGCAGGAGATCACACAATTTTATCCCTTGAATATCACATTTTATCATCCATAAGTTTTCTGGTATGATAGAACCTGACAACTTATGCCTGGGGTAAGCAGTCTCTCAAAAGCACATCATTACTATAAATAATTGGCCAACTTTGAATTTACATAAAGCCACAAATGCAAAAAGTGACATTAAACACCAGACAGTACGCACATCACATAAAAATGTTAAAAATACCTTTCCTCGCCGTATTGAACCCACGAAATGATGTTTGACCTGCAAACGCCTTTAAATGTACGATAAAATGATTAAACATCGATAAGATTTACCCAAATTATGATTTGAGCGACCTAAAAAAGTTTTCAAATTTTGCTGAAAAATTGTTGGTTTTCATGGATGTTTATTACACTACTGGTTAAGTTTATTTCACTACTAGTTATTACACTACTGGTTGATTTGTATTACACTAGTGGTTGATTATTACACTACTGGTTAATATTACATTACTGGTTGATTATTACACTACTGGTTGTTACAAGGAACCCGCGCTACTTACTTGGCACTTGTTCGTTTAGACTGTGAGTCTTTTTTCTCTTTTCAGAAAGTGACCGGCGAGAACAGCAGTGAAAATAGTGGCGGGCCGTTATCTCTGATAATGATAAGCTTGTCTACGTTCAGCACCGCATACAATGTCTTCCTTTACGTTATATACACCAGTAACTTCCGACGTGCTTTCAAAGCGATTATATGCTGCAAGAAGTTATCCAAACTGGCGTTTGAAGAACAGACGACAATGAGACCACACACAATCACAGTAGCCCACTCAACATTACATAGCGGTGATTCAAACCCGTCTGATCGGGCATAGTTATGAAAAGAAGTAGATAGAATTAGGGCTGTCACGATCAATCGATTAATCGATTGTTGATCGGTCACGGCGAAATCGATTAGTATTTTTCGTTGTCGAATAATCGGTAAATTGTACCCCGTTTTAGATGTTTAATAATTAAAAGAAAATTTGATGAAAAAACTATTGTTTCTAAAGGTATTGAGTTAAGAACATCGATGTTAAACCCCAAGAAGCCGTTGGAAGCATTTGTCTTCCAGGTACATTCATCAAAGCTTTGATGTTCTGAATCTTTGAACCGTCAGTGTAATAATCAAGACCGGTCGGCAGTTGCGCCGACCGGTCTTGATTATTACACTGACGGTTCAAAAGTTCAGAACATCAAAGCTTTGAATGTACCTAAAAGTTGATCGTCTTCGTTGTTTACTTGAGGTAGGTCAGCTGACTTGAACTTCATTTTTATCGACTCCAAAGAGAGGGAGAGGGTGGGGGTCATCTAGGTACGATTAATCGATTATTATCGATTATTTGCGACGATTAATCAATTCCTAAATTGGAAAATCTTGACAGCCTTAGAAAGAATACATTAGTGTAATTTAGTTAGTATTTAGACCCTGCGCGATGCCTCACTATTCAGTTCGATTCGATTCGAAATCACACCGAAGTTTCGATTCTTATCTAACTGAATGACTGTGATCGGAACTTTTCGAATCACGCGATGTTCTCAAACTTCTTCTGAAGTTTCGACCTTGAACTCTTCCGAAAGTGGTGTTTCGGATGTGGAATGACCTTAAACTATTCTTGAACAGGAGACCTAATGATGGAAGAGTTAATGAAATTTCAGCTTCCGAGATACATTGATTCCGCAGCGGGAATATTTGGATTTTTGGACTTACCTGCCTGCAGACAAGTTATCGTAGAAGGCAATATTAATTAATTTTGAGTGGAGACGCATGTGACCACTCACTGGAACGAGCTCGACGACCTCGTTCCAATGAGGGTTCATGTGAAATGTTTTTTGGATTTTTTCAAAAAAACTATCTTTTTTTCAACTGCTTAATTTGCAAATCATAGGGGCGGATGCGGGCGATTCGTTCGGTAAAGGGTTAATGTGCTGCAACAATAAAGGGGTCACGTTTGCGATCATAGTACGTAACACGAAGGTGAGATCAGGAGACAGATGAGATTCCGATGTGTTGTGGTGAGGAAAATGGACAGAGTTTCGAAAGGAACGTGGCCAAGACTGCTTTTGTGATCACCACTGTGGTTGGCACTTTTGTCTGCCATGGCAACAATAATCATTTCTGTGAAACAATTCAGCATATTTTAATATAATATGTTAACCGTTCAACTAACGCAAATGCTATATTCTGTTGGGGCTATTAAAAATAAAACGCCATTAAATTTTTTTTTACCTTCAAATTTTGCCTCCGCAGATACTGATATATCGTATGTTGGATGGCTGCTAAACTATGCGACTAACACAACTATGAGATTGCACTTGTCGTGCAGCCTTTTTTCGTTGTGTGGCTTTTTTGAATGGGCATATCTGAGTTAAATCAACACATATTGGGAATCTGATTTTAAGACTGCTTTTTAGACAGCCCAATCGGGATAACAATGGTGTTAAAACTAATTATTTTGGACACATAATAGTTGTTTGAACTAACAAGTAGACACATACACCATTGTCTATGGCAAAAGCCTGGACGTCCATTCATTCCTGAAAAAGAAAATATCTCGTCGAACAAATAAGTGTATGCATGCTTGAGGGGCCCTTTCTGAACGTACAGACGTGGTTTATATTAATATATACTCGCCCAAAAAGAAAGTGAGCATTGCAGAAATTGATCAAACTCCAAAAAAATAATTTCGGAGGTGTAAAGAGTGTTAACCTGTTCATGAATAAGTTATATTGAACACAAAAACAGCTTTCCCCGTTAAAATTGCATTAACGTTAAATGACGTGCTGCACGTTTGTGAAAAGGCATGTTTTGCACGTGGAGAGTCTGAAAATTCATGCAGCAGTGTGAATCCTTGGGTATTTAAACACTAAAGTAAGGCCTTCCTATCGTTCACATTCAAACTTGCGCTGTTGTTAAAACGACTCCACATTAGCATGCCAAGATTGACAATGAATCAACGTCTCCTTGCCCTGGGTATGATTAGAGCTGGCAGAACACACAGAGAGGTTGCCCAGCATTTGGACTGCCACCGTAACACTGTAGACAGGTTAGTCCATCGACATGCACAACATGATGACGTTCGAGACCGACCCCGCTCCGGGAGATCCCGAGTTACCACCCCTGCACAAGATCGGTATATCCGTGTCGTCCATCTCCGGAACCGACAACAAACGGCAACGACGACAGCCAGGAACATCCCTAACCTGAGACGGATACATCCTCAAACAGTAATCAACCGGCTGAGAGAATACGGCTTACGTCCTCGAAGACCTGCAATTCGTCCGATTTTGACGTTACGTCATCGTCGTGCTCGAATGCAGTGGTGTAGACAACATCTCAGGCATCCCTAACACTGGTGGCGACGTGTTTTATTCACAGATGAATGTCGTTTCCATCTTTCATCATCAGATGGCCGCCAGAGAGTGTACAGACGTCGAAACGAACGCGACGCAGATCCATGTGTCGTGGAGCGAAACCGTTATGGGGGAGGGCTCTCATGGTGTGGGGTGGCATCACTGCCCGTAACAGAACTGAGCTGGTCCTTATTGATGGCAATCTCAATGCAGTCAGATATCGTGATGAAGTGCTTACACCTGTTGTTGTCCCATTTCTGCAACGTCACGGCCCTGGCGTCATTCTACAACAGGACAACGCCCGACCCCACGCAGCTCGTGTTGTTCAACAGTATCTGCAGCAACAACAAGTGGATGCTCTTCCCTGGCCCGCAAATTCGCCCGATATCTCACCCATTGAGCACGTATGGGACGAAATGAAACGTCAGGTACGCCGGCTTCCCCATGCACCGTCAACGCGTGTGGAACTCCATAAACAGCTTATCAGAATATGGAACAACATCCCACAACACTTCCATGCTAACTTGTTCGCTTCCATGAGGCGTAGATGCACAGCAGTAGTCGATGCAGACGGAGGTCATACCAGATATTGAGTGTGTGACTTTTGTGTTTGACCCTTAGTGTCTTTGACTCTCCATGGCACCAAGAGTATTCGTCGTAGCGTAATGATATTTCTCGTGTTGATCACAAATTGATTCATCTGTGATTGAATAAAATTTCCATGAATGAAAATGATATATATCTTTTTTTAGTGTTATTTTTTAGCATGCACACTTTCTTTTTTGGGAGAGTATATTTCTGGTTGTTTTGCGGCCAGCACATACTTTGTGTTGGGCACATGACATTGGTTTGGACAGACTGTTATCAACAAACAACGCCATTCATGAGAACAAAACATGCGGAGCCTATGTCCTTCGTTGGAACGGAATCGTGGGGCGTGTGCCAATGGTGTATCATAAGCAATGTTTTTTAGGCAAACAAAGGAAGTTTTTATTTTTTTTTATAAGTTGTGTGATTAAGTGATGGCCGTTGGCAGAAGGTGACGTCACAGGCCCCACTTGTCACCAGTACCTACCGATAAATATCGATTTTCGACGCAAAAGTTGTCAACTGGCCCGCTGCTTATCAATGACGTCAATGATGACCCTTATATATGGATGATGCCTGTCATTGAAGGAGCTGCGTCATGCATATACCACTGTGTATTTTTTATATATTTATTCAACGGTATAGGAGTTTATGTACAATATATTTCATAGAGAGTAATCGCTTGACAGGACTGGTTACGTGCAATAATTCATGAGAGGTGAGGGAAGTTGTACAAACACGAGTGCGCGAATGCGCACGAGTGTTTTACAATATAGTCCCTCGCCTCGAATGAATTATTTCACATAACCAGTCCAGTCAAGCGATTACTCTGTTTATTACTTTTCATTATTAACGATAATTATATTATTTAACCCTTTACCTAACGTAACGGCCAGTGCTATTCTCAAAAATCGCCAATTAATTTTCATTATTTTTTTCATTTTTTGTCTCAAAAACATTGGTTATGACTCCTCATTGGCACTAGCTCGTCGAGCTCGTTCCAATGAGGGGTCATAAGCTATGTTTTTGAGACACAAAATTAAAATAATAGCTATTCAATATTTCTTTTTTTGCAAGTGTCGTCTGCTTTTTATATTAGGTAAATTGTTAAAAAACAAAAACTCAATGAAGTCCCCATTACACCCACGGCAAAGCGTCTTCGTTTGCGCGCAAGGATACATCACACAATTGTTGATTGCATAATTCACTTGTGAAGTTATCGTTTATAATCAAACCCGGAAATCCCAGCAAATCACACTTTGGAAAGATGATAAGTACCCATAAAAATGTGTTTCACTGGTGGGAGATGCCATAGCCAGATTGGCTGTCTTCCCACAAATTTAATGAGGAGAAAAATATATTTACACACCGTAAGGAGCCTATAACCTTATAGTAAAATTAATAACCCCGACCTTTGCTACCTGATTTAGACTTATTTTTACATAAAATCAAGAAACCATGACACTTGCTAATTCATTTATATCAGCATGGACGATAATTTGTCAACTCATTTGGCTTTTCCTCAGGAAAAGACATTTGTTTTTCTACGGATATTCATTATTGTTTTTTCCTCAGGAAAAGACATTTGTTTTTCTACGGATATTCATTATTGTTTTTTCCTCAGGAAAAGACATTTTTTTTCTACGGATATTCATTATTGTTTTTTCCTCAGGAAAAGACATTTGTTTTTCTACGGATATTCATTATTGTTTTTTCCTCAGGAAAAGACATTTGTTTTTCTACGGATATTCATTATTATTTTTTCCTCAGGAAAAGACATTTGTTTTTCTACGGATATTCATTATTGTTTTTTTCTCTGGAAAAGACATTTGTTTTGGGGGGATTTTTTTTTCTACTGTTTTTGTTTTCCACTTTTCCACACATTTTGTCTGTACGATTTTAAAGCCACTTTCGAACAGATTTTTACAGAAACGAATAACACACGCATACGGTGGCACAAAATCTATAAATGTACTGCAGCGAAATTTTTGATTTAATCCTTTTTTTGTCAAAATTGGAAAAAACTGTCCAAAAAACTGTCAAAATTAGTATTTTTCGTCACTTTCTCAAAATGCCTTTTGCAGATTTTTTTAAAACATTCATCACTGTTAGAAATGTCTGCGGCAATGCAATTGATATACCAGATATATTGGGCTAAGCGTTTGTTAACTCTCCACAGGCTGCAAAACATGGCAATTTTGATAAAATGGGCTGTTCTCGGGCAACCACAGCACTCAACGGGTACCTGGCAGATAAACACTATTTCCTTCCGAGGATCATTTTGTAAGTAGTAAAGGGATTAAAAAAAAACAAGCGTTAACCGGTTTTGGAATAACGTTACAAGCTGATTGAGCAAAATATTCCTGTAAGCGTTTGTTATCCCTCCATATGTTACTAAACTCACAACTTGAATAAAATGGGCTATTTTCGGACACCAACAGCACTCAATGGGTATGTCACAGATAAACAACTTCCTTTATCATACGCAGAAATTATGGGGGATACTTTCTGTAAGTAGTAGGGGTATTTAAAAAAAACAAGTCTTAAACCATTTGGGGCTGGTTAAAGAGAGATATTTCTCAAAAGCTTAAACTCCTCATTTTCTGTGGATTTCTCCAAAACGCCTCATGCAGATTTTCAAGAACAAATTAGTAGGTCTTTGTCTAACGTTACATGTTGCTTGGACAAAATATTCCAGTAAGCATTTGTTGACCCTCCACAGGCTACTAAACATCAAAAGTGTGATAAATGGGCTGTTTTCGAGGATGAAGAGGTGTGTAAAAGATAAACAGAATTTCCTTTACCGCACGTAGATGTCACTTTGATCATTTTTGTTAGTAGTAAGAGTATTTAAAAACCAAGCCATAACCCATTTTGAGCTATTTAAATACTCCTTAAAAGCTTGAAACTCATGGACAAAATATTTCGGAAAGGGTTTGTTAACGCTCCACTGGCTGCTAAACATAAACATTTTGATACAATGGCTGTTTTGTGGGATATTTATGCAAGTAGTAGGTGTATTAAAAAAAAACAACTCTAAAACAATTTGAAGAGAGATATCCCTTACAAGCGTCTACACCACCGCCCTCGCCCACCCCCACACACAATTCGAACACTTTAGGGAATTTTTAGTATAAACTCTACTTGTCACTAGTTAGGATCATGCATTGGCATGGTGTGCATATATATTCGATTCAGGTGTGTAAATATCCATTTCATATATACTATTTGGACGCGAAAATCTTTGTGTGCTGAGAAAAGGTTTAGAATATACATTGCGTGTTAAGCTCATGTATTAGCATGATTATATACACATATTTGTGTGTAGATGTGTAGATATCGACCTGCTGTAACCGGACGTCTGCTTTCGTTTCACACCAGATTTAAATAGATTTCCTATTATCAACCACTTATAAATATGGGGTGTATCTTGTTTATATTAATACTCGTACCGAATCCCTCTTATTTCTCGATACACCCACCACAAATATACCTACTTATATACACAAATACACCTATAGGACGAATCTCGAGTACGTAAATAGCATTCATGTGTGCATCTTGTCCATGTATGTAAGATAATATTCAAAAACGATAAAAAAATTAACATGACTGATTCCCGTCCCACTCCAAAAATCATGAAAGAGCAGACTCTTGGTCTTTTTATCACTGTGGAAATACCGTTGACTTCATTCGACATCCTTAGCTTCTCTTCCGCGTGTATTTTTTTTTAGCGTTAATGTGTATACATAATTGCTCGCTAACAAAACTGTAGCCACCCCACCCCATTCTCAAATCAAGCGTTTAACATTAAAGCACATACATTTGAGGCAACTCTGTATATGCACAGCATAAACTTGTATCCATGGGAATGCAGTTACACGAGTAAGCGTGTTTAGGACGCGCATGACGTGTGCGCATTCTTATACATGCGCCCTTATGTACCATCGATGCTACAAAAGAATAGCAGGAGGAGAGATAAGTGCGGGATTCGGGGTCCGAACCGTCGACCACTAGCAGACAAAGCGACCGATTTACAACGAGACTAAGAAATCCGGACCAACCAGGCTGGTTGGTAAATAGCCTTTATACATCGACCGCTACACCACTCTCCCCTTCTTTTGAAATTCACCCACCGTGAATCTCACCCCAGATTCCACCCCAGAGCGGCCGAAACATCTACCAGGCTTCGCCACAGCGTCCACAACGCCACCAACTGCTGAGGATCGGACGAGCCTCCAAATGTAACATGAGGAGAGATAAGTGCGGGAGCCGGGTTTCGAACCGTCGACATCTAGCACACAAGACGAACAATTTAAAAAGAGACTAGGAGATCCGGACCAACCACGCTGGTTGGTAAATGACCTTTATACCTCGACCGCTAAGAGAACTTTGTTTATTTTGAAATTCCCACTTCTGGTATTCCTTAAATTCAAATTGAAGGCTGAGATGTATAGAACACACAACACATATGTACTCAACTCATGGGGTTGACGGCAGGCACCACTGGTTCTCGGAAGTTTGCTACCGTATTCGTACTAGCACTGATAACAAAATAATATTTCATGAGAACAACTTGTGGCCAAATGTGCTTCACATATCCAAGAACAAAGCTAGGGCAATAAAATGTTCAAAGCCCAGCGACAGGGCTGCATGGTGGTAAACTCTAAAACTGTTCGCTTTGTTCACATTGTAAATTACTTTCGATTTCTGATCAACGTCATCGGACGGAAAAAGTATAGATATAGAACGCCGTCTAAAATCAAATAATGAGAAAGATCGCCTTAATACAGCATATTATTATTATATAGAGAATGCATGGTTGCCATATTCTATGCAAGGTTTCATGACACATGTTGAAATTTCTTAGAATTACGATTTTGTTTTTCGATGGAAATTCGTGGTATCGAGTGATTTGCACATGTCCGTCGAACATGGAATCTATCTTCAATAACAAATGCAGACATTGTTGTCCTTTTCCCGAATGCAGTCGTATCGCTGCACTCTAATTTGTTTTGAATGCCTAACTTTGTTCTTGGATATGCGAAGCACATTTGGCCACAAGTTGTTCTCCGGAAATATGATTGTATTATCAGTTCTGTGTAGCGGTCAAGGTACAAAGGCCATTTACCAACCAACCTTGTTGGTCCGGAGTTCTTAGTCTCGTGGTAAACCGGTCGCTTTGTGTGCTAGAGGTCGACGGTTCGAACTTCGGCTCCCGCACTTATCTCTCCTCCTGTTACATCTGGTACGAATACGGTAGCAGACTTCCAGGAACCAGTGGAGCCAGCTCAGCTGTCAACTCTATGAGTTGATTATATATGTGTTTCGTGTTCTATACATCTCATCCTTCATTTTGGTGTATAATTTGTGTATATTTAATTTGAATTTAAGGAATATCTGAGGTGGGAATTTCAAAATAAACAAAATTCCGTTACTTATATAGCACCTTAAACGTTACCAACCCCATTCTAAACATTCTCGTGCTTGTGTACACAAACGGTTATTATTACCACACACTTGTGTATTCCCATGAATGCACGTCATACGTGTATTTGCATGTCTTTTAATCTATTCACACAATCCTTGTACTCTCCCTTTCAGTGATTCACAGAAGCGAACGTGCCCAAACCGTGCTTACATGCATAACACATACATCTCGGACAGTGTAGGTATTTTATTTCAAAAACGAATAAGAATCTGCCCCACCCCAATCCATCAATCACACTTGAGAGAGATAGTATACACATAACACGCCGCCAGTTTGATCACAAAAATTGGTATGGTTTAGCACATATAATTGTAAAAGGTATGTATAGTATGTATATATAACGAGGAGATGTGCACTTACGACAGCATGTGTTAATATCTTTGTATGTTTTTTTTAGTGACTTGATCGCAACGCTTTTTAATCGAATGTATCCATATTGTTACGTATTCGTATTATATACCCCATCTCATTCCGCAACAGTTTCACATAAGTTTACTGATTTGTATATATTTAATCTACATATATAGACAATATGCATATAGTGTTTTTTATATGTGGTTTATACAACGAGTTGAAATATAGTTAATATTTTCGAGGCTCTGCCGAGAAAATATTAACTATTTTCAACGAGTTGTATAAACCAGATATAAAAACACTATATGTATATTGTTTTTATCTGATAACAAAGAGCAATTTAACTCGCTGAGGCTTATATTCACTTTTTTGCTGACTCCCACGGGCCTCCGCAGAAAATGACAAAACAAATGTGACGCGACAAACAAAGTTGCGCCCCTTACACCACAAACTCGATGACGGTGATTGACTTGCACTTTCTGGGATTTCTCAATACGCTGAAACATACAAGGTAACATGATACATTTGTGTGATATCGGTGAAAAGTGGATTGTTTAGTAACTTTTTCATTTGATATCGGACAATATTGAAATAACTCTCTGGAATTTACGTTTTCTTGGAGAAGTCGTTATAGAATTTTCTGTGACCGGGTAACTGTATAATGTTCATATATTTGTACATTTAATGTTGCTCAATGGAATAATTGTGGAACATTGTTCGTTGACATTCATGTTATTTCTTCGTAATTCTGAATGTTTAAGAATGCTGCTGCTACTGGGGTGGTGGAAATTTTGACACTCTGTCTGCTGAATTAGTGATTTTAATACCGAAGCAATCAAACTTGAAGCTTAAGGGCAAGTTGATTTTCTACCGTGTTCAGAAGGTGTTGGAATTTTAAATGTGTATTCAGTCGAGAAGTTTCCAATTTCCATTAAATATAATCCAATTTTGTTTTTGTATACAATTTGTACGAAACGTTTATTTTCTGGTGGCAGACGAACTTGTAATTAGAGCAGAAATCAAACCTGCATTATGAAATTTATGAATGAATGAAAGTAGAATCGAACGAGGTCAAAGGTTGTTCGCATAAATTATAATTATATACAACACCCGTTGTATAATCTTCAAGTATATACAACGGGTGTTGTACTCAATGGTTATCAGATAAATATATTTATCTTACAATCAACATGTATTTTGTCCGTATTAACTCAGTAACTGTCGTGTATCCGACCCCCTGATACAGATGTTTGTATCAGGGCGTCGGATACAAGCACGTTCCTTTCGCGTGAGTTCCATTATTTTTCTTTTTATTCATCCGTACGAATAAATAGTTCGTTATATATTCGTCTACATTCTTGACTTATCCCCAATATATTGTAAGATAAAATGATTATTACCATTATGTGGATGTACAAAATATGTATCCTAGTCTCGCTCCTGGTTCTAAGGGCAGATCATGACTCGCCTTCGACTCGTCGTGATCTGCCCTTAGAACCGGAGCTCGACTTGGATACATATTTTGTATATCCACATAATCGTAATAATCTATGTATATACATTTGAGGTAATAATTACAATGTGTAATATATATTGTTGGTACTACTATTCAGCATGTGTGACTTAGCTAGAAATTACAACATGTGTTCTTCAAAAAGCAACTTAGCATCCTGTCGATTGTAAATCTCGATCTTCTGCCCCACCCCCACCCCCAAGTTTATTTTTCACTACCTTTGTCTTGAATGGAAATCCCATTGCAAAGGGTCCTCGAGCTTATCCTTAATACGAATTCAACGTGAACGGTTATTGAGTACTTTTATCAAGATGACCAACAACCCCCACCCCGTTTCCCCCATACTCGATTAGTATCCCCATCCACAAACCCACTGAACAGTCACAAACAATTTAGTTCTCGTCTGATGAGTTATCATTATAGCACACTATTAAATGGTTTCCTCAGAACCAATTAATTCTCCTGTATCTCATCAAAGCCAGTTATCACATTGCTAGTTCACAGATAAATCCAGTAAATTCCAAAATGTAGTAAGTGTTGCGAAGTTGGCCCACAAGGGTTAATCAAGCTCGGAAGAAGAGCTACAGCTCTTCCCCGGGACATAAATTAGATATATCCATTTTTGTTGGTTTAAAAGGGGCTTATTGTATTATCAATTTCTCGTAAAGTTGGAAGTACATGAAAATTCTATTAACAAACAGTGAGAGTACAGAAGTACTCTGGTCTGCACTCGGTGAAGGCATCGATGATAGATTGATTGATAGGGACATTGTTTCCAGGCAGTCATATCTGTTAAAACACTCCTGGAACACCCATGACCATCACATGATACTGCATTTTGTAGAATCCGTCACGCAATTCCCCCGGTTAACAGAACACCGGTGGAATGTGTTTGTGGATTCCTATACGATTGGATGCAGCATGTTCGATAATCTGCATGACAGTCGAAGAGTCCGTAAATGGCGACTGCCACGTCAGAGGAATCAAGGGATTTTCCCCAAATATTCCGCTGACTGGCGATAACACAATTCGATCTTGCATCGGAAGTCTGGAGTATGTAACGACCGATTTCTGTATGCTTGGTCAAGTTGTCCCTGAGCTCCTGACGAGTACGACCCCACGTTGTAGTAGAAAGATGGATGCCGCCACTGGTCTTGAATGAACATTGTTGTGTTATACATTTGCCAGAGACGACAGTAGTCGCGGTGAGATTGTAAATACATTTGATTTAATAAAATCGTAGATAACTGGTAAACTGGCCGTCCTTGTGCTGTACTCGACAAGTTCGCGAGATAACCAAACTGAACCCAGCATCTGGAGCCTGTGTCTGATATCGTCTGGAAATGAATCACAAAACGCCACGGGCTGATGGGACTTTGCGGTCGATGGGGCTTCGTAGTTCTCTCAGTACTCACAACACACTGAGTCCAAACTTACGATCGTAGATCGATAGACTTTCATTTAATTCTGCAACATAAGTGACAGTAACCAAGGTGTTCTGTCGAAACGATAAAGATGAAGATGACGAATTCCAGTTCCGATTCAACACTCATAATCAAGTCGACTATTAGTCCTTTTACAAATTTATCCACGCATTCCGGATTTATTCCACAATCGATACCCGAAATCGTTTTCTGTGTGGAATACCAATTTACCACCCCATCAATATCTCCACTTCTGGTTTATCAAGATCCTGCATTGACCCACATACCACATATCTACATACAGTACGTGGAGAGTGGATTGCAACTAAAACACCCACGGAGTGGAGTATCACCCAAAGTATCACTTTCAAATTCTGTACATATGGACAAAAAACACAAGCAAAGTTTCAGCCAATGGACCTCCGGGTTTTACCCGGAGGTCCATTGGCTGGAACTTTGCTTGTGTTGGTTATGCTTTGCAACAAATTTGCAATTATTGTTCGGGTGGAATCTCCACTCTACGGGTGATTTAATGATAATACACTCTCCACGTACTGTACAGTTCATTATTATATCTAATGGCACGTGAAATGGCGATATAACTCTATTCTCAATAACACTCCTTTGTTGGGCCGCGTGTTTGTTCCTAAAAACTATTATCTGATTAGTTGTCTTGTTGTCCAGTGCTCACTGGCACGATTTGGACCATCGCACGAATCCCCGAAAATCTCTCGGCATCCGAATAACGTAAACAAAAAGTAGCAAATAACATACAATTAAGGTGCTATATAGATGGTGGGGATCTGGCTTGAGGTGGGCGGTGATCTGTTTTCGGTGGCACGATTTGGATCATTGACGCTGACACACGAAGCCCCGAGAATCTCTCAGCATCCAAATAACACAAACAAAAAGTAACAAATGACATCCAACTAAAATGCTATATAGGTGGTGGGGAGCTGGCTTGAGGTGGGCGGTGGTCTGCATTCGGTGGCGCCAGGCCTGGAGTATAACCAGATGAACAATTTATTAATTTGGTGTTGTCCATCAGTATTTTTTAACAATGCTGTGACGTTTCAAACCCCAAAAGTGATATATTCAAACATTTTCTAGAAAGTTGACGCAGTCGGGGGATAGCTTGTCGCCTGTTTTCGGGTTGGATTACCCATTAGTTGGGTGGCATCATAATTACTGGTCGACAATACAAAGTACAATTCTAAAAATCCAGTCAACCATAGTTTTACTTCTGAAAATGTTATGCGAGTGACGTACTACACTCGTATTGCATCTATTTAACTCGCCCCCGTACCACAACACAATAGCATCTACAAAATTAGTAGACAGACTCAGGTGTGCACCTTCTTACGCACATGGTCATTTTATGAATCAACCCACACACTCATAGAGTATGTGGATTGGTTCATGGTAGGATCATGTGTGTGAAAGGCCGTATTTGCATGTGTGTGTGTGTGCCTAAAGTAGTCAGCTGTCAAACATCTGGTTTCTCAATCTACACTTCTTCACCTTATAAACAAGTTTATAATTCCCAAAAGGGAACCCCCGCCATCATAATGACATCTTGTTTCCGCTCATACATCCTTTGCGTTAGTGTAATCCCGTAAATACATAATTACCTTTGTAAATGTCTAGATTTAAGTAAAAAAAAAATGATATTATTTCAAAGACAGGGCTTCAGAACACTTTGTTGTTAACTATGCCTAATAATATACTTTTGGATGAGATCCAGACGTCTGATGCTTATGACTTCATATCTAAGTTTAACAAATCACTGATAATTGATGACAGTAACAGAGAACCCTCTACGCCATCGACATCGCCATTTTGTTACTTGGAGCATAATACATCGTCATGACCCAAAAGTTGGGATTCATTTAACCCTTTACCTAACGTAACGGCCAATACCGGCCAGCGCTATACATGAAAATCGCCATTTAATTTTTTTTTAATATTTTCATTTTTTGCATCCAAAACATAGGTTGTGACCCCTCATTGGAACGAGCGCGTCGCGCTCGTTCCAATGAGGGGGCACAACCTATGTTTTGGAAGCAAAAAATGAAAATGTTTAGTTATACGAGAATTTTGTTACGAGTGTCGTCTTCTACTAGCGTTAGGTAAAGGGTTAATGAAAACCATGAAAGCACCAAATCGCCCAGCTTCCATGTTGCCGTTCAATATGGATGTGCCCAAATACCGTACTGAATGTACAGTGCTGTCAATTACTGGATGCATTCTTCATTGCAATTTGCATGTTAATTGTTCTTGCCAACAACACGACCATCACTCGACGTGGCTGGATACAGGATAGCGCGCCTCACTTCAAATAGTAGCGAGCGATGTATAACGCGCCTACGATTTTCAAAATCGAAAGACTGCCACTTCGCAACGTTTTGCATCGGTAACTTGGAAGAACGACATATTCGCCCCACCAAAATTCATAAACGTTCGTTCAAGGACGAGAACATCGATCACTTCAAAAGACTCCCATTAGGGAGTGATTTTTCTAGCGTCTTCGACGCTTCCGATACCAGTCTGGCATACGACTTATTTCTCGATACCATCTACAAAGCATTCAATGAAACCTTCCCATTAGAGGTAACATCAGTTCCCTCGAAATATACCAAACGCTCGCCCTGGATGACGGCTGGACTATTACAGTCTTCCCTATATAAACAAAAATTGTACTCCAAAAAGCTGAAATCTCCAGCAGCTCAAAATACAGCGACATAGAAGCAGTACTGTCAAATCTTCAACCGGATCAAACGTGTATGCAAATCAGATTATTATCATAATATTTTACTGGAAATTAAAAATGACCTTAAAAAATCGTTGGAAATCCTTCGTAAAGCAATTAATAAATCAGACCGAAAAATTGAACTACCTGATACTTTTTTGGATGATAATAACCCTGTAAACGATTCCAAATCCATTGCCGATAAATTCAATATATTCTTCGCCAACATTGGGAAATCCGTAGGTGAACAAGTGCCCGATACGAACATCCATTTTTTTCGTTCATTACAAGTAACGGACACTCATTATTTCTAACTCCAACGGACACCTAGGAAGTTATTCTCATCATTTCTAAGTTGTCCTCAAAACTACCAAGAGATCAGGGCGAACTATCCACGAAACTCCCGAAAGCGGTCGCCTATGAAGCTGCCAGCCCATTAACACACATTATTAATATTTCATTTTCATCTGGTCACGTGCCGATGAAAATGAAAACAGCCAAAATTATACCCATTTTCAAGTCTGGTGATCCTCAAATGTTCAATAACTATCGCCCCATCAGTATCCTACCACATTCTCAAAAGTTCTGGAGAAATTGATGTACAAAAGACTAGTGGAGATTATAGATAAAAGTGACATCTTACACAAGTACCAGTTTGGCTTTAGAACAAACCATTCGACTGTTCACCCCATACTATACTTACTGAATAACGTGGTAACTGAAAATGATAAACAGACAAAGAACTGCACACTTTCTATATTCCTAGAATTCAAGAAAGCATTCGACACCATTGAGCACTCAATCTTACTCCAGAAACTTGAATACTACGGTATTAAAGGTATAGCCCGTCAGTGGTTTCAAATTTATTTAACCCACCGAAGCCAATTCATCTCGTTCTCAAATACTAATGCAGAAACCTTAACCATAGATACCAGCGTAGCTCTGGGGTCTATTCTTGGTCCCATTCTATTCTTATTGTACATTAACGATATCAGCAACTCTACTGTGAAACAACCTTACTGGTAGCTTAAATTCCGAATCAGCCAAAATAAACCACTGGTGTTCTGCCAATAAATTAGCCCTCCACCCCACTAAAACTAAATATATGCTACTTCATCCACAAATTGATTCATTTCGGGTAAACGAGGTTAAATTATCTCTGAATAATAAAAACACTGAGGCCGTTGGTAACGAACAAGATCAAACCCCTCTAAAAAATTTTGATGTGTATATAGACGAAAGTATGAAATTTAAACATCATATTTCTGTGGTTTGCTCAAGAATGGAAAATGCAATTTTTGCCCTAAACAGAACAACAAAATTTCTCCCCACAAAGGCAATGAACACCTTGTACTTTTCATTGATTCACTGCCATCTCGTTTGTGTAACTCCTCGGCCAGTTCGCTCGTCAATAATCGCTTCTTCTTCTTTTCAGATGCGCTTTTTTTTTTGAACGCCCCATTTGAATCGACGTTTCGCACCGATCAGATTGCCGACCAGCGAACGTTCTATCTCTCTCCTGGTCGGATTCGATATGCCTCTCAATTTCCCCAACATGTTTTTATCGTAGACGTCGTTGCGAGTCTTGGTGTCGGGATGTCCGGCGTAGCACAGATCGTGATCATACGCGGCCGCGTCCACCCTATTCACAGGTTTACTCCAAGATTTAGGAGTCAGATCGGCGTTGAGTCTGCTGTTCAATTTCGTTCCGGGTCCCGTGAAACTGTGACCAGGCAGATGCATTTCGAAAGGTAGATTATTGATCATTTTATTCACGATGCCTTTACCTTTGCTCGCGTTCTTTTTTTGACGAATCAAGTCTTGACAGAACCACATACGTCGCAAATTCCGCGAAGCATCTGTCTGTCGTTTTTAGTTCGTACTTCTCGAGAATTACTGGTCTCGGTAACTCTCTTACACTTTACGCAATACAATTTTAAGAGTTATTTAAATTAATTTCGTTTTTATTTTATATATAAATTTAATATTTGTTTTTAAAAATTCTGTTCTTATTATATATATTTTTTATTTTTTTTTTCAATCGCTGCTCTTGAGTTCTATCATCTTACTGAATTCCTTCCTAGCCTCTTTCCTCCCATTTTCCGGGAGAGAATCCTTCATCTCTTCCTTGATGATCTGACGAGTCTTGATTCTCACGGCTTCTTTCATGGCTTCGTATTTCGTTTTCTCACCCAATATCGCGAAGTATTCTCCGTCCGATATCCTACCGTCTTTCAACGCCATCGAGATCATTTCGGATATCGTGTCGATCTTGGAGTCGGCCAAGACGCGAATCTTGTCGTGTTTCCTAGCCTTCAGATATAATTTCCTACTCAAAAAGTTTCCGAGCGTGCTAAACAATCCGGCGACGAGAGCCACTCCTTCTACGGTCAACACGATCGGAATGCCGACCGCGGTCGACAACAATCCGATGCCGGCCGCGTGTAAACCGATGGAAATCGTGATGAGTGTCGTGTCGATTGCGTTGACGAATTTCACGAAACGCGAATACTTCTTCTTGAGAAAATGACGAGAATCTCTCTCTCTCGAGTTAGATACGCTTGGATTCTACTGATTTGATCGATGCGATACCTCTCTCCTCTTTCTTTTTCTTCTAGCGATGGTGCCGTCGGCAAAACGCCGTTCGGCTTCTCATCCTCGTCGTCATCTAACGTCGGATACAATTTATTTCTGGTTCTCATTTTTGTGTTTTTTTCTTTCTAATACTAGATAAAAAATTTATGTGTGTATTTATTTTTATTTTCTATTCTCCCTTATTTTTATATCAACGAGAAAACTTAGACGTATGCTTCATTGAACAATAATTTCATGATGCATCCCTTGTCTTCTAAAGTCAGACTTCTACTACGCGCCAATTTCAGTTCTTCCGAAACTGTGGGCTTGCTTCGATCCTTACAGAAGAGTAATCTCTTCGAAAACGTGATCACTTCGTCGATTTGAACGCGTTCGAACGCCGGTTCGAAATACTTGACGACCACATCTTCCCTTTCCATCGTCAGACACGAATGATTCTCGTGATCGAAGTCTAGGTGATCCCGACATCCGACGCATCGTTCTAACAAGAGGCGACCTAGTTGTTCGTTCACGCAGAATGCGTAGGCTCTCATCAGCATTTTTAAAAGAACCCTTGCTCTAATAATCTGGGAAGCGCTCATGATTTACGTATTTTTATTATCTATTCGATTTGATATATTTATTTTTAAATAACTCTTTTATTTATATTTTTTTTCTCTCCTATATAACAATCACTTTTCTTTTATTTCCTCGAGAAACGTGGCAGTGGGTTTGCGGGTTCGGTATCACCTCTTTTCCATGTACCGTACATAAGTCGATTTTCTGATGTAGAATCCGCAAATGGGTTTCCGTTTACGCCTCCATAGGGATTCAGTATGAAAATCGTGTACAGATACGGATGATACAGAATCCGCAAACCATCTTTTTGATGATGATACAGAAACCGCAACACGTTTTTTGCTCGCGATTTAACACTGAGTCCTATGGGGGAAACCCATTTGCGGATTCTGTATCAGACAATCCACCTCATTTTTCTTAAAATTTCATACATTGTTTTTCACTCTTGAGCGACGTGTAGAATGTACACGTTCGCCAACGGGTATTTCAACGTTAAATGTGTGATCTGAGAAAACGTGGCAGTGGGTTTGCGGATTCTGTATCACCATAAAAAACGACAAATCGTGTACCTGTACACGATTTTATCACTGAATCCTATGGAGGTGTACATCGATGTACGTGTACATGTACGAAATCGTGTACAAGTGCTACCGAATCCGCATTTATTACCTACTGTCATGTCATAACCACAGAGTTCCATTTTGTCGGACTCACTTGTATCAGTCGTCCTTTATCCCGAGCGTCATTGATCAATGGAACAAACTGCTTCATCTGTCCGCGAGAACTCATCACTGATCAATTTCAAGACTTTCCTAAATGCTGGAAATCAGCGACCACCTGTGTTTTACAGTGGAGCAAAATCCGCGCAGCCCAAGTGTATCACTGCAGGTTGCGATTGCGTTGTGCTAACCTTAATTCTCATTTATATGGCAATCATCTGTCACCTACCCCATCCTGTCAGTGCGGGATGTGCGAGACACCAGAGCATTTTTTCCTACATTGTCCAATGTACTCAAATGTCCGTAATAATAGTATCAACCGTTTACTGTAAACATATCGACACTTCTTTTTGGATCTGAAAATTCTTGAATAGTCAGGGAAACCATCTTGTTTTCGAAGTAGTGCATGACTTCATTTTATCAACTGGGCATTTCTATTGACGGCTGAGGATCAAATTACCACGTACAACTACTATAATATGACGAATTTTCCTTCATTCCTATAATCCTGCTATCCGTTCCGTTTTCTTCGCATGGATCACCATCAAGGCTGCTTCCGTCTCACTTCTAACAGTTCTGCTGCTGCTTACTGGCGAGTGTCTTGAATTTGAAGGCAATGTATTGTTCTTTCACGCTGGCATCCCCTGTTGTACATTGCTCCCCTTCTTTGTACTTTCTTTTCACGTTTTCTTCCATTCGCAAGCAAGGTTTAAACAATATCATGTATCGCCGCCTGGTAGTTTGACTCCATATGCTTACCTTTCTACGACTAGAATTAACACCAACTTTCTCACCGGTTTTGTTCCTGGCCGGGGAGTCGTGTCCTTGCACTCGATGTTAACTGATAGTGTCGACAATGATGCTGGCAAATCAAATCTGAATGATTTCTCGGGTATTTACTCCCAGGTGTTCATTCTTAGGGCCTATAGGCAGCTCTCACTGTGTGCATGGATGCGGTGCCCCGGCTTGGCACGTGTCTGGGGATCAAGTTGGTGATCGGTCACAGGCCATGGGTTCCAGGCAGCGATATATGAATCAATCTACTATATTAATAATAATAACACTTTGGCCGGCCTCTGACTTGTCGCGGTTCTTGGGTGAGAAGGCCTTGGCTACCCCTGTACTCCCAGCCGTCTCCCTATTCCCACGCGCTTCTTCTCTCCTCCCAACACTCGGAGACGAACTGCTTGATGACATCCCTTGCCCCATTCTTCCCAATCTATCCAATTAACATATTAACCCTCTCCTTTGAGTCTCTCACTAACCACATGCCATTCATTCTCCCATCCCACTTCCCCATTATACTCCCAGTGAATCTTATTCTTTTAGGCTGGTATTTTGGGCATTCTAGAAGAAAGTGTTTCAGGGTCTCCACAACGCCCAAATTACACATATTGCACTCCTTTCACTGTTTTTTACATTTTTTACCCTCAGCTCCAGGGACCGCGACCCTCAACTTGAACAACAGTGACCCCCAAAGGTTCCATTAAGGTACTCTTCAAAAACAGGCTTCTCTTTATCACGCAGGCCACCCAAAGACCTCTTTGATTTGACCCCCCCCCCCTTCTCTCTCTCTCTCGCCAATTAAGGTAACCATCCTCCCTGACCCTTTCTCTGACCAATTTGTTATCCTGGTTTGCTCCTTCGTATAGGTCCGAGATCTCCAATGAATAGTTCTCTAGTGGCTCCCTGACTTTGACCATCCACCCTGTCTTGATATTTGAGTTGAAAATTATCTGGAACATTCCTTTGCACCATCGGCTGTCGGGGAGATTTACCAACTAATTAAGATAACTGAGTTTCAATAAGTCTATCCTGTTCTTGATCCTCATCCACCCCATCTCACCCCTGATTTCTTCTAGCGCTGCGGCATTACTCGACCCCGTTATCTATCGGTTTGCATCATTCTGCGGGGTTTTCAACCTCTTTACAGCCGTTTGGTTTAGGGGCACCACTTCCGTACCATATGTTTTACTTGGAAGACCCACCATTTCCCAAATGGTTTTCCCCACGAAAACCTTATTGAAACTGTTTCTCCCTATAAGTTTCATTTGGTTAAGGATTGACCTCTCCTTCAGAATCAATTTATTTGTGTGGTTTCGGTAGATACCTCTTCCAGTGATGTTTATATTTACCCTCAGATACTCGTTGTCACCTGTCTCTTCTACACGAAGTTTGCTGCTACCTTCCGGAATACAGAACTCCCCCACTCTCCACGTTCGAGTGTGGTCCACTTTGCGGCCAACTGGTATAACTTTGCTCTTGCTTTCATTTACTTCGAGTCTCCATTTGCTCTCATTTTTCCCAACAATTCCCAGCATTTTCGCTAGCCCCTCTTCGCTTTCTGACACTAGCACCATATCGTCTGCAACAAAAATAGCCCAGGAATCTTGAAGTCCCCCAACTGCTATCTTCTCGTCGCTATGCAGGAGTTCATCTCTTCAACCTTTAATGTACAATGCAAAATGAATTTTCGAAAGGATACACTCCTGTTTTAGGCCTATCTCCATAGGCACAGGTTTTGTTATGTTACCCAGGCTAAGTTCACTCTGTACATCTTTATATACTACTTTCCGAATTCCAACAAACTCGCCTCCCAAGCTCGGAGTCTCAAGCTTTCGCAGCCTACCTTCCGACCATACTCTATCGTATGCCTTTTTAACATCCAAAAAGGCCATGAACATCTTTTTCTTTGTTGCTTTCGCGGATTCTATCATTTGGGATAGCGTGAAAATATGGTCAGTGACTCTCCTTCTCTTCCTGAAGCCATTCTGAATCTCTCCCAAAAACTTTTCTCCTCAATCACCTTCTCTTATCTCCCATACAGGACTTTACAGAAAACTTTTCCAATGTTGCTACTGACAGAGATCCCTCAATAATTATCCAAAACGTCTTTTCCCCCTTTTGGGGCCTCTTGCTTTCTATGGCTAAATTGAATAGGGCAGTTAGGCTTTCCCAGAGTTCCTCTTCCCCATTTTTGATAAAATCGTTAGGAATTTCGTCCATCCCTCCCGCTTTTCCATTCCTTAATTTTGAGATCATCTTTCGCACCTCCTCCCTTTTAATTTCGCTGCATACAAAATTCGATAGTTTTTCCTCGACCTGGTTCGGATTCTCCAGTGGGTTCCCCATGCTCCATCGATTATCGTTTACCTTTTCCAGTGCTTGACTAGTTCTGATGCAATTTGTTCTTGATCGTCTGTGACTCTGCCGTCTACTTTAATACCCTGTGGGTTCCTTCCTTTGCTCGCTTATTCGCCCATTTCCAAAATACTGTTATTCTTATCGTCCTGATAAGACTGCTATTTCGCACTCTCGATTACCGTCCTTAATCTTATTTACTTTATTTCTTCTTGTTGGTATTCTTCTTTTGCTACCATGGCCTCGTTGCTGTCCGCCCCCTTGAGTTTTCTGCTTCTCCTGTTTGCAGCACATTTAGTTTTTCTACCCTTTATGGCCCTTTTCAGTTCTTCGTTCACTCTGTACTCAAGTTCCCGTGTTGGCACCCTAATCTTTCCTACACTTTCCTTCCCTGCCTCCACTAGGCTCGCAACTATGCGTCGGCCATTTTCTGGACACTGCCCCTCTTGTGTACAGTTCACAAATCTCCTTAAAGCTTCCTTTGCTTCTTACTATGTTTTTGGCCCTGATCGTATCTGTAATTAAGTTGTGATCACTATCTAACTCCCTTTTACCCTCATCATCCATTTCTACCCATATCACCTCCCTCCATAAATTAATATCTGTGAGAATATAGTCGATTATTGATTTTCTGTCGTTCCGCTCCCAGGTCCATTTCCCCTCACACCTCGCGTCCCTGCTCAGAATCCTCAGACCGAGCTCATTTGTGAAATTCAACAGCTTCCTTCCATTCCTGTACTTTCTTGCCACCGCCCCATATGCCTGCTTCCTCTATGCCTTCTACCTTATCACCTATGTGTCCATTAAAATCACCCATCAAAATTATACCGAGCCCCCTGTTTTCTAGTTCTGTGATATTGGGCCTTGGTGTTGAGTATTTCGAATCATTCTACTCGAGTTTGCTTCCGTCCACCGCACAGTACACAATCCCAAGGGCAAAACTTTTGTTTCTTAGATTAATCTTTACCCATCCAATGTTTGTCGATACCTCAGCTGAGTTGCTGATCTCTTCCAGGTCTGTGATCAGCGACAGTTTAAAATCTTCAATAATGTACATGCCTACCCTCCCGCCTTTTTGGCCTTCCATTCGCCCTACCCATATCCACGCGCACCCCTTACTTGGTCTACCCATTCCTCGTGTCTTAACCACGTCTCGCTTAAGCCCATGACATCAAAGTCCTCTGCCTCGATCAATGTAGCAATTTCCTTTACTTTCCGGTGGAGACCCTGGATGTTGCTATAACCCACTTTCAGGGTACCGAGGTTCATTGGCTTCCGCCTACTGATCCCATTGTTTTCTGAGGCTAACCTTGGTAAACTTATTCTGCCCCCCCCCCCCACCCCTCGCTCTTATTCACCCCACCTGTGTCCACTCTTGCTATACTTGCCTCTGGCCTCCCATCCTGCTCCTCTTCAAAAAAGCCCGCGCTACCCGTAGAATTTTATCCCCTAATACCTGTTTCCCCATCCTGCTAAGATGCAGCCCGTCACGTCCGTACATGCTCGCGTTGCCCCAAAACGTGTCCCAGTTGTCAATAAAGGGTATTTCCAGGTCAACACCTCTAAGGACAGGAAGGACCTCGGAGACAACCACTCTTGCATTCCTACTCAACAGTTTGCTGACTAAACCTCTGTATGACACCAACAAACTTACCTTCTCTACCTGATATTGTTGGTCCCCACATGGGCCACCACTACCGGATCCGATCCTGACCCAGCCACATTACCATCTACCCAGGCCCTCGGATCCTCCACCTTCGCCCCCGGAAAGCACAAGACTGTTCGATTACAACCATCAGGACCACAGATCACATTGTCAATCCCACGTACAATGCTACTCCCCGCTATAATTAAAATTCTTCTTCTTCCCCCAGTTCCTATATCATCTGTAACTCGCCTCGTGTTGCATGCCGCTGGTCCCCTCTTTCTCTCCATCGCTCTCCTTACCCCATCTGACCTATCAACATCAGCAACAACCTCTTCCCCCTCAATGTCCCCCTCACTCTCATCCTCAGAGGCATCGGAATCTAACACACTGAACCTGTTTTCTAAACACCGCCTAGCAACCTTGGCAACCTTTTTTAAACATATTTTATTTCGAAATCAAAATGGCTAGGTAAACAGGCTAAGCCTATTTGAATACCTCACCGTTACATTGAAGGACTTACAAACAATAATGGTGCTTGGACGGGTGCATTGTGCGGAGCCAACTGTCTTCTGTGATTATTTAATGTATGTTGTATTTGTGACTGTATAAACTTATTATATCTTATCCCATGGGTTGGAGATTTCTTCAATGTACGTTTGGAAGGCCACAAACACTCTCTGATTAACTGCATTGGGCCAGGCTGGATTACTGTATAGAATATAACTGATATTGCTTGTTAGGTTCTCGATGTTCAGATGAAAAGACTGACGCAGGATACGAAGTTAGGACACGATGAGACGAAGTGACCCGCATCCTCATAATCATTTCCACAAGAACATTCAGTGTCGTTTGTTAAGAAGCGTTCGATTTTAATAATAAGCATTCAAGTCACTGCATCTCATTCAAAGTTTACTATGGAGTATTTGACCTCGTCCACAATCAGCATAATAATCCTTTGGAACTATCCTGTCATCTCTTCGAAGGGAACTTTTCAGAGACTTTAGTGAATCGCACGTCCGCTCCCAGGATGTTCCAGAATTCTACGGCCGAAGGCAGAAATGGATCAGAAAAGAGTCTGGTGAGACACTGTATTTCACGCGAGTTATCTGAAGAACGTAAGTGGTAAGTTGTAATATCAGTAATTCAATATTCAATATTTATTTAGTAATAAATGTACCTTAATAGCATACAATAAATTTGAAAGCACATGCGAGTTACAAATAGTGATACAAATTATAAACAATATGTATTGATTATGTGGTACAAAAATTACAAGGAGAGGGCATAGCCAGATTGGCTGTCTACCTGCCATCTCCTAAATACAAGTCGGATTTATCTCTTGGAGATCTGCAGATCACAAACAAATAATTTGTCTCTTTTAGTAAATATTACTACTTGTTCTATGAAATGTGGAATTGGCCAAATAAATTTACAATGTTCTGAGTATCCATCGCTTTCTGTTTAGTTAATTTAAGGGGAAAAAGAGCCAGAAGGCCTCATCTCACAGGAGACAACCAGAATTCGGCGGGAGGCGCAGCAGGGTGACAACCAAAGATTCGTCAAAAATACTGAACGACAATACAGAGACTCGCATGCCGAGCGAGACACCAAATCATCAGACACAGATCTGTCCCATCATCTTGTATCTTCCGAAAACATTTTTTTCGGAAGATACGGAAGATGTGTCGGGTGAGCCAATGTCTCACTGCTAAGTTTTCTTGACTCAATTGAAGTATTCAGAGAGTGACTGAAAAACGCTAATTGTTACATCACCATATCGCGCGCAATGTCCACACTTCACGAGAAATTGCCTTCAAGCGATGGAGAAATAAGCTATTGACCGACAAAGTTATTGGTCGACAATGTTATTGGCCGACAAAGTGATGAGATTCAGAGTCAAGCGAGTATTTAATCAAACGTTACAATCTTGGCAATAAGGATTTGAACAGGAGACAGAAGTGAGATAGGAGCCTGTTAGTAAGTTGGTTAAGGTCAATTTAAAAACATTTCTATCGTGTATATTCCGTATTTCATTGTTTAATTTGTTCCATAATAGTAGGTGATAAATGCCGATTCAAACACAGATGTACATGTACGTGTACATGTACACCTACATCGATGTACACCTCCATAGGATTTAGTGTTAAAATCGTGTACAGGTACACGATTTTAACGTTTTTTAGGGTGTTTTAGAATCGGCTTTTCCGATTCCAAATCACTGGATTCTATATACCAATCGCTCAAGAGTGCAAAAAACGCATGAAATTTTAAGGAAAAAGAGGTGTATCGTCTGTTTTAGAATCGGCAAATGGGTTTCCCCCATAGGATTCAGATTTAGGATTAAATTGCGAGCAAAAAAACCTCTTGCAGTTTCTAAATCATCATCTTGCTGATTCTAAATCATTCGTGTCTGTACACGATTTTAACACTGAATCCCTATGGAGGCGTACACGGAAATCCATTTGCGGATTTTACGTCAGAAATCGAATCGTGTACGGTACACGGAAAAGAGGTGATTTTGAACCGGCAAACCCACTGTCACAATGATAGTAAAACTAACACATGTTTTTGTTGTGATTGAATGAGGTTTTCGTTCAAAAGAGTAGACTATAAATATGAGCGTCAGTTTTAAAAAAGAGTTGCGTGAATGAAAGGCATTCGTTCAAAAGAGTCGACTATAAAATATGATCTGTAAAAATAGACATTTGTGTTTTGTTTCAATGTAACGAAAAAGAAATTGAGTTTAGAGACAATTAGAGAAAAAAATCAGAGGTAAAAAATCGTTTGTTCGCGTTTGTCACTATTAATTTTTGTGAAGTAATCTTAATAAACACTTAATGGAATGTTTGATGAAAAATGTTGCTCATGTTTTTCTTGTGGCGTGAATGAAGGTTTTTCGTTTTAATGGATCGTTTTAATAATGTATAAATAAAACGCATTTTCCACTCAATTAGGTTTGAGTGGTAAATTTTTAATATATTCATGATAATGATCAGAGATTTGAATGAATGAATGAATGAATCCCTTTAACGTTAAATTAGAAAAAACAGTTTCTTTTATGTGCTAGAATGTTTTTAACTGTCTTCAAAGGTTCTCTCTTAATTCGACATTGAGTGAATGGTTTTTTGATATATGAATGGAATTCCTTTTAACAAACGTAAATTACTCTCAAATGCGTTAAATCAGAAACCGGTTTATCATGTGCTTAAAACGTTTTTAAACTTTCAAGTTTTTCCCAATTCAATCAATACTGAGTTGAGATATGAATTTTTTAGTTATTATATTAAAGACAGAAAGATTTTTATTAACTTAAAACATAAAAATATAATTATACATTTAATTTTGAAAATAATAAAATAACTCGCATTAGCATACTTGAAGGAACATTAACAATTAAAAACGAAAAATGTTTTTACAGATGGATTCTAGGCGCCGAGATCAAATTTTAGACAAGTATGGACGTGCTAAGAAGGGCATTCAGTCGGCTGACAGAAGCAGACGTCTTGGTGAGATTGAACTCAAACGCGAAGCCACAAAACTATTTAAACCCGTGACGGAGGGTCAAGAGCGAAGCAGGAAGGAGATAGTCGAAGAATTGAGACCCATAAAAGAGAGTTCTTTGAGAATGGGTTCGTTGCCCGGTAGTTTTGGAAATCGGCATTCCGTTCAATCTACACCGGATTACGTTCCCACGGGAATTCAAACATACTTGAGCCAGAGCGACGATACAGCTTCGACTATCACCACTGATAGCGTCGTGTCGTCCGAGGATGGCGGTAAGAGAGATCTGTTGTATGGATTTTATAAGGATTCGGACGGTAATACTTTTATCGGCGGCACAGAAGTAGAAATAGGTGATGATGAATTAACCGTGGGCTCGAATAGATACGAATTAACTGATGGACTGCACAGATTGCTCCTTTAGCCTAGTGATTACACGGAACAGGATTTCGACAATTACGGCGACATTCTGGTTCAGACCCACGCCATGAAGAGAAATAACGATGCCAGAGAGACGAGACCCAAAGCCAACAGAGGTTACAAGTGGACGAAAGTGGTGAAATCCATATGGGATATGAATAAGAAGTTCGTCGAATCGGTGACTGGAAAAGGGGTGAAAACCACTTTTCTTCCGAGCGATTCTGACTCTCTGTCTCAGAGATTGAGTTTGTTGATGGCGAGCAGACAGGCTGGTAACACAGGATTAGATAATCAGATAGGTACTATATCTGACGAATTGTTAAGACAGAAAGTTTTGAATAAAAAACCATTATAAAAGGCTGATGAACGAATTGAAGGATTGATGTATATATATAATAAGTAGAGAGAAACAAACAAACAAACAAAATATACAAAATAAAACAGTAAATTTTTACACTAGAATAATAAAAGTATTTAAACAACAAAACGATTTACCAGTGCAAAAACAAAATATATTATAAAAATAAAATATGTTGGTGATAAAGAACAGGGGATACGTCAGAACTTATGTTCAAGGCGGTTCTGGCATCGTCGATTCTATAATGCGAGCGTTCACGAGCGATGCGGGTAGAAAACTCGCATCGACCGCGTTTGAGGTCGGTAAGAAGACGGCTTTGGATGCTAGTAAGAAAGCCGCTTCTGAAGCCAGTGGTAGGATAGCTTCTGTGGCTAGCAAGAGGGCAGCCGACGCGTTGATCGGCAAGTTGATCAGTCCGCCGGCGAAGCGAGCTGCGTTAGAGCGAACGCCGAAAAGTTGGAAAGATTTTAAGGATGCTGTGGTACCCATACAAGATTTAGCCAAAATGACGAGTGGATCCGGATTGAAGAGAACTCGCGACGGTGTAATATAAAATAATATTAAAGCAACTGAGTTTGAAAAACAT
Source organism: Pictodentalium vernedei (assembly GCA_031216915.1). Lineage (NCBI taxonomy): Eukaryota > Metazoa > Mollusca > Scaphopoda > Dentaliida > Dentaliidae > Pictodentalium > Pictodentalium vernedei. Next base: position 74,002,176 of record CM062297.1, read on the forward strand.
AAAAAAATTGTGTTTGAAAGAATCTAAAATAACAAACAAAAAAACAAAACAAAGATGAACATTAATGATATGTCTTGGAACGACGCCGCGACCAAGAGGTCGAATAACGAGTTCTTTCCCAAAAGCATAGGAGGCTTGATAGTGGGAAAATCGAATTGTGGAAAGACCAATCTGTTGATGAATCTGTTGTCCCGACCTGACTGGTTGGATTACGACAGATTGTTCGTGTTTGGCAAGAGCTTGTTTCAACCCGAATACAGATTGCTTTGAGAGTGCATGGATCGTTGCCCAAGGACGTCATAGTCAGAATCTTTGACAGTAGGGAGGAATTCGACAAGAGTGAAGCTCCACTTTCGACCATTTTGGACGGTGCGGCGATGGAGCTGATGAAGAGAAATGCATCTTCGAACGTCGAGTGTCGATTTTATGAGAACGCTAGTGACGTTCCGAATCCTAGAGAATTGAAATCAGAAGATAAGAATCTCATGATTTTCGACGATCTTCTTTTGAAGAGACAGAACCGATGCGAATCGTATTACGTTAGGGGTCGACACAGCAACGTGGACTGTTTCTACCTGTCGCAGAACTATTTTCGATTGCCCAGACAGACGATAAGGGAGAACGCTAATTTTCTATGTCTCTTTCGCCAAGATCTCAAGAATCTCAATCACATCTACTGCGACCACGTCGCAAACGACATGAGCGTGGCAGAATTCAGGAGATTCTGCAAGAGGGTTTGGGATGGAGGACTTTACAATTTCGTCGTGATCGATTTGACAAGCGAATTTAATCGCGGAAAATATCGGTGCGGATTCGACAAGTTTTATTTTTCTGATGATAATAAGATAGAGCGTGAAAATAAAAATAATTTAGAAAATAATAAATCTTCAAATAATTAGTTTTGAAAAAAATAAATTAAAATATAATGTTGGAACAAGGAAAATTGTTAGAACGGATAGCCGAGAATACGGCTGCAAAACAATCCATTCAAATCGTGTTGAGTGGCGATTCGACTCGATTCACTACGAAATTCGAACCTTCCATCGAATTGAATAGAGAGAAAAGATACGAGATGGCGTTGGTGAATCTGGAGACTTATTATTCCTTTCCCAACGTCACCGAAAAAAATAACTCGTTCAAGTATTCCGACGGAGTGGATTGGTTGGAGATTCGAATTCCCAAAGTGAGTTACGACATAGACGATTTGAACAATTACATTCAAACGCGAATGAAGATGGATGGAAAGGGAAGCAACAAGACCAGACTCACTCCCAATCCTAATACCTTACAGACGATGTTGGATTTGGAAGAAAATTTTCGAGTGGATTTCAACATGGACGATTCTATAGGCAAGATGTTGGGATTCGATCGAAAGATGTATCGAGGCCACGCGTCATCTGAAAATACGGTCGACATTCTCGCAGTCAATATCATTCTGGTGAACATGGACGTGATTGCTGGAAGCTGCGTGAATGGTAGCGCTCAACCGACGATCTATTCCTTCTTTCCAAACGTGTCGCCGGGTTATAAGATCGTGGAGCGACCTCAAAATTTAGTTTATCTACCAGTGATTTTAGACACGTTGTATAGTCTCAAAACCACGTTGACGGATCAAAATGGTGAACTGTTAGATCTTTGTGGAGAGAGGGTGACGATACGATTTCACATAAGAGAAATATAAAAGCAAAAAAAAAAAAAAATATTGTGTATATATATAGATAACAAAAATAGAATAAACGCAATATTAATTTTACAAAATTATTTTAATATAAATAATTATTATTAAACAAGAAAACAATTGAAGTAAATATATTTTAAAAAAGAATTATGACAGAATACGTGAAAAAAAACGTGAACATATCCGCAGGACAGAGGAAGAAACTTGAGAGAGCGTTAAGAACTCGAGGCGAGGCGGTGAAATTCAAATTCACTCACGAAGATCTGACAAGAGGCGGTCAGGATTCGATCGCCTGGACCAAAAGTCAAATCAAAAGGATGGAGAAAGCGATTCGTGATGGAAGAGGGTTGACGGTGAGATTGAGTCCGGCTCAATTGAGATACAATTTGAGAATGAAAGGTGGTTTCATACCGCTATTGGCAGGAATCGCCGCAAAAGCATTACCCTTCGCCGCAAAGGCACTACCCTTTCTTGGAAAGACTCTCAGCATGGGAGCTCTCACGGGACTCGCAAGTTCGGCAGTTGAGAAATTAATGGGTGGCAGTGGACTGTTTTTGAAGAAGGGAGGAGCCGTGTGTCGCGTCCACGTAGACGACAGCGGTAAAGGATTGTATCTAGAACCCATTATAGGTGGCAACTCTTTGAGTGGAAACGGTCTCTATCTGAAGAATGGACAGAATGTTGAGCGACTCGGCAAAGGTTTGTTGCTTGGTGAGAATTCGTCATTCAAGAATATACCGATTTTGAATATGTTATTATAATATAAGAAAAACATTATATAATTATATAAAATATAAATCATAGAAATTATAAAATAATATATATAAAATGGATAAAAAGGTGGAGAAACAATTAGACGATAATGATGAATATCGTGAGACAGAGTGCGAAAAAAGAAAGATGTGGAAAAATGGTTAGACACTAATGATGGATATTTAAGGAAAGAACTGATGAAAGAGTTAGATAAACAGCGGGATAGACGGTTGGAAATGAAAAGAATGAGACGCTTTCCACCATCACCACTTCCTTCTGAAGAGAATGGTAATAATGCGAGTGTTACCAAGCGATGCACACCATTCGTTCATAATTATGATTCGGATAAACAAATGTGTTGTTATAAAAAACGTAGCATATCACAAAAAAAAGAAAAGAAGAATCGATGCTGAAATTTAAGAAAAAAGGAAACGTTATTATATTATATGGGTAATAGTGAAGAAGGAAAACAAAAAAAAAAGTAATGAGATCTAAAGATTATCTCATTACTTATTTTTTCCTTTTTCTTCGCTAAAAAAAAAATCAATCTCTCTATTGTTTATATTTCCAAGCTCGTTATTAGCATGTTGACACTCATGTTTTCAAGATGATCTCATTATGTTTTTTTTCCTTCTTCTTCGCTAAAAAAATCAATCTCTCTATTGTTTATATTTCCAAGTCTGTTATTAGCATGTTGACACTCGTGTTTTCTCCTTTTTCGCAAATGTGTTGAATGTTTATCTTTACTCTTCTGAGTTTTGTTACTTCAGTCAACTCGCTCTCACCACCCAATTTCTTCGCGAGTTCAAATGAGATGTTTGGAAATATGTAACTTCCATAGGGCAATGTCAAATCGTCCTTGTCGAATTCTCTATCTTCGGCGCTGACAATGTTCTGCAGATCGCTTTTGTACTCGTAAAACAAATCAAGCGTGGCTTCGTCCAATTTCAAAGGCATGCGATATTTGTCGTATTTGTGCTCTAAGCCCTTCGTCTCGACCTCGTTCAATTCGATGGGATCGTGTTGTTGTAATCTATAGATTTTAAAACCTAATTTCTTACACATTTTGACTCGTTTCAATTTCAATTCGCATCTTTTAGGTGTTGTTGTCGTTATGATCGATTATTTGTTTTTTTTTGTTTTATGAATTCTTGCAAATAATGTATATTTTAAATTTTGTATTTAAATAATAATTTGTTAAAAAAGTTTGTTTGTTTTTTTTTTGCTCTTTATATATATATAAAAAAAAGTTGTTTTTTTAATTTTTAATTTTCTTTAATGTAAATTTTTTTAGTAAAAGTTTTTTTCTCTTTATATATATATAAATAAAAAGTTAAATTTTAACATTTCAATCTCTCTATTGTTTATATTTCCAAGTCTCTTATTTGCATGTTGACACTCGTGTTTTCTCCTTTTTCGAAAATGTGTTGAATGTTTATCTTTACTCTTTTGAGTTTTTTTACATCGGTGAATGTGCTCTCACCACTCGATTTGCCCACGAGTTCGTGTGAGATTTTTGGATATATGTAACTTCCATAGAACAACATCAAATTGTCCTTGTCGAATTCTTTATCTTTAGCGATGACGATTTTCTGCAGATCGCTTTGGTACTCATAAAACAAATCGAGCATGGCTTCATCCAATTTCAAAGTCATCTTATATCTGTCGTATTTATGCTCTAAGCCCTTCATCTCGATGTTGTTCAATTCGATGGGATCGTGTTGTTGTAATCTATAGATTTTATGACCGAATTTCTTATACGTTTCGACTCGTTTCAATTTCAATTCGCATCTTTTAGGTGTTGCTGTCATGATCGATTATTTGGGTTTTTTTTTTGTTTTATGAATTCTTGCAATAATGTATATTTTAAATTTTGTATTTTAATAATTTGTTTAAAAAGTTCTGTTTTTTTTTTTTTGCTCTTTATATATATAAAAAAAAGTTTTTTAATTTTAATTTCTTTAATGTGAAAAATTTTTTTTTGTAAAAGTTTTTTTTCTCTTTATATATATAAATAAAAAGTTAAATTTAACATTTCAATTTTAAAAATTTTTAACAAATTATCATTAAATACAAAAATTCGAAAAAAAATATTCTTACAAACCCAATTTTGTGGTAAAAACAAAGATCAAGTCCAAACATCCGAATTATAGTTTAGAACGTGCAAGACTTCAAACGCTTAAAAATTGGTTTTCGCATCTTGCTCAAAAACCCGAAGATTTAGCTGCTGCGGGTTTCATTTATGCGGGTAAAAGTGACAGAGTTAAATGTTTTTGTTGCAAAATACATTTAATGAATTGGGAACCTAACGACAGACCTTTGGTAGAACACATAAATAATACCAAAGGTCGTTGCGATTATTTGAAGAAGATCCAGTCATTGGGATTGATTAAAATTGAAGACGAAGAATGGGAAAGAAATAAAAACAAGAGTTTATTAAGGGGTATTTTACAATCTGGATACACGAAGGAACAATTGTACAATACATTGAATCACGCAAACAAGACATTATCTCAATTCTTGACTTTAGAAGATTTGATTCGATTCATGAAAGAAGCAGACGAGTTTTAGAACGTGCAAGACTTCGAAAGTTTAAAACTTGGCCTTCGCATCTTGCAGTTATCATCATCTATTGAGAAGGAATCGGGTGACATGAACACGTGTCTGCTTCGTGGAAATTTGTTTTGAACCTCGTGCGAGACTTTGCATAAAAGTCGTAAGAGTTCTATTTGTCTTGAACCTTCTTCTTCTTTTTTAATAGTTCGAATGACATTGTCGATTAATTTTTGTTCGCTAGTAGTATTATGATTCGATTTTCTATCGCAAATCGTATCGTTTTCTTTCAAAACGCGTAAATATAAATTACGATTTTTTTCTTCTTGGTTTTTTTGGAGAATAACGATTTATTAAACAATGTCGACGTTTATGTCGAGATTCCGTTGTGGATGTTGTCGTCATGATCGATTATTTGTTTTTTTTTTTGTTTTACGAATTCTTGCAAATAATGTATATTTTAAATTTTGTATTTAAATAATTTGTTTAAAAAGTTTTGTTTTTTCTCTTTATATATATATAAATAAAAAGTTAAATTTTTAACATCCTTTTTTTCTCGTATTAATTCAATTTTTTTTCACGTTAAGGAACATAAAAAAAATTGATTAATTTCATCAAAAAAATATTTTTGACAAAAAATATTCTTACAAATGGAGCAAACAGATGAAAAAAAAAAGGGAAAATTTAAATGAGAAAACTGTACCTCAGTTAAACGAGATTTGTAAACTATTAAAAATTTCAGAAATCATAGAACTAAATCAAAAAAAATTGAAGTCATACAGAAATATTTGTGAAACGATGGAAAGGCAAACGAAATGCCGATAGCAACGGCGTCAAAAAATGCATTGGTTGCGAAAATGAGAAGAAGAAGAAAAAGATAGTAAAAGGAATCGAAATGCCGACAACGAAAAAAACCAAAAATGTTTCGATTGTGAAAAATAAGAAGACAACTAAATGAAAAGCCGTTGAAGAACTTCAAGTTTCCAAAGAAAAGAAAACAAAAACTAAAACGAAAACGAGTGATGCACTTCAGATTCTAGGCAAACGAGATATATCGAGCGAAATTCGACGAGCAATAAACGAAGGGAAAGGAAAAGAATATCTACCACGACTCGCCACAGAACTATTTCAATCGAAGTCTGCAGAATGGGAGAGTGCGATCAAGGGCATTTTTAAAACTTTCGACGTGGTTCCCTCGTTGAAGAAAATCGATAAGAAAATGTTCATGGAACGGGTGAAGAAAAAAGTATTGGATTTGTTTCACAAATACATGAACGTGGGACTAAAAATTAAGATGATACTCCATTGCGTGATGAATAAAATCGACGTGAAGTCCGGCGAGAGCATCGTGAAAAATGCATATTTCAGATCTAACGTCGAACCCGTATTTCGAGGTTCAGATTTATCAGACGTTTTCGAAAAGATGAAAGACAAGATGTTGATGTCTCTCGCAAATTATCAACATGAAGGTAGTAATTGGACGTTTGATGAGGTGTTGAAACTCGAAATTCAGATAACTAAAAACGATTCATTGAAAGGGTCTTCCTACGTGAAATTACCGTATTTCTTAACTAAAAAACATGCCGTGGTCAACATGAGAAATAAAGATGATCAGTGTTTTAAATGGGCAGTTACCTCCGCTTTATACCCTGTCAAAACGAACCCCAAAAGAGTTTCTCATTACAAGGAGACTTCTAAAAATCTCGATTGGACCGGAGTGACTTTTCCAATGCAGTTAAAACACATCAAACGTTTTGAGGCTCAAAATCCCACCGTAGCGGTGAACGTCTTGGGATGAAAAACGAACGATCTTTCCTCTCAGACAGACTTCATATCTCGAAAGAGAAAAGATGATTATTTTATTATTGATTTCGAATGAGGACAATCGTCATTATTGTTGGGTTAAACATCCGGGCCGATTACTGTCGAGACAAAATAATAAACATGAACATAAGGTATGTTTATGTTGCAACTGCATGAATGCGTTTCACAACAAAAAATCGTTAGCGAAACATCAGGAATATTGCAACGAAAATCAAGGTGACGCCGTCGAAATGCCTAAACCTAACACCATAGTGAAGTTTGAAAATCACAATAGAAGGTTAAAAGTACCATTCGTCGTGTACGCCGATTTTGAATGTTTCACCACGAAAATGAGTTCCTGAGTTCCCAACGCTCTTCAAAGGTACGTCGAAAGATATCAAAAACACATACTTTCGGGCTATTGCATTTACGTGAAATGCGCTTTCGACTCGCAACATGATATGGGTCCCTTCACCTACACGAAACAGTATGAACACGACGACATGTCCCAAAGGTTCGTGGAAGAGTTAGAATTGAAAATTCAAATGTTATATGACAAATTCAAAACTGCGGCGAAAATGGTCATCACGCGAGAGCAGCAGGACGAAAATAACAGAGCCACCAAATGTCACATATGCAGACAATTGTTCGACGAGAATTTGGAGGAAAATAAGAAGGTTAGAGACCACGATCATTACACGGGTCTGTATCGCAGTCCGACTCACAGCAAGTGTAATTTAAAATATCGAGATGCCGCTTTCTATCCGGTGATGTTTCACAATCTCTCTGGTTACGACAGTCATCTGTTCATGAAAAATCTCGGCACCTCACACGAAGAATTAAATTGCATCGCGAACAGTGAAGAAAGATACATTTCCTTCACGAAATGGAAGCTCATGGAGAACAAAAGAGTAATCAACGGAAATACGTTGGAAGAAAAAACGAAATCCATTCGTAGAGGCATACGTTTCATCGACAGTTTTAAATTCATGTTGACCGCTCTGGAAAAATTAGTCGATAACAAATTTAAAATCACGAGCGAACATTTCGGAGAACGTGTAGATGTCACATTGAGGAAAGGATTCTATCCTTACAATTACATGAATGATCTAAAGAGATTCGAAGACACCGCACTACCTTCGAAAGAAGATTTTTATTCGAAATTATACGAATCCGACATTTCCGACGAGAATTACGAAAATGCCAAAAACGTGTGGAAATCATTGGATATGAAAACCATGAGAGATTATCACGATCTCTATCTGAAGACTGACGTTCTGCTCTTGGCAGACGTGTTCGAAAATTTTCGAGACGTCTGTCGTCGAAATTATGATCTGGATCCCGCTTGGTATTTCACCGCACCCGGTCTGGCGTGGGATGCTCTGTTGAAGACCACCGAAGTCCAATTGGAATTATTATCCGACATGAACATGTTGCTCATGTTCGAAAGGGCTGTGAGAGGTGGCGTCTCGATGATCTCCCACAGATATTCTGAAGCTAACAATCCCTACATGAAAGAAGGTTTTGATTCGAAATGATCAAATAAATACATACAGTATTGGGCCGCTAATAATCTGTATGGTTGGGCTATGAGTCATCCTTTACCGATCAGAAATTTCGAATGGGTGATGGAACCGGAAGAGATGCAAAAATGGAGAGACTATCCTTGCATTTTAGAAGTCGATTTGAACTATCCAGAAGAATAACACGATCTACACAACGATTATCCGCTGGCCTCCGAACGAATGGAACCGAACGAAGGAGACGAGGAAAAACTCATTCCCAATTTATTTAACAAACGTAACTACATCATCTACAGCAAGAATTTGAAACAATACATCGATTACGGGATGAAATTAGTCGACATACATCGCATCATTCGATTCGACGAAAAGCCTTGGATGAAAAAATACATCGATCTCAACACGAATCTCAGAATTCGAGCCGAGAACGATTTCGAAAAAGATTTCTTCAAACTCATGAACAACTGCGTGTACGGTAAATCAATGGAAAACATCAGGAAGAGAACCGACGTTCGACTCATCACGTCTGAGAAAAGAGGTAAAAAATTAGTGGCAAAACCCAATTACAAACACTGAACCATACTCAACGAAAATCTAGTAGCCGTTCACATGCAAAAGACGCACCTGAAGTTTGACAAACCGTATTATCTCGGACCGATCATCTTAGATATCAGCAAGCAATTGATGTACGAGTTTCACTACGATTACGTCAAACGAAAATTTGGTGATAAAGCCAAACTACTGTTCACCGACATGGACAGTTTAGTTTACGAGACAGAGACGAAAGACATCTACCAAGATATATCTCTGGACATGGCCGCATGGTTCGACAACGAGCAATTATCCCGTCGATCACCCGTCCAACATTCAATCGAATGACAACAAGAAGGTGTTGGTTAAATTTAAGAACGAGAGCAGCGGTAAACAAATCGTCGAATTCGTGGGCTTGAGACCCAAACTGTATGCTTATCATCTAGAAGATGAAGAGATCAAGAAGTGCAAAGGGGTTAAAGCGTGTGTGGTGAAGAAAAACATATCTTTCCAAGAGTATAAAGATTGTCTGTTAGGAAGTGGTCCGGTGTGTAAGACTATGAACTCGATTCAAAGCGAAAATCACGACTTGTATACCGAAATAGTCAAAAAGATTTCGCTGACGGCCGACGATGATAAGAGCTTCATGTTAGATGATAAAATAAGCACTTTGGCATGCGGACATTGGATTTCGGATCTAATTAGAGACGATATGAATGTGGATGATTGGATTCCAGATATGATTGTGGATGATAAGATTCCAGATATGATTGTGGATGATAGGATTCCAGATATGAGTAAGGATGATAGGATTCCAGAAAATCAAGAGGAATTAGATGGATTCGAAATTATAGAAATCGATAGAGACATCGAGAGAATTAGTTTAAAAAGAAAAAGAAAAAATTTTAAAAAAAATAACGTAATTTTTAGTGAATTATAATAAATAAATAAAAAAAAAAAATATATATACGCATTTATGAATAAGAAAATAGAGATATCCGTAGAAGGTGTCGTCTTACCTAACGAACCCCTATCCAACATCGATCTGTCGAATGCAGCGAAGAATTTGAAAATCAAAGATTTCCTAGGCGTGTTTTCCAGAGATGCTTTGCCGAAGAGAAGACCTCGACAATCGGAATGCGGAATTTTAAATCTAGATGATTCATCGGGTGAAGGCACTCACTGGGTGGCGTGGTTCAAGAACGGGAAGAAGAAAAATTATTATTTCGACAGCTACAGAATCTCGCCGCCGAAAGAAATAAAGAACTATTTCAACAAATCGATGGTTCGTTACAACACGGAACGAGTGCAATCACCAGATCAAGTGTTTTGCGGTCACCTGTGTCTCTATGTTCTCAAGAGATGGTCTGAAGGAGATCAGTTTCAAGACATTCTCAATGATTTACATTAGAGAGAGATTTTTTTTATAGTATATATAAAGATAAAAAAATTATTTTAAAAATTTTTAATCAAATAAAAACGAAAAAATAAAAATAAAATAATTCATTTTTAATAAACTGCGTTTTGAATATATTTTTTCTAAAAACAAAAAATCTCACAACAACATGCCAGTCGATAAATTTGGTAGAACTGACGATGAAAAAGTCAACCTAAGAAAGAAGAGGAAGACGTTCGAAGTCGACGATGGTTACGACATTGCCAGCTTGGATGAACGTTACGTTCGGAGATACGAACCTCGAGAGGAACCTTTGAACATGAACGATAAGAAGCTCTGCAATCTTCCCGTGTCGATAGATCTCGCAGATGCTGCAACTAAAAAATATGTCGACAGGGGGAACGCCGATTTCGAACGAATCATGCTAGATAATTACGTGGATAAAACCATGACCAACGATCTCGATCTGAAATCCAAACTTTTGGTGGACATCACAAATCCCCTAGATCCCACCGATGCCACGACCAAGAAATACGCTGACGACTCTCACGCGGGATTCAGCAAACACCTGAGAAATAGATACGTTCAGAAAACGATGCGCTTGAAATTGAACGCCAATTCTAACAAGATAACGAACGTGACCACTCCCACGAATCCCAAGGATGTGGCGACCAAACACTACATAGATCTGGAACAGAGAAAGTCTGACAGACAAGAAATGAAATCAGATCTGAATGCGGGATTCAACAAGATATTGAATCTGTCGAAGGTCAACGACACGGATGCGGACTCAACCGTGGTCAACAAGGGCTACGTAGATTCTGATGTGATACGATCACAAGAATACCTAGAATCACAAGTGGATGATCTCTACCTGAACAAACAATCTGGCGGAACCATGGAGGGTGGTATCGACATGAACGGTAAGAATTTATTCGGACTCAGTCACGATCCTGAATTCGATTCCAGCACAGTCAGCAGAAAGTACATGGACGACAACTCGGTCTGGATAAAGGGTGACATCATGGAAGGTAAACTAGACATGGGTGGACACACGCTCACGAATCTACCGGATCCCGTGAACATGACGGATGCCTGCACCCTGATTTCAGTGGTGGAGAAAGTCAAATATGCTAGACAATTGATCACCGTGTGGGCAGAGGAGGCCGGCACCTTAGATGAGGGAAAAGCTGAGTGGTCTTTCGGAAATGGAGGTAGCGGATCGAAACATGGTCAGGTGGGATATCCCATGCCGCTGAGAGGTGAAATCCTTCGAATGAGTCTGGCTTCTTCGGATTTAAATAACAGAGCAGTCGTCAATCTCATGGTGAATGGAGTAGAGAGCGATAAGAGATACAGCGTCAAAAAGACTGAGAATCAACACGCAAATGTTAGCATGTTCGGCACGCCTCTCAAAGTGAACGCTGGAGACAGGATTAATTTCGTTACGAAAACCAATAATCCCGAAGCCGCCACTTCCATGGTGAGTCTACTGATCGAACTAGTTCCTTTGAACAAACAGTGAATGCGTGGAAAATAATGAATTAAAAAAAATAATGTGTGATTTATTAAAAACAAAAAAAAAAGTAATGAGATTTAGAAAGATGTTCAATCTCTCTAGATCACGTTACTTTATTTATTTTTTTTTTTGAGGTTTTGTTTTAATACGTTATTTCTCATAATGTTTCATCTCGTGAAATTGGATCACCTATCTCGAAACACGCGTCAACATCTATTTTAGCATTTCGAAGAGCTTTTATAAATTCTCGAAAAGCAGTCGGTCCTCTATACGTCAACGTGTCTAAAAGTTTTCTGGTCTTATCTTCTATCAAGATTTTACTTTCGATTTCACGTCTCATATAATCAGTCAATATCAAAGGTTCTGTTTCAACTAAAGTGTCTAGAATTATTGCTAACGAATCTTGCGAAATATTTTTAATCAAAACACGTCTGTTTCTTCTTAAGTATTCTCTTTCTTTATCATTCATTTTTATAATAATTTGTTTTAATTTTTATTTATATATATTTTTTTGTTTTTTCACACTCGTCTCTCAACGAATGATCGACATCTTATTTCCATCCGATTTGAATTGTAATTCTCTGTCTGACAGGACCAGGGCAAAGGCTTCGGTTTTTCTCGGAACGTTCCTATCGGATTGCATCTTGATCTGAATGTCTAAGACGCTACTCTTGAGTCGTTAACTCTGTTTACTGATGTCGAATACGAACATGGGATACATCGAGTTGTATTCGCCGGGAGATATGTTAGGATTGCTCATCAATTCGTCTAGACCGTGATACTTCTTTCTAAACTCAGCGGCGTCGCCGTACAGTCTGCAGAAATCGTTCCTGTCGAACGACGCGTTGTAATCAATTGCTGGATATCTCGTGGCGTTCAGAAACACTTACATGTTTCTCAAATGGCAGTGATCGAACAACAACGCATTCTTTTCCTGAGACCCATCCCTATCGGTCTGAAACGCAACCATGATGAAACGCGGTCTCTCGGAAGCGGATTTCACCATCAATCTCCAATCGAAGTGATTCGTGGAGGGAGGAATGCTAGCCGTGTCGCACTGTCTCATTCTAAATCCCACGGGTGATTTACTCTTGGATTCTATGATCTTGTAGAGACGCGCTTTTTCCACTATTGAAGGCTCCACGTGGGGAACGAGCCACAATATCTGGTGTAGAGTTATCTTACCCACATTGGTCGCAGTGAGTCTCACTATTGCGTTGTCGTCTCCTTTTCGAATCAACATCAGATTGTGTTTGAATCTGTACATGATCTTGTTGTAATTGTCCGCAAATCCGAAGATGTGTTTCAAAGGTATCCTGAACGAAAACGTTCCTTTAGGTCTGGACGTCTTGACGACGTAGTCGAATATCAAGGCGGCGCCGGCGCTAGCAGGGCCGACGGTGTCTTTCACCCACAACTGATTAAGTCCTCTGGATTTCGAAAAATCATCAGGATACGTCAAGAGTCCGAACATCGTGGTGGCCTGACCGGGATGAAACACAGATTCTATCTCTTGTCTGGATAGCATGTATTTTATATTACTGAATAGATGCATGATGCCATTATTGGCTAGAGTAACCGTGTCGTCGTCGGCGTAGTCACTCCCATCTTCCTTGGTGAGACGTCCCTGCACCACTATGTAACTCTCGCTAGGATGTATGAATAGATCTTGAGTTTCGACGTTGATTCTTATCTCTCCCGCATTGTTCAAACTCGTTCCGGTTACCGGTTCGTATTCGTGAGCCTCATATTCTTGAATACTTTCATCTTTCACTATGCTTTGTGCTATATCTAGTATATTTGTCATTTTTAAAGGATTTTTGTTTTTTTTTGTTTATTAATTAACTTGCTTTCTTTATCTAAAAATAGTTTTTAATTATTTTTATTATTATTTTTATCTCTTATATATATGTATAAACAAGAAAATGTTAAAGAGAGTAAATAAAACAAATTTGTTTTCTTATCAAAACTTTGTCTTCTGTAATTTTGTTCGTAAAACTTTCTGATGATCTCTTCTCCATCCAAAGCTTCAATTTCATAAGTCACCGGATCGGTGTGAAATATTTTGATTATCATGAAGATTTCCGAGGTCCATCGAGGAGTATAACCCTTTTCGAAGTGCTTCTTATAAGCGTAGATTCTCACTCGATCACCGACCGCAAATTTCGGCGTTCTAGACTTCTTCCTAATCTTAGATCTTTCAGGATATAGATTCGCGTAGACCCGTTTTTCATTTCGAGGATCGCTAGCTTCCACAGGAGTCATCTTGATCGATCTGTGTCGCGTGTTGTTGTAATCTTTGACCAGACCGTTCAGAGCGTATATGTATTTCTTGGTCGAATTCGCCGTGAAGTATCTGTGCATCTTTTCCTTCATCGTTCGATTCCAACATTCCACCACACTGGCTTTTTCTTCGTTTTCGATCGAGTAGAGGTCGACCAATCGATGAACTTGCTTGTTGTAGAATTCCTTTCCCTTATCCACCCAATATTTACTCGGTTTTCGAGAAGACGAGTCGAACACGCTCTTCAGAGCCTCGGCGACGCAAGGTCCCGATTTATTCTTCAAAGCTCTGATCCAACCGTATTTGGAAAACACGTCAATGACCGTCAATAGATATTTGACACCCTCGTTCCACCTCGAAAACGATCTCATGTCGACCAAGTCGGCAGACCAAATATCATCCAAACCCTTCACGAACACCCTTCTCTTTCGAAATTTACGCACGATGGGTTTGTGTAACTCCACGGCCAATTCGCTCGTCAATAATCGTTTCTTCCTCTTCTTTTCAGATGCACTTTTTTTTGAACGCCCCATCCGAATCGACGTTTTGCACCGATCAGATTGCCGACCAGCGAACGTTCTATCTTCTCTCTCCTGGTCGGATTCGATATGCCTCTCAATTTCCTCAACATGTTTTTATCGCAGACGTCGTTGCGAGTCTTGGTGTCGGGTTGTCCGGCGTAGCACAGATCGTGATCATACGCGGCCGCGTCCACCCTATTCACAGGTTTGCTCCAAGATTTGGGAGTCAGATCGGCGTTCAGTCTCTTGTTCAATTTCGTTCCGGGTCCCGTGAAACTGTAACAGGGCAGATGCATTTTGAAAGGTAGATTATTGATCATTTTATTTGCGATGCCTTTACCTTTGCTCGCGTTCTTTTTTTTGACGAATCGAGTCTTGATAGAACCACACACGTCGCAAATTCCCCGAAGCATCTGTCTGTCGTTTTTAGTTCGTACTTCTCGAGAATTACTCGTCTCGCTAACTCTCTTGCACCTTACGCAATACATTTTTAGGAGTTATTTAAATTAATTTCGTTTTTATTTTATATATAAATTTAATAATTAATTAATTCTGTTCTTATTATATATTTTTTTTTCAATCGCTGCTCTTGAGTACTATCATCTTACTGAATTCCTCCCTGGCCTCTTTCCTCCCCTTTTCCACGAGAGAATCCTTCATCTCTTCCTTGATGATCTGACGAGTCTTGATTCTCACGGCTTCTTTCATGACATTGTATTTCGTTTTCTCGCTCAATATCGCGAAGTATTCTCCGTCCGATATCCTACCGTCTTTCAACGCCATAGAGATCATTTCGGATATCGTGTCGATCTTGGAGTCGGCCAAGACGTGAATCTTGTCGTGTTTCCTTGCCTTCAGATATAATTTCCTACTAAAAAAGTTTCTGAGGGTGCTAAACAATCCGGAGGCGAGAGCCACTACTTCTACGGTCAACACGATCGGAATGCCGACCGCGGTCGACAACAATCCGATGCTGGCCGCGTGTAAACCCATGGAAATCGTGATGAGTGTCGTGTCGATCGCGTTGACGAATTTCACGAAACGTGAATACTTCTTCTTGAGAGAATGACGAGAATTTCTCTCTCGAGTTAGATACTCTTGGATTCTACTGATTTGATCGATGCTATACCTCTCTCCTCTTTCTTTTTCTTCTAGCGACGGTGCCGTTGGCAAAACGCTGATCGGCTTCTCATCCTCGTCGTCATCTAACGCCGGATACAATTTATTTCTGGTTCTCATTTTTGTTTTTTTTTTCTTTCTAATATTAGATAAAAAATTTATGTGTGTATTTATTTTATTTTCTATTCTCCCTTATTTTATATCAACGAGAAAACTTAGACGTATGCTTCATTGAACAATAATTTCATGACGCATCCCTTGTCTTCTAAAGTCAGACTTTTACGCGCCAATTTCAGTTCTTCCGAAACTGTGGTCTTGCTTTGATCCTTACAGAAGAGTAATCTCTTCCAAAACGCGATCACTTCGTCGATTTGAACGCGTTCGAACGCCGGTTCAAAATACTTGACGACCATATCTTCCCTTTCCATCCACAGACATGAATGATTCTCGTGATCGAAGTCTAGGTGATCCCGACATCCGACGCATCGTTCTAACAAGAGGTGACCTAGTTGTTCGTTCACGCAGAATGCGTAGGCTCTCATCAGCATTTTTAAAAGAAACCTTACTCTAATAGTCTGAGAAGCACTCATGATTTACGTATTTATTTTTTTATTATCTATTCGATTTGATATATTTATTTTTTAAATAACTATTTATTGATATATTTTTTTTTCTCTCCTATATATATCAATCACTTTTTTTTATTTCTTCAGGAAACGTGACAGTGGGTTTGCCGGTTCAAAATCACCTCTTTTCCGTGTACCGTACACGATTCGATTTCTGACGTAAAATCCGCAAATGGATTTCCGTGTACGCCTCCATAGGGATTCAGTGTTAAAATCATGTACAGACATGGATGATTTAGAATCAGCAAGATGATGATTTAGAAACGGCAACACGTTTTTGCTCGCAATTCAACACCGAATCCTATGGGGGAAACCCATTTGCCGATTCTAAAACAGACCATACACCTCTTTTTCCTTAAAATTTCATGCGTTTTTTTCACTCTTGAGCGATTTGTATATAGAATCCAGTGATTTTGAATCGGCAAAGCCGATTCTAAAACACCCTAAAAAACGTTAAAATCGTGTACCTGTACACGATTTTAACACTAAATCCTATGGAGGTGTACATCGATGTACGTGTACATGTACACGTACATGTACATCTGTGTTTGAATCGGCATTTATCACCTACGCATAATGCCGGAAAGTGGTTCGCTGGTAGCCATTCAACAAATTTGGTTCTAGGCGTGTTTGTTTTTAATAATCCTGATTGTCTAGTCACAACTCCATCTTGGTTTGTAATAGAGGTGAAGTAATTATTAAAGGAGGTAGGCAATGCATTGTTATGCCAGTCATGTACCAGTAACAATGCATGTAGTGTATAAAGGTCTTGAATTTTAAGTATTTTATCTTTTAGAAATAGGGGATCTGTGTGACAGTTATAAGCCTTGTCGTTTATTATTCGGATTGCTCTTTTTTGTAAGAGATAAAGTTTGTTTATATGTTTGGAGTGACCCCATATATGGATACCAAACAGGAAGTGACTATGAATTAACGCATAATACAGGGTGACTAACGCTCTATGTGGTAGGATTCTTTAAACTCTATTTATTGCCCAAACTGCTCTTGCTACTTTTGTGCACAACATTGAAATGTGGGTGGAGTAACTCAACTTATCGTCGAGATGAACTCCTAAAAATTTGACAGAGGATTCTGTTTCTTTAATACCCACCCTGATTATGGGATTATTATCGATGCTAATTATATTATTATTATTTTTAAGTTTGATATGTGACGAGCTGATTATGACATATTTCGATTTTTTTGCGTTTAGGAGTAGGTTATTGGCTCTGCACCACATATTTAATTTTTCTAGTTCAGTGTTGACAGACTGATACAAGATTTCTTGATTATGATGGGATGTATAGCCCGTTGTGTCATCAGCGAACGAAATGAGATTCAAGTTAGTACTATTTGATATGTTATTAATGTAAATTGAAAATAAAACAGGCCCTAAAATTGAACCCTGTAGAACTCCGTAGGTTATTGTGGTGTGTGATGATTGTTTGTTCAGATACTCAACATATTGCTTTCTATCACTGAGATAACTCTGAAACCATTTGTTTACAACACCTCTGAAACCATAAACTTCTAACTTTTTGAGGAGAATATCATGGTTTATTGTATCGAAGGCTTTTGACAGGTCTAAAAAAAAAACAGAGATTGTACTATCTTTGGTGGGTTTGTTATTTTGAGTTCCTATATGGTCCAGAAGGTGTAGTATCGGGTGCACAGTTGAATGTCCTTTTCTAAATCCGTATTGGTGTTGGTAAATGATGTTATTATTCACTAGGAATGTGTCAAGGCGAACCTGCATTATCTTTTCTAAGAGTTTGGAGAAAATAGGGAGTATGCTAATTGGTCGATAATTATTGAGAACACTCTCGTCACCTGATTTAAATACTGGAATTACTTTAGCTAATTTCATCTTCTCGGGTACTATGCCAGTTTCGAAAGATAGGTTTATTATATGTGATAGGGGGGTCGATATAGAATTAATAATTTCCTTGATGAGTCTAGAAGTCAATTCGTTACAATCTTTGCTTGTTTTAGTTTTCATTTTCTTAGTTATGTTGACAACTTCGTCAAGGGTTGTGGGCTCAATGAAGAAGCTGCTCGGGTGACCGCTCCCTTGAAGGTAACTCGAGAAATGTTTATTCGAAGCCGCTATTTGTGCGGACGTAGATTCTCCCACATTAGTGAAAAAGTTATTAAATTCTCGCGCGATCTCAATTCCATTGGAGATTTCTGTATCATTAACTTTGAAACTTGCTGATAATTTAATTTTTGAATGGGGTTTTTGGATTGCTTCATTTAATATTTGCCATGTTTTCTTTAGGTTATATTGATTTTCTTTGAGTATAGAGTTATAATAAGAGGCTTTACTTTTCCGTTTTGTTTTGTTGAAGACTTGGCAAAACTGTTTATAAGCACCTTTATTTTCATCGGTAGGGCTTTTCAGTTGTTTTTGGTAGAGTTTAAGTTTGTTTACTGAGGAGGTTATTAAGCCATTGGTCATCCAAGGTTGTTTTTTGACATATCGATTTTTTTGCTGTCTTTCTTTTAAGGGGAAACTCTCATTGAAGGCCTGTAGGAATATATTTATGAAGATATTATATGCTTCGTCGGGACAGAGAGTGTTTAATACATTATTGAAGTCAAGTTCTAAAAGCTTCCTATAGAAAGTGTTAATATTTTCCTGGGATATATTTCTTGTGTTTATTGTTTCTCTGTCAATATTTGTTTTTAAACTTGTTTCTAAGTAGAACGTTCCAAAGTGATCAGCGAGGTCTGTAATAACAATTCCAGATATGGAGCTTCTGACATTGTTAACAAAAATGTTGTCTACCAGGGTTGCTGAGTGTTTTGTCACTCTGGTCGGCTTTGTCACGGTGGGCAGAAATCCCAGGCAAAACATATTATCGATGAAATCGTCTGTTTGTTTATGTTCAGAGATCTTGAGTAAATCAACATTGAAGTCACCAAGTAAGACGCATTTTTTATTTTCTGAGTTAATTAGGCCAGGTATTGAGTTGACTTGAGTTAGGAAAAGATTTAGGTCAGCCCTAGGCTGAGAATTGGGCCGGTATATTACACCGATTATAGTCGGTGGAATCTTTCTACCTATGATCTCCACGAATAATGTTTCACATACGTGGGGTATAAAAACGGTCAAGTCGGGGCGTAATTTATAATTTATACCTTCCTTTATAAATAAGCCAACACCTCCCCTGCCATCATCAGTTCGCACATTAGTTAAGATGTTTTGGTAACCCGCTAGATTATAAGATATGTTTTCGGGACATTTGAATATCTCTGTCAATCCGATGATGTCAAACGAATTGGCGTCAGTTTGCAAAGTGTATAGTAAGTTATTCAAGGCATCCCAGTGGGCGTTAAGACTTCTGCAATTAAGGTTAAATATGCTTAGAGACGTCTTGATGCCAGATATGTTTTGTCGAAATTCCGCGGGCATATAGTATTTACAAGTGTCGTGATGGTCGGCAAGCTGTGATTCATTTTCATCTTCCTCGGAGAGGTTCTGGATTTTATCATTGAATTTTCTGAAAAAATTATACTCGTCGCTTGTCTGAATCTCATCTAGTGTTATACTACCCGCCATTGAATATTATATCTGAGGCCCATTGTTTTCCCGGATATGATGTGGTTGAACAAAGTATGAGTAGAAATTGTGATTTATTTAGTATTTATTGGTGTTTAAGGTCACATACTTATGCACAATGGCTAATCGTGACCGTGACAGTTTTACGGGTGGAGGAAGCCGGAGTACCCGGAGAGAACCACCGAGCAACGACGAGCAGCTGTCAGCTCCCCAACAGCGTAACTCTGAACTCTGCACCGCAGCACAGGCAGGGTTAGATTGGTTGAAGACATGCGCACCATCGACGTGCAGTACGCCTCAGTACACAGCGTCATCGTGCCCCCATGTAGGCAATCGGGGTGAAGTGTCTTGCCCAAGGACACAGCGCGGTTGCCGCAGGTGGGATTCGAACCGAAGAAATTGTGATGGATGTTCATTCAATGAGATACAGTTTATCTGTGTTAATTGTTTTTTTTTTCTCCAAGAGTTGCATGTGGTATGGTGTTTGTAATCAGTGGGTGTATATAGAGATGTGAACTATGTACACATTTCTTAGGACTAAAACATGAAATAAAAAGTAAAATGAGAACAAATAATAACATAACAAATTCAATGTAAGTGGGGACCTTCCTCAATTCCTCCAAATGCGATAACTGAAAAGGAATGATAAACTAATTTTAGCCAAATTCTGGGGTGGGGTGGCGGTGAAGTGAGCTTTATACACATTTGTACGAATTCCAGACCATCATCTTCAAAAGAAAATGGAAAACACAAATTCCAGAAGATGCCGAAAACTATTCCTCGTTCACAGTCCATAGGTAATTGGAATTCATTATAGTCGATTTTTGAGGTCAAGAAAGGGCGTGTTGATGCGCCAGCGTGGAGAGGGACTAATATGCATCATGGGTGCTCTAGTGGCGATATCTCCTACACGGTAGATGAACATAACTAGAATTCCCATTTTGGTTAGCCGACGTCAAATCAAAAGTGTGTGTGGGGGGGGGGGGGGGGGGGTCCAAAATTATCCGCTCCTTACGGGGATGTCAGAAATCTCCCATTTGGTGAAGCAGTACTGAGATGGTTAAGTTTTCTTCGATATCTATACTTTCAGCGACGGACAAAACTGACTTCGGAGAGTAAATCGTGTCATTAATTGTCGAAAGGGATACGCTTTCACCCCATTCGGACTTAACCATTGAGACCGATGTGCAATTTTGTCGGTACGGGAAACGATTAGAAAGAAACAGGTCAAGAAAGGGCGTATTGATGCGCCAGCGTGGATAGGGACTAATATGCATCACATGTGCTCTAGTGACGATATCTCCTACACGGTAGGAGCAATGTTGGGGTGTTAAACAATAATTAGTTATTTATATATGTCTAGATAGATTCCAATTACACATAAAATGCGTTAGCGTTATTAGGGTTAAAGTGTGCCACCATGTAGTTTGCCTGCACAACGCATGGACAGCGACTGCAATTGAGGGGGGAAACGTTTTTATGTTATTCAGTGAGGATAGTTTGGGTTGTTATTGTTAATTGTCACATAGTTATGACGTCACGCCTTTGTTAAAAGTGTGTGATATATTTCGAAGAGTTGGTTAGAGCATGTGTGATATTCAACATATATCGCCACACTTTTACCAATCAAGGAACAATAGACAGTGATTGTGAAACCTGTCAGTTCTAATACAAACACAGCCGAGAGGAAAGATTAAGGGCACCTGTGCTAAAATGTTTTGAACAGAGAAACGAGAATTTACCTGACTTTTGATTTTATTGAAAGAGTTAAAGAAAGAAATCCACACCCGGGTGTTAATGATAAATGGAACGTTTAATTTCTCGCTCAACCTTTTGAGCGCAATGACGAAACGGAAAAAATGAAGTAATATCACTTGCTTTCCATCAATCATCATGTGTCTTGCAAGTTTGGCTTAAGAAATTAACTAATTAAACGGGAATGGACACGTGTCAGACAAGGGTTCAGTGGAGTGTTTGATTGTTCGTGTTTTGATTGTTTGTGCAAACATCAATGTGACAAGTCGGTTACAGCACAAAAACTCGTGACATTGAACATACAATCGCTCGAGCTAGTTACTCGGACAAGTCCTCGTTAACTAACTCTCGCGATTGTATATTCAATATCACTCGTTTTCTATGCTGTAACCTATACTTGTTTTTTGTCTTCTCTTTTCAATGAGAAGGGGAATTCCGTTCTGTGAGTTAATGGATTACTTTTCATCAGGTTGGACAGTGGGTCATTCTGTGGATATAAGGATAGAGCAATCCCTGTAACGGTATTTACAGTTGTATAAAATATATACATACACACAAACATATATACACTTCCATACACATAAACCTATTTTTAGGTGTGATACACAGGAGTATATCAAGACGGAAGCTCGTATACTTTCAGCTAAAAAAACATCAATACGATTTTTTCGTGTGGATTGGAGGGTATGCAATATATTCGATGTTGTAAGTGATATTTAGGGGGGGGGGGGAGGCTGGGGAGGGTTGGTCTAACTGGTCATATTTACTGTATGAATTCTTCCAGACAGAACTGGGTCGAATTTCATATTCCGACGGGATTTTAAAGCACCAATAATAATTTATCGGGTGGATATAAGGGTACTCAATATATTCGATGTTGTAAGTGATATTTAAGGGGAGGGGTTGCTATTGTATAACTGGTCATATTTACTGGATGAATTCTTTCAGACAGATCTGGGGCAAATTTTATATTCCGCTCTCGATAGGCGGTCCAATTTTTTTTATCACATTCATGAGATTGTTCATCGCACCGTGCGCATCGGGGGACTCCCCGGAATCGTGCACCTGTTACAAAAATAGGTGTAAACAAAAACAGCTCTTCCCGACCTCAACCCAACCCACCAAAAAAGCTGGGAAAATTGTTAATGCCGGCGCTGGCATGCGATGTTGAACTTTAGTCACATACACGAATAATCTTTTATTGCTACAGCGAAACAATCCAGGCCGCCGCACCACGCCCCTCCGAGGAGGCCATGATCGCCTCCTCAGCGAGACGCGGCGCGGCGGCCTGTATCGAGTAGATATGGGGGGGGGGGGGGGGGGCAAGTTTATTCATGAAGGACCATACTCAATCTATTCGAGGTTTAAAGGGATATTTAAGGCGAAGTTGTATTACTAGTCATATTTACTGGATGAGTTCTTTCAGATCGAATTGGGCGAGCTCCATGTTCTGATGGGATTTATTTATTCACCTGAAATTTACAACCCAGCTATCAAACTCGAGAGTCGAGCCCACAATCTACCGTTTAGGCTCAACTATAAGCTAGAACCGCGAGAGCGGAGTTGGTAGTTGTATAACTGGTCATATTTACTGGATGTATACTTTTCAGACAGAAGTGGAGTTTCTTTGAACTCCACTCGTGTAAAAAACTAAATAATTGAAAGGGGGTGTCATATGGCTGAACATATTCACTGTTTGTTTGAAATCATAATTATCGGAGTGTGTCATATTCGCTGGATGTATTCTTTCAGACAGAACTGGGGCGAGTTTCATGCTCTGATGGAATTTATTTGTTGGTATATATTCACATCTTTAAAATAGCAGTGGAGAGCTGGGGTGGGGAGGGTATATTCACTGCTTGTTTAAAACACCCTCGAGAGCCGAACCCACAATTGACCTTTCAAGCTCTCGTGACAGAAGGAGTTGATTACGTCACATCACTGAGTGGTGACAACAAGACGTGGCTTCCGTAGTACAAAACACGTGGCTTCCGCAGTACAGTTATATCGGAAAATTAGTTTGATTGAAAAAAGGCATTTGATCTATGTTTGAAAAATAGAATATCGAATAAATTTATCAGATTATATAGCTGGAGGTGTAATACACGGTGTCAAGACGGAACCTTAACACTTTCAGCTAAAAACATCAATAGGAAATTATCGAGGAGATGGGTGGGAGAAGACTTATTCATTAATATATTGCATGTTTTAAATGATATGTTAGGGGGTTGAGGGGGGGGGGGGGATTATAACTGGACATATTCACAATTCTTTCAAATAGAACCGGGGTCGGGGGGGGGGGGTGTTATAACTGGATAAATTCACAATTCTTTCAAGTAGAACTGGGGCGAGTTTCATGTTCTGGTGGGATATATTTGTTGGTACATGTTCATCCGCATATCACTCTCGTGAGCCGAGCGCACAACTGACCATTTAAGCTCAACTGTGAGCTCGGGTCTCGATAGAGAGAGAAGTAGTTGAGTAGCTGGACATATTCAATGGACGTATACTTTCCAGGCAGAGTGGGGTTTCTTTGAATACCAGTTGTGTAAATACTCAGTGCTGAGGTGGAGAGTTCTATAAGGCTGAACACATTCACTGCATTTAAAGTCCTGACTAAGAGTGGGGAGCTGCATGGCTTGTATATTCACTGGAAATATTCTTTCAGATGGGATTTATTTGTGGGTATTTATTCACCTGCACTTGAAAACTTACAAACCGCTCATCACTCTCGAGAGCCGAGCCCACAACTGACCTCATAAGCTCGACTGTTAGCTCGGGCCTCGAGAGAGAGAAGTTGGTGAGTAGCTGGGCATATTCACTGGAAGTATACTTTCCAGGAAGAGTGGGGTTTCTTTGAATACTAGTTATGTAAAAACTCATTGTTGGGGTGGGGGTGTTATATGCCTGAATATATTCATGACTAAGGGGGCGTGTGGCGTCGCGGTAACCGGTTCTCGTCAGATCAAAGAAGTTAAGCAACGTCGGGCGCGGTTAGTAGTTGGATGGGTGCCCATTTCAGCGACTGATTCGCGCTCCCGCGCTGTGTCCTTGGGCAAGGCATTCCACCCCGACTGCCCACATGGGGGCACGAATACGCTGTGCACCAAGGCGCACTGCACGCCGACGATGCGCATGTCTTCAACCAATCCAACCCTGCCCGTGCTGCGGTGCAGAGTTCAGAGTCACGATGTCGGAGAGCTGACAGTAATCAGTCGGGGTACCAGAAGCGTAAGATACGACGGAGCATTTCCAGATATGAGTTTGTATTTCATGATTCTTTTATGTCTTTTCGTCCTTTCCGTCAAAGTGATAAAGCCCGTCTCTTCATAAATTGCGTTATTGCGTGTGCCTCTATAGGTGCACCACAAACTGTACGGCGAGCATCTAGTTGTAAATTTAGTTTTTCCGCACTGGTGTCCCAAATAACATCTGCATAGTCAAACAGCGGGATCATATCACGCAACAAATGACATCGACAAGCCTTGGGTAAGTCTTTGCGACCGATTATATTTATTTATTTATTTATTTATTTATTGGTGTTTAAGGTCACATACTTATGCACAATGGCTAATCGTGACCGTGACAGTTTTACGGGTGGAGGAAGCCGGAGTACCCGGAGAGAACCACCGAGCAACGACGAGCAGCTGTCAGCTCTCCAACATCGTAACTCTGAACTCTGCACCGCAGCACAGGCAGGGTTAGATTGGTTGAAGATATGCGCACAGTCGACGTGCAGTACGCCTCAGTATACAGCGTCATCGTGCCCACATGTAGGCAATCGGGGTTGCGACCGATTGAACGGCCTGTTGGATATTGAATATATCAGCTACTTCACTGTAAAGAAATACCGTAATTCTACGGTTAACTACTGTCAGATGACTGTCAAGTACAACGGTTTCGAGGCCGTAAATTAATTTTAACGGTGTTGCCGTAAAAAAAACCCGCGAATTTGATCCAATGAACGTATTTCTCCCGTCCGTTGTTGAAACACCATTACTCGGCAGTTCGGAGGTCGTCAGGTGAATTTCCTTCACATTACAAATCGTACGGATCATTAACCAAACTACCCCTGGACAATTGCCACCGCGTGCTCATTAATGGACCAGATACAGATTATGTTTGCGCTGTGTCGTTGTTCGGCCCCGCCTCGACCGGTGGGTGAGGACAATGGGTTAGGAAGAGGCTATGGTCGCACTCAACTGTCAAGTGATAACAAGTAAATAATTTTTAAGTGCATTCGCTCTTGATATTGTGCAGTCGTGTGAACGTGCACCCGATAGAACTAGTAACCACGGGATGCTGGCAAAATGAATAAATTAGTAGGGATTGAGAGTGGTGTCGATGCGGATACGAGCGCGCGAAATAGAAACTTGCACAACAATATCGTTCTTCCGATTCAGAACTGTGTAATAACTGCCTCCATCTCCGCTCCTCAATCTCCAGCTCCAGCGACCTTTATCTTCCTTGATATTGATTAAGAAAGGTATTCGGGAAACATTATGTAGAGCTGGGCGAGTTTGTCTTTTCAAATTCGCTTTGAGTTTCGGTTCGGTTTCAGGAAAACACCTCGGTTTCGGTTCAGATTTTTTTTGTGTAAAGAGCAACAAGTAAACAACATTTCCAGCTAAGTAGCATGGACAAAATCGCCAATAGTTTATACGACACTATTCACCACAAAAAACCCATCTGTAAATATATCCACTGGGTTCAGCCTCACTTCCATTTTATCATTCTTAGGGGTTATATGAGACCGGATGTTGAGCCCATTCAGTCAGAGAAGAAACATAAATAGAGGATATGGAATGAGTGTTTTTCTCATATAATATTTATGAAACGAGTCTAAGAATTTTCCATTTGGGCGAGCCTCTGGCGAGCCCAAACGGAAAATTCTTAGACTCGTTTCATAAATATTATATGAGAAAAACACTCATTTCATATTATATTTATCATATGACACGCACACGCACAAATTAGCCACTTAGTATGACTTTTTAACCCATCACCTAACTTGAGTTGTAGACGGCACTTGGAAAAAACATCCTCGTTTTACTAAAAATTTTCTTTTTTTGCTTCCAAAACATAGGTTATGACCCCTCATTGGAACGAGCGCGACACGCTAGTTGCAATGAGGGGTCATAACCTATGTTTTGGAAGCAAAAAGTGAAAATATATAAAAAAAAAATGAATGGCGTTTTTCTTGTATTGCGGTTTTTGCCGTTACGTTAGGTAACAGATAACGTAAATTCTCCCTACTGAAATTATGCAAATGTGACCCAGTTGTATTTTGTTTAGCCACTCAAATTATCCAATTTTCAAAATGACCAATGAAAGCTCCCAACTATAATTATGCAAATTATGAAAATGTGGCCCAGTTGTATTTTGTTTAGACAATCAAAATGTCTAGTTTTGAAATTCACCAATGAAATTGACGGAAGGCTTTATTTATCAATGATTAATATGAAAACAAACTATCAAATGTTTTAAAGTGAACACAACGGACGAGTCATATGATAAATTAGGGTAATAAATGTATAAAAGTTGTCTATTCTCGGTTATCGTGTTCTCACAGTCCGGTGAACGAGTCGATAAGGGAGAAAAATGTGACAATGAGAATACGACGTATTGGTATCTTTGCCAATAGGAAAAGTGACAAGTGTTCATATGGGCCACTAGTCGAGTTCCCTCCCAGTAGGTATCGCGGAACTAAATATTAAAATTAGAGTGAACCGCCTTAAAATGTTGCACTCGGAAATGACGCAATCTCTAAAAATAAACAGCCTTGGGAAAATCCATTGTTTCAATAAAAGTTTGAAACATTCTATTGACATCTTGCATTGATGTTGAATATTCCTGATAAAAAAAGGGTGATTTGATGACTTTTGGACCTAAAAAATACAATTTACTTTTTGTGTGTTTTTGTAGGGAATTCCCTGAAAAATATGTGCACGTGACCGGTACTTCCCTTTGTGTCAGTTTTTCTCTCTTATTTGTTGCATGACCCCCCCCCCCCCCCTCTGTTTTCAGATCAGAAAAAGTTGTCGGAAGGGCTATATTTGATAGAGATATTTGAATGCCAAAATTAAAGTGATGCGATCATATTTTTTTCCACCTGAACGTTATAATGATCGCCTATGGGAAAATATTTAGTTCTGTGATACCAGTAAGATATTTTAATGAGTTTATGAACAATGGTATTACAACAGTTTTGGCGGTTTTTGCGGGGTCTTGCGGTTCGGTTTCCGGTTTGTGACAAAAACGGAAACCGAACTGGAAAGCAGAAAAACCGCTCAGTTCTAATATTCTGAGTTAATTGCGAAATGGTCTTGCTGTTATCTGTACTTCATCCATTACTTCCATTGCCTTGAAGAATGGCCCTATGCCACCCAAGTAGGGGTCGTGGGTCGCGCTTTGAGACTTTCTCATATAAATTATCGGCTTAGTATTGTACTTTCAATTGTTTCTCTGCACTCGTCCTATATCGGGAGTGTTTCTCTTCTCTGTCTAAATTACAAGAATCAATCACGTACATTACACAATGGGTCAGGAATATAATAAGCATGATTATTGATTGCGCAATTTACACATTGTTTGAATTATAACTAATTGTGATACGAAAATGCCATCTCGTGTGTTTCATATCTACCGCGGTTTGATTGGAAACGACCTTGTAAACTTTTTAACCCTTTGAGCCCGAAAGACCGCTTTTCCGGTCCAAAATCGTGATATAACCTGCCTTGATTAAGTAGATATTTGGTGAATTTGTGTGGTAGACCAATCAAGATTTTCAACGTGCAGCCCCAAGGCTGCACGTTGAAAATATTGATTGGTCTTCCCCAATGTAACAAATGTAGATTCAACCAACTGATGACACTGAACTAGCGTCGAAGATACCACCAGAGTTTAAAAGGTTTAGCTAATTATCGATAATTAATCAATGCTTATACATTTTGTACCTTTTGTGTCTTTTCACAAGACACGAAATATCAAATAGTCAGGTACCTTAGCAAATTGATGTTTACGTTCATGCTAATCATTGCCTCAGATTTCCATTTTTGATAGTAACCAACTTGCCCAGATACATTAAGTCGGCCATCTTGGATTTTCAAAATGGCCGCCATGTAAAATACTGTATCTACCAATATCTCAGTTTCTAATCAACTTAGGATCACAATCTTGGTGTCTAAACATACATCTTCAGGATCAAGGAATGCAAGTATATCATGCAGGATCCGGACAGATGGTTAGTTCGTCGAAAAATTCATGTTTTTCGCCCAAAACGTTCACATACATCTCAAATATGGTCTATATATTTGAGCTTATAGTAAAACATGAACAACGAACTGACCGAAGGCTGTAAAAAGAGCGCTGTTAAAAAAAATCGAACGACGAGAACTCCACTGATTTCCATTCAAATTAATTGATGGAGCGTCAGCGAAAAACGTCAAAACCGGTATTACCCCACAATCCAGTTTATATGAATTAATTCACATTTAGCAGCTTGAGAGATTAAATTAACATAAAGTTCTTAACAGATTTATTTCATACTGGCTATGGGCTCATCTGTGGATTTCATTTAAAAATAGTTTCGTGTTTAGCTTTGCTTATTCCACAAGAACAGTGATATAATGTATAATTGCTTGTTTTTGTTTTTTTTGTTTTTTTTTTTTTTTTTAGCTCACCGAGGGGAGCTGCTAAACTTATCACTTGCAGTCCGTCGTCGTCTGTCGTCCGTCCGTCGTTGTGAACATTTTTCAAACGACTTCTCCTCTGAAACTGCTAGGCCGATTTGCTCGAAACTCGGTATGGATGTTCATTACCATATGTCAATTCAAGTTTGTTCAAATGAAATGGACATGCCCACTTGGGGCTCCATAGGGGGCCTAACTCTCATAGCACCCTATGTATATTAGAGAAATTACTAAAAAAAATCTTCTTCTCCAGCAGAAGTGGGCAGAATAATTTGATATTTGGTATACAGCATTATAGAGTGGATATGATTCAAATTTGTTCAAATTGGCCCCCTGGATTCATATTTGGGCTCACAGTAGAAGCCCGGATTCGAACTTAGTGCATTTCAGGCAAATTTCTTAAAAAATCTTCGTCTCCAGATCTAGCGGGCAGATCTTGTGATATTTGGTATACAACATTGTGGGGTGGGTCTGATTCAAGGTTGTTCAAATCGGCCCCCTGGGTTCATATTTGGGCTCAGGATAGGAGCCCAAATTTGAACTTAGTGCATCTCAGGCAAATTTCTTTAAAAATCTTCTAAGATCTAGCAGGCAGAATCTTTTGATATTGGGTATGCAGCATGCTTAGAGAGGTGAGATTCAGATTTGTCCAAGCCAAGTCCCTGGGTTCATATTTGGGCTCACTGTGGGAGCCCGAATTATAACTTAGTTCAAAATGAGGACTTTTCTTTAAAAATCTTCTTCTTCAGATCCAGCAGTCGGAATGTTTTGATATTTGGTATGCAGCATTCTTAGGGGGATGAGATTCAAGTCGGTTCAAGCCATGTCCATAGGTCCATATTTGGTCTTGCTGTGGGATCTCGAATTATAACTTAGTTCAAAATGAGAAATTTTCTTTAAAATTTTTTTCTTCAGATCCAGCAGTCGGAATGTTTTGATATTTGGTGTGCAGCATCCTTAGAGGGGTGTGATTCAAGTTTGTTAAAGTCAAGTCCCTGGGTTCCTATTTGGGCTCCCTGTGGGAGCCCGAATTATAACTTAGTTTAATATGAGGATTTTTTCTTTAAAAATCTTCTTCCGATTCAGTAGTCGGAATATTTTGATATTTGGCTTGCAGCATCCTTAGGGGGTGAGATTCGAGTGTGTTCAAGCCAAGTCCCTGGGTTCATATTTGGGCTCACTGTGGTAGCCCGAATGATAACTTAGTTCAAAATGAGGAATTTTCTTTAAACATCTTTTCAGATCCAACAGTCAGAATGCTTTTGATATTTGGTATTCAGCATCCTTAGGAGGGTAAGATTCAAGTTTGTCCAAGCCATGTCTCTAGGTCCATATTTGGGCTCACTGTGGGGGCTCGAATTGTAACTTAATTCAAAATGAGGAATTTTCTTAAAAAATCTTCTTCAGATCCAGCAGTCGGAATGTTTTGATATTTGGTGTGCAGCATCCGTAGGGGGGTGAGATTCAAGTTTGTTAAAGCCAAGACCCTGGGTTCATATTTGGGCTCCCTGTGGGAGCCCGAGTTATAACTTAGTTCAATATGAGGAATATTCTTTAAAAATCTTTTTTCGTTAGATCCACTGGTCAGAATCTTTGGATATTTGGTATCAGCTTTTCTTAGGAGGGGCAGATGCAACTTGTTGAAATCAATTCCCTGGGTTGATATTTAGTCTACCTTGTCAGGAGAGCGCCCTCAGGCCCCCTGGGGCCTCTTGTTTTTTGTGTTATTAGGGTTTAACGACACATTAACAGCCAGGGTCATGTCATGTCGGTGACAGTTTTACGGGTGGAGGAAGCCGGAGTATCCAGAGAGAACCACCGACCAACGACGTGCAGCTGCCAGCTCTCCAGCATCGTAACTCTGAACTCCGCACCGCGGCACAGGCAGGGTTAGATAGGTTGAAAACATGCGCACCTTCGACGTGCAGTTCGCCGTAGTGCCCCCATGTAGTCAATCGGGGTTAAGTGCCTTGCCCAAGGACACAGCGCGGGAGCGCGAATCAGTAGCTGAAATGGTCATCCATCCAACTACTAACCGCGCTCGACGTTGCTTAACTTCGGTGATCTGACGGACGAGAACCGGTTAACGCGACGCCACCGCGACGCTACCGCGCCACCCGGCTAGTTACACATTAAAAATAAATGTGCAATATACATGAAAACAATAATGCTTATCAAAATACATATATTTGATGAACGATGTAAATGGATGAAGAATACAGTTTAAAAGATGACCCTCCCGGTTGTAGTAACAGGGGCAGATTTGGGCCCTTGGTCCTTTGAGTCTTGTCTTTTATTCTGATGTACAGGAAATGTTCTCTCCCTCCTCCTTTCCTTCCAGGAGAACTTCATTGAAGGTGACCCAATACGCTTCTCTGAATTCCCCTCATCCTTATATCTGTCGTGTATAATCACGGCAGCCGAGACCCCATCTGGAGCTCCCTCTGGCCTCATTTCGGATGAGATACCTTTCCGAGCCTTGGTAATGTCCTGGGAGGGAATCTGACCCCTATCCATATTTTCCACCATCATGTGGATCACATGTAAAGGAGTCCTCGAATCGAATCGTTCACGCTCTGGAGCACTGATATGGTTCAGTATTGCTGCCAATACTCTCCAGTGCATGAGACAGGCATTTGGATTGATATAAGGACTGATCCTATAGCTACCTTCGGGAAATGGTTCCCCAAGATCTCCACCCAGAGCCTTTATATCCCTGGCAGCCGTCTGGCTGATAACTAGTGGAGAGGGTAGTACAAAAGAGTCCCACTCTTCATTCAACTTTGCCCTCAACCTCCTTAAAACTCGTTTCTCTCCCAGGTCGTCTGATATATCAGCGAAAACAGCCCTAGCAAGTTCCTGAAGGTCAGCTCGAACTTCATCACGGAAGGTCCGAGGCTTGGGATTGTGACCCCGATCCATCAGCCACCAACATGGCCTGCAGTGATTCCGGAAAAAGTGGACCTTCTGTTGGTTCTTCACTGGATATCCACAACCCTGTATCACACAGGAGTTTCCCTTGGGGCCTTGCCAAAACCTTTCCGGCACATCCTGAGGGCTGAGGGTTTAAATTCTGTCGCCAAGCGTCCAGGTGGTTGACAAGTTACTGCCTTGGTACACTTTGGTTCCCTTTGAGCGAGAACATAATGGGCCACTGGTATGGTAAGGTCAGGTTTGAGCCTAACATCCCTAACAGTAATTCCAGGGGTCGTCCCTGGTAGTGTCCTAGACTCGGTACCTTGAAACACCTCACTGGATAAATTGCCACCAGTAGACATGAAAGAGCCAACAATGGGCATACCTTCGACTTGCATCACTTGGCTAATCAGTATCTGAGATGCCGTCGTTGTCCGATTTTAACATCAATCTGTCATCTAATTCACTCATATTCTGAAAATGTAGAAATCGGTTATTAGTTCTTAGTGAAAACTTCAACATTTAGGGCATCAGTAAAGATCAATTTGATCAACGCGTTCCTGTGTAACATCCACAAATTTCCCATGGTACCACTCGTCACAGTGTTCGCATTGTAACATGAACTGGCCATCAGCCCGCTGACGGCAAAGACAATACACACCTGTTTGAAGTCCAACGCTAATTTCACCAGTTTCTCGGAACTTCTGTAGACACTTGCTGAGGCATGGGGGTGGTGTCCGATCATGACACTTCTTTAGACGATCATGGTTTACCACATTAACTGAATTCCTGAATAGAATTTTATAGAGATACGGGGTGTACACCTCTCCGACGATGCCTGGGTCCTCCAAAAATGGGGACAACTTCTTGCATCGGCCCTTTTGGCAGCAGTGTCAAGTATATAAACTAGGTCGCCCAGTTTATAAGTTTACTTGTTGACCCTAACATCGTAATCTCGTTTCATCTTTTCACAGGAAACCTTCAAACTGGCTCTAGCTACTTCGTGGCAGCACTTAGATTCGCGAACCAATTACTGAATATATTCAGCAGCATCTTCATACTCGGCTACCTTAGGCTGAAAATTCAAAACGAGGTCTGTCGGATGATTCACCTCTACCGAGTATCAATTTCTTGGATGTGAAACCCGTCAAACGATGCACCGATGATCTAATCTCACTAGCATTTCTGATGTTTGGCACATAACACCGAACAGCATTCATCAAGATGCGGTTTTGTTTTTCTGCCGCCCCTTTAGCCGAGAGTCGGTATGGTGTCGTACTTGCCTTATGGATTTGCAGTGCTTCACACATGGCCTTAACAATCTTAGATTCAAAACAAGCCCCTTGTTCTAAAAAGAGCTGTAATGGACACCTAAAGGGTGAGAAAAACTCATTCGCCGCAGTGCAAGCTGCAGTTTCGACAGTTTGCTCCCGTAGTGTGATAAACTCAACCCATTTTGCTAATTGAACTTGTTTCTATCATTGCTGAGTGGCAACGGTTCCAGGAAATCGATATGTATCCTTTCTATGGGAGCACCGGGGTGGTACGTAACCTGTTCTCACTTTGCATGCTTAACCGGTTTCTTACCTTGACTGCACTGGGGGCAGGCAGCTATGTATGTCTTAATATCCTCAGATACCCCTTACCAGTGGTAATTCTTGCGAACTCGTTCCCTTGTGCGAGCCATTTCTGGGTGTCCCGAAGCAGGAATGTCATGAGCGAGAGTCAATATCTCGTCTGCGAAGCGACTTGGAATCACAAGCACTTGGCTCACATCTTGTAAAGAAAATTGTCCTTGATGATAAATCGCTTGCGATTTACCAATATATATTTAGTTGCTTCATTCCACCGGAAAAGCTCTCCCTCTCCTGCCTCTCTTCCAGCCTCCAACCAGTCAATAACAGGGGAAAGATATGCATCCTGGCGTTTGGAATCGGTAAGTTCATATAATGTGCAGATGTCAGTCAAAAGTGATTGGCCATGTGCTTGAGAAATTTCCCTCACTCTGAGTTCAGGCTGTTTTCCTGGAACGTACTCCAGATCAAGACATGAATGAGACCACCTGTCGTATGGCATATAGAACCCACATCCAAATTTGGATCATCCCACTTTTCACCTGGTTCCCAAGGGACATCTGGAAGATGGTCTTCCTCAATAACCCCTAATAGCTGCGCAACCTGGCCTTTTGAAGGTATACTCTCATTGTGACCAGATGCGAAACTGACTTTGCCTTTTCCCAAAGGCACTGTGTCGTCCACGTTGTACTCAAGCTTTTCCCATCTATTCTGGATTCCAGAGCAGCACTTAAACCCACCGCATGGCAGCTTCTTCAAACCGCATCCGGTAGAATACTCTTCGCATGTAGTATCACCCACTGGAATCCGTGACAGGGCGTCTGCATTAGAATGCTGGGCACACTTCTTACGTTCAATGACCATATCGAACATACTAAGCTCTTCTAGCCATCTTGTCAGCTGATTTTGTGGATCTTTATAAAATTCATGAGCCACCTGAGACTGCTGTGGTCAGTTCTGAGAAACAATCTCCGAGCAAGTAGGTCATGGCGAAACTGGA
This sequence comes from Pictodentalium vernedei, assembly GCA_031216915.1. Lineage (NCBI taxonomy): Eukaryota > Metazoa > Mollusca > Scaphopoda > Dentaliida > Dentaliidae > Pictodentalium > Pictodentalium vernedei. Next base: position 74,036,980 of record CM062297.1, read on the forward strand.
GTGTAAACCTAACTACCGCGAGGAGTTGCGAGGAGTTCACGATGGGTAGTGCAATACCGCCTCTGCTGTGGTGATAAAACAAAACTGCCATATGCTGTTACCTTTTCTTTGCTATCTTGGAACTCTAGTAGCTCTGCACTTATCCACAAAGTGCTGGCATCTGTATCCAGTATGAATAAGTCGGTTGAGTTTGGAAAAGCCAAGACAGGCGGTGACGTGAGTGTCTCCTTCAGCCTGTGCAACGCCCTCTGCTACCCAATGCCCCAATTGTACTTATTTCTTCCAGTGATTTCGTACAAGGGCCTGGCAAAGTCTGCATAATCTTTGATAAAGGAGCGATGGTAGTTGACTAGATCACAAAAACTGTCGACATCCTTGGTGCACTGTGGAACCGGCTAGTTCAACACTGTCTTCCTCAATGACAGTTCTGTCAAGAAACTTAATAGTATTTTGAAAAAAAACTCACATTTACTGTTCTTCAATTTCAAATTTTATTTTGGGAACCTAGATAACACTGTCTTAATGTTTTCAAGGCTCGATTCAGAAATCCCTAATACAACATCATCATCTTTGTTACCCAGACAAACGTCTTAATTTAAACCCTGGAGCACTAAATTGGTCACCCTACGCCATGTAATCGGTGCGACCGTTAAACGGAATGGCATTTTCAAGAACCGAAACGTCCCATACCTAGTGATAAAAACCGTTTTGAGGCGATCGGCTTTTCGTACTAGGACTTGGTGTCAGCCTTCCCAAACCAGGAGTTTCCACTGAGAGTGTCCAGGCAATCGTCAGTTCGTGGTAATGGATACACTTCCTTCTGGGTGCATGCCTTGGGTCGTCAATAGTCGACACGCCAAAACTGGAGCCGATGCCCACCCCGACATTGAGGGTTCAACGACCTTAGACTCCAAGGGTTTTTTTTCAGATGAGCCTCCTCTTTGTCTGCGAAACATGCAAGCGTTCGCCTCATTGTCTTCTTTATAGGATGAGTCCCCTCTACCAGAGGAATGGAGTGTTCCAACTCGTTAAAATTACAAAGGTCAAACTCATCCCTGGCAAAGATCTCTTGAAACTCGATTAGCACTTGTTTCAAACACCCTGCATCTTCCCCAAGGAGCAGTTTAGAAGAACGGTCAAACAGATCATGAAGGTAATCTGGCAACCCAGGCAAGTGAAAAGATTTTGATTTCGTCGGGTGAGTCCCTACATCTGACTCTACTGTCCCAAAAGTCTGATGCAAATGCAAATGCATATGCAAACGACAGTTTGTCACATTTCTTATGAAGGCCTTCCAGACTGCTCTCTAAGGAAAGTGTTTGGGCCTTAAGAGCTGAAAATTCTTCGGAATTTCTGCTTCTAAAGGATTTGAAAGGCCTGTTGCGGGAACCAGGCGTTGTATCTGTTTCCTAATCCGAACCCACTTGTTTTTGTTCTTCGGCATGGCCCTTCGGTTTTCCCGGAGACTTTGAGTACACTGTCCTGACGGGTACCCCATCCTCCTCATTATCATCAGAACCTGACCAAACTCGTCACACTTCGCGATATGGTGTTTTGTTACTATGGATGGCAGCATAATTGTGTTGAAACCATCCGATGCGGTTGATAGCTTGCCCCATTGTCTGAAGTGTTTCCATGGCAACAAGTCTGCCGCTTGCGTGTTTGAACACCCCTGGCAGAACTTCAAGATTGCTTGCTTAAAAGTAAAGTCTGTGGGACGCTTAGTGAAGACCCTGGTCGCCAGGGACAACACCGTTTCTGCCCACTCTTCCAGAGACTTCCCACATCTTGCTTTATTTGCTGAAACTTAAGCTGGGTAGATTCCGGCAAATCATGGTGTCCAAAGCGGTTTTCAATCCCTACCAGTAGTTGGTCTACGGTTATCAATGGGTTTCGATCAGTGAGTAAAGCGAAATACTCACTGTCCTTACCACTTAATCACCAGCAGAGAGCTTGTTTCTGTTCCTCTGCTTCCCACTCTTGTGATTCAGCATATTTTTGGAATTTAAGGACGCCAAGCATCTGTACCATTATACCATAATGATTTTGGCGTCCTGGGTAATCGAAAGTCACCATAACCTCGATGATTGTCATTTCGACCCTGTCCACCAGCCTGGACTGGCCCTGCATATGCTTGGCCATCTACATGTGGAGGTGGAAAGGGTGCCCACAATCCAGCCACATGATTTCCCTGGACGTCAGGGGTTTGCGGAATGAAATGTGATTGTGGGTACTGTTGCATAGGAGGTTATGGCGCCCCAGCTTGCCCAAACCCACTCCACAAGGAACACCTGGTGGTGGTGCGCTGTACTGATACATGCATGCGAACCACGATAACCTAAATTTACTAGAGGGACCTGAACTCTCTCTTAAGAATTGTGTGCATCAACATATTTCCCATGCAGGCCCCACCCCTCCCCTACCTGATTGTAGTAATCTGTGGGTTGTTGTTGGCCATAGGCTGAAAATGATGGTGTGACTACAAACACTGCATCATGGCGCCCATGATTTCCTACCATGGGTGGACGATGTGCAACATCACAAAAATGAATTCCCGGGGCTAGTCCCAGGCTGTAAGATGAAGCAATGCTATTACTGACACATGTCATATAAACTGGTGCCACCTGCATCGGGGGTCGGCCCTGATCAAAATATATCGTTGCACTGAACTTGGTTTGCCCCTGAGAAAATCTTGAATAGACAGGTGCCTATGGTTGATTATAACCTCGAGGGCATGCATAAGTCACCCAGGGTGACGTATTCAGGCGGGGTGTTGTATGCATCGGTGTGCGCCAGGTGGGATGTGAATGTCGTATAAACACACCTGGTCGAGGTTGACTCACTGGCATAGCCTGTGGTGGCGTTCTAGAATCCGCCTGTGGGGCTTGATGCCTGACCAGGTCCCTTTTATCTGCACCGATAGCATGTGAAAAGACGTCTGATGGTTTCTGACTACCCATCATTGTGCGAACAGTGGTCAATAAGCTGGCACGTCCATCCCTCGACGCGTGGGGTCTCTCTTCGGCGTTATGAGCATAAAGTGAGGAGGCGGCCTTGTTATCACCATAATCCCCCACATTACGGCCAATATCAATTCCGGATGGGGTACTGGCATCCCATAGAGAAGAGAGTTCCATGGACTCTGCACAGTGGTTGTGCCTCCATGGGGTTGGTCCCCGTAACTAATGGTCGTCAAAGTTTGTGTAGTAACTACCGTGACTGACTGTGGATCATATTGGTGGTCTGCCGACCGGGATCGTTGTATGAGGCGCTTATTGGAATTGGGTGGTTCCCATGCACCTCAATGTTCTTGTCTTGGGTGGCATTGGGGGGCCTCTCCAATTTTCTACTGACGTGAGATTTTTCATCAACACCAGTTGGAAACAGAGACTGGTGACCTGATTTGTCATGATCGCCAGAAAATGAGTGATTATGTGTGTGTCGCTCACAGTGCACCTCCGTTGCGAGTGGGTGGCGGCGTCAAAGTGACTGCCCGTGATTCCATGGTTCCCACTGCAGCAGGAGTTGTAACTGTCCTTAACACACTTGGATCGGCCGCCGGTCCATGATCATCAACGGAATCTTTTGGAATGCGGTCGTCAACAAAAGTTTGGGGGTCTGGAAGTGAAAAATCCATCACCGCCCACTGATCTACCGTGCAGCGAAAATAGGATGTGCTTGTCATATCTTGTCTATTTAAGTTTCCAATTTGTTGTCGCCTTGTGATAATTTCTGCGGCTATTCTGGGCCCAACTTGAAGTACTGACAACAACTCACAAAAATCCGCTGTGTTAACATTTATTTTCTCAGTCATAATTACAGTTCAGTTTTATTTATTTAATTATTTATTTATTTCTTCTTACCTATACTCTCCCATTGTTTCAATATTCTTGTCTTCTCCTGGTCAAAAAATCAAAATGTTGGAATGCAATAAATTGAATGTACCAAAATAAGATGCAAGGAAAAATTAAAAAATGAGATTGGACGATAATGTGACGAGTGATACAAGTCTTCAGGTGACAGGAACTTTAGTCGTTAACGTTAGCCCGCCAATGTGATGTGAACTCAACGGTATGAGATACGTGACCGATTATGAAATTGACAGTTCATGAAAAATACACCAGCAATACCACAAAATATGGTGAAAAACATGAAGATGCAAAAGTATGAGGTATATACAATATTTATTCTCAAATGTGAATACAAAGAACAATATCGAAATCGAAAAGCACGAGTTCGTTCAGTGATGGCACGTCGCGGTCAAAACGAAAGGAGGCGAAATTAGGCACTCCTGCAATAAATAGACAAAACTACATGTATGTTTCAATGAGTCGTTTTGTATTCAGTGAGTCAGATGTGCGTAGGAAGAAAACGTCGAGACCGAAGGTCGAAACGTTTTCTTTCTACGCACATCTGACGAATTGAATACAAAACGACTCATTGAAACATACATGTGGTTTTGTATTTATTACATGACCCAAGCACCTACTGACCTAATTTTCTTTTCTATCAACGGTGGTAAACACCATGCACTTTATGCAGTCGCATTGCTACATGGCGTGAACAGGTTGGAACAGGTTGGTGTGCAATACGGAATTCCGTATTGCACAGCCGTATTGCACGCCGTATTGCATAAGAGAGACTGCATGGGCATGTAATAAACAACCAGAAATTTACGATCGACGCCAATTGATGTTTAACTGGCTGGTTATACATTAAAGATAAATGTACAATAGACATGAAAACAATCATGCTTACCAAAATACATATATTTGATAAACGATGCTAGTGGATGAAGAATACAATTTAAAAGATGAGTTAACAAAATGTGATTCTTGTCAAGTTCAATCTCGATATAATTATCTCCCTTGATGTGCAAAACCCCTTTCACAAAAGATATAATGAGCGTTCACCATTTTCAATATCCACGGTCGAAGTTGACATTTTTTATTCAGTTAAAGCCCGGACGATGTTGGGTACAGTTGACAGTTTCTAATAAATTCATCAAGGTTGTGGGTGACTGGCAGGATGGATTGAAATAAGTGCTTGATCTGCCTGGAAAAGGCTGCGAAGCCTTAAAAGTGTCCACTCAATGTCTTAGGAAGTGGGGACAAGTCAGAACCATACCGTTCCTTCCTGAGTAATGTTAGTGTTTTCAGGGGCAAGGGCTCATTGCCTGTGGTTCTAACCTTTGGAGAAGACATGACTGTAGATGAATTGATCCAAAACCAGGGTGCATGGCACAAGTCTTGCAATGTGAAGTCCAATAAAGAGAAGCTGCAGAGAGCAAACAAAACGCGTGACATGGATGAGACTGTATAAAGCTACATCACTGGGGAAAAACGGCCTCGGAGACAGTTGATGGAAATGATGTCCTGTCTGTTCTGTTATGGAGAAGATGGACACCTGCATGAAGTTAGAGCTCTTGAAGATTATGGAGAAGATGGACACCTGCATGAATTTAGAGCTCTTGAAGATGATGAGTCCATAAGACATATGACTACAGAGCTACAGGAAACAGAGTTAATGGGTATAGTGGAAGGTGGCGATCTCATAGCACTAGACGCTAAATATCATCTCGATTGCTTAACAACGCCGCTGCGAAATCGCTACCGAACACTGGTGTGAAATGACGAACAGGGCTCAGAAGGCTATCCGAGGAAAAGAAATTGAAGGCAAGAACATCTGAGTAGCTCTTCGCTCATCCAGAAACCTGTGTGGGAGATGTGGCCATCTACTTTGAATTTTCGGTCTTGCATCTGCTGTATGAAAAGCAGCTACGACAGCTTGGATTTGAGAAGGAGACAAACAGAACCCGATTCAAGGGGAAAGTTCTAGCGTATTTCCCCACAGCACAAGTGCAAAGTGATGGCAAGAATAAAATTCTGGTTTTTGAACAAGGTATGCAGCAGATGATGAAATAGGCAATGGCACGTGATTATGAAGGTGATGCTCTCCAGCTGGCTAAGGCTGCCAAGTTAGTACGCAAAGAGATTGTCAGCTGTGAAGTTTTCCGCTTTGATGGCAAATGACCTTCTGATTGTCGACAAAACTCTGTGTCCTGTACTCTAAACACCCTTGTGTCTAAGCTGTTGAGTGGTGCTGACCTGAAAGACAAAGATTTCAAGGACTCGCAGACAAATCTCAGCCTTTCAGGCCATTCTTTTCAATTTTAAGAAACGTGTATTGTCTTGTGCTTAGTCTCGGTAGTTTCTGGACATGGAACACCATTGTCACTGTGCATTGGAATAAAAATTCACACAGTGACCAGGTCTAATAAAAAATCATCACACAGCTGTATGACTTGGGTCTCGGTGTAAGCTATGACCGAGGACTTCAGCTTGAGAGCCAGCTTGCAACTGCTGTTTGTTAGGACTATAAGGACAAAGGGACTGTTGTCTCTGCTCAGCTGTGAATTTTTTATGGCACGGGTAAAGGTATGTTTCAGTTTCCCATTTCATATATTTTGATAGAGAAGCAGAATGACACCAGACTGCCTTTGGCTGATACCAAGTAGAATCACCAGTTGCCAGACAACTCCACCACTGTGCCAGCTGTGGGGTTGCAGACAGCAAAAGTGTCAGTCCCACAACTGACAAATGCATCAGCATCAAAAGAGAGATAGCATGTTGTAGCACAATTGAAGGAGAAGAGATGGCTCGACCATGCTGTCCTATCCAACTACTGGAGAAAGATATAGTGCAAAAAGGTGACACAGTTGCTTGGTCAGCATTCATGCCTCCATGCAAGAGTAATCAGTATATCAGCGCACCACCCTTACACAGTTTTTGCCCCTTTTCTATGAAAAGGCAGCTATGGCAGCTATGATCAAACATGGAATGAATGTGCTGCAGTGGGATACGGAATACCTTAATCCTGGACAGATACCAGTTATAGTCTTAGATGCACCACTCTATGCACTTGCAAAGTTCACCCAGTGGAACTGGCCAAACACGCACGGGGAGGAAATGTTCGTAGTAATGTTTGGTGGCCTGCACATAGAGATGGCGATGTGGAAATACAGATGGTGATTACTTGAAAGTATCAAGATGGGCCAATGCGCTGATACAAGCAGGCATTCCATCATCAGGCACCGTTGATTATTTTTTAAAAGCCTCACATCTCACCAGAACAAGGCACGCTCACGAGGTGACGGCTTTAACTTTAGGAGGATGACTTCCCGCACATCGAAGGATCACACAGTGATGCAGCCAAGGAGTCATGCAGACAGGAAATGGTGACGAGGGGTCCAACATTCCAGTACTGGGATACAGTTCTCAACATTTGAACTCCTAGTTCTTATCTTCATCTGATCACAGCGTGAGGGGAATTATACTCGCTATGCCTGAAAGCCTTGGTTCTTCGCTCTCGACCACCACAATAATTATGCTCGATGGATTCCAATACACACCCGAGACATCTACCAGTATCTACCAGTATCCATTGCCAAAGAGGTTGATGAGCACGGTCACCGTGTCATCCACAAAACCACCAACAGGTTCTCGGTCATCACAATCGACCAAGCCCAGGAGGTAAATAAGGGTTCTGGTGGTGCAGTTGGTCTCACTGAGAATCCTTCAGCCTTCAGGAAATGGATGGTTTCAGGGACTGAATAAGCAAGGTTAATGAATGAGTTTGAATAGGACTTCTTACCAGAAGAAAACGACTTCGAGTGTGCATATCACCACGAAGACGGATATTCCCTACAGAGAAGATTCAAGGATCAAGATGTGAGTTTGGCTAATATGATCAATGAGATGGGAAACACTTTCCGTGATGGCAGTGATGAATTACTGGTTCTAGTTACACGGAATGTTTTGAATGAATCTGTGGTAAACACCGTGCGAACAGCCCATAGTCTAGGACATGAACAGTATGACAAATACTTTAAAGAAATGATAAGTGATCGCACATGCTCTCTCCATCAGCCGATTAAGAAGAATGCCCTTCCCCTCATCAGTTGTACACCACCAAAAGCCAAGACAAAACAAGCAGGACAAGTTTATTTACTCAAGAATGACGTAGTTCTGTTCTCACAACTATAAATTGTGATGCAGCACGGGAAGAGTGACATCCATATGAATCAACATTGTCCCCCTTCACTCTTACCCTGGTGGGGATTGCGTTTAGGAAAGAAATCTGATCTACTGACCATTCTGATTAAGGACACACATATTGATGATCCTGGGTCAATTGATGAGAAACCTCTTGACGGGCTGATGTGGTTCACTTGCTCACCACTACCAATCTTATGACATTTGATGAGGTCTTTGTTCCACGTATAAAAACACAGCTAGAAAATTGCTAAACAGTTGGTATAGTACGGGACACATACATCAACAGCAGAATAATAGAATCCACAGGAGAAAGGCGAGGAAATGGTGTTCCAGGAAAGATTGGAGGTAAAACTAAACTCCAGGAAACTGGCCCGGCTTCTTACGCGACCAAACCATCAAATAAGAACTGTTCGCATTCCTTTCCAAGAAGATATCCTCGCGATTGCCCTGAAAGTGAAGAGAAATCATCACCACTTCTGGTACCACGGCTATAATTAGAGGTACTGAGCAATCCACGGAAACACCCACTCGCACTGAATCGGTCACCAGGCTGCTGATCCACATACAGGAAGCCCTTCTGAATGGATGTACCAACTGTCTTGTGTGCGAACCGTTGATCCTGGTGCAGTGATAATCCTCATTGTAAAGTTCCATCACCTGACTACCTTGTGCCAAGATGTCAGCATTTGGGTTGATTTTGGTGCAGGCAAGAGCTTTACATATCATCACATCAATGATATCTATGAAACGTGGCTAGGGGAAAGTCTCTGGCCCTACCTGTCATCCACAATTTCACGGAATGTGATACCACGTCTGCATTCGATGGAAGAGGCAAGAAGTGAGCATGAGAGTCATGCGACTGCTACGAAGATGTAGCACAAGAATTTGCCTGCATGACACTCCAACCTTTTGCAGAACTGAAAGTTGATAGTCAACATTTCCAGCTTCTGGAACGCATTACTGTTATCATGTGCGATAAGCACAGTGACCTGGAACACGTGGACGAGGCAAGGACGGAGCTTTTTTGCCAGAAGGGTAAGACAATGAAGACACTGCCCACAACCCAGGATGCACTATTGTAGCACAGGAAGCGAATCAGACTGGCATTTGGTGCAACAGTCAGCAAAGTGAACAATGCGTACCTACTCCAGATGGGTTGCTGTATGGAATATGTTTCCTGTTGCCTCCAAAGCATGCAGTGAACTAGTGAAGTGTGGCTGCAAGAGTCAAAGTGGATGTGGCGTTAGGTGCTTGTGCAGAAAAGCTCGTTGGAAGTGCATAGAACTCTGCAGTTGCCACTGTGAGAAGTAATAACAGTGTTCTTACTTCACACATGAGAACTCATAGCCATTGTAGTGGAAAGCCATACAAGTGCGACATTTGTGATGAATCATTCGCACAAAACAATCTAAACACACATAGGATGACACATGCTTGGAGAGATTCTATATGCTGATATGCTGTTCATGCAGTATTTCCCAATGATAACAATTAACATATTTCCGTTTTATTTGTTTTTTTACAACTGTTGTATACAGTTTCTTTTTGTGTTAATAACAAAGCATCTAATGCTTTTATAAATAGTATATTTGTTTTCCTTGACACTGAAAATGTTTGTTTAGACACCAAGATTGTGTTGTTAAGTGGCTTAGAAGCTGAGATATTGGTAGATAAAGGCTTTTACGTGGCGGCCATTTTGAAAATCCAAGATGGCCGCCTTATTGTATCTTGACGAGGTAGTTCCTATCAAAAATGGAAAGCCCTGGGTATGTAGAGCATACATTGGTGCTTTTGTCTGAAATGTCCACATCCATCTGATATACGTACCTAAGCTATCTGACTAAAATAAATATTTTTTAAAATAATTTTAAGATGGCTGCCACGCACAGTGCCAAAAATCTCCTTAATGTTCAGAAACTCACTTTTCTAAGACTTAATGGTTTCCGGTGGAGTTTCGTTTGCACAAGAGCTTACGCTTAATTTGTTTGCAAGGCGTGTAACAATGGCCGTATCAACTCCAAAGCACGATTATATTTAAAGGTTATTACTTGGTTAATTTCATATCATATGAGACAGTTCGTCGATTTTTTGTTTTATTGGTGTTTTAAGGTCTCATACTTACACACAATGGCTAATCGTGACCGTGACAGTTTTACGGGTGGAGGAAGCAGGAGTACCCGGTGAGAACCACCGAGCAACGATGAGCAGCTGTCAGCTCTCCAACATCGTAACTCTGAACTCTGCACCGCGACACGGGCAGGGTTAGATTGGCTGAAGACATGCGCACCATCGACGTGCAATACACCTCAGTACGCAGCGCCATCGTGCCCCCATGTAGGCAATTGGGGTTAAGTACCTTGTCCAAGGACACAGCGCGGGACGCGAATCAGTCGATGAAATGGTCACCCATCCAACTACTAACCGCGCTCGACGTTGCTTGACTTCGGTGATCTGACGAGAACCGGTTACCGCGACGCCATCGCGTCCCCGACAGATCGTCGAAAGGACGATGTGAGGGTACCGAAAGTTGATATCTCGACCGATATGAAACTAACCAAGTAATAACATCTTTTTTTACACGCCTGTTTTATGTAATCCGCATCTACAGCAACACTAAACCACGCGGAAAATGAAAATATGTTCCGCACACATGTGCGGAACGGAAAACATTGAAGGACGGTTCTTAAATAGAAGCTAAATTTCACTGAAATTTTCTACAAATCGTGCAACGCAATTACAATTTCAATCCCTAGCGATAGCTGAAAATCGTCCCCTGAGTTCCAGTGTGTTCTATGTGCCTGTAGGCACATAGAACACATTGGAACTCGGGGGACGAAATGGTAACAACGGTTCCCCTCGCAAATTTGGTTGGCGATAAAATGTGTTCTTTTTGTTGATATTTGTCAAATGAATTGCGGAGAGTCCTTCTAATAACTGTTTTTTTATAGACGTGAAGGCGTAATGCGGCCCCTCGTTTTATCCTTCCGCACTGACACTCGTGCCATATTGATTAATCAATTCACACGCGTGTGTCATTCTGTGTATTAGTCCGCCAAACAAATGATAAACAAAATGATCTCAGACCTGTTAAAGTTTTCAGACATTGTTAATCTTTCTTATTTTTTTCAGAAAGCCCAAAGTTTGCTCTTCTCCAATTCAGCTATCAGAAAGTCTCGGCATCCCTACTGGAAAAACCGCAACTTTCGAATGGCTAAACTACTTCTTCTCTCACGAATCGCCGCTTACGACTCCGAATTTTAGTTTGCGGTGCATTTTCTGTACAACCCTCTTCTTTTTTTTCTTAATCCACCTTCCATCTTATCCCGAATATAGTCTGACAGAGGATTTCGCATCCATCGGAATCTCAAATCGCATCTCACAGTACTTCAAATAGGAAATATTATAAAACCGTAAATATTACCATTCTCCGCTCAAGAATTTATCAACAGACGAACACATTCATACAATTTTAGAAGCCGGCCAGACTCATAGCAACCACGTGCCGTCATAGAAACTTTCCGTATACAAAATGGGGTACAAAAGCACATGCCATCCTAACAACAAGCGCAGCTCATGTGCACAGACACTTCGTGTGGTAATGCCGTCTCAATATGGTCGCTCTCGCGGGCTAATATAGCAATCCAACATGATGTAACTAGGTCACGTGAACATGATGAGGTCACATTTGTTCACCCGAAAGATCAGCCCATAAGGGTATTAAAACCACATTCCAAACTACTCTCTATATTTTCCTTTGTCCCACGGTCACTGCTCGACAAGCGAGTGGAAACAACCGATGATTATAGTCTGATCATCGAAAATCTAGAGTACGAAAGAACTTAACCCTTTACCCAACGTAACGGCCAAAACCGGCCAGCGCTATTCTCAAAAATCGCCAATTAATTTTCATTATTTTTTCATTTTTTGTCTCAAAAACATAGGTTATGACCCCTCGTTGGAACGAGCTCGTCGAGCTCTTTCCAACGAGGGGTCATAACCTGTGTTTTTGAGACAAAAAATGAAAAAAATTAGTTATTCAAGAATTTTTTTTGCAAGTGTCGTCTGCTTTTCAGGTTAAGTAAAGGGTTAAGGGATTGTGGGTGCTGCTCGTGTTGGCTGCTAAACCTTATGGTTACGATGAAGCAGATTATAAAACTTACGGCAGTCTCCTGGTTCGGACAAATGCCATGAGAAAAAAAGCAACGATTCCAGAGAGGCGAGGTCGAAAGCAAGTAGAAGTTCAAACTTATATTTCATTGTCATCGATCTGACAAGTAACAAATACCACGGAAAATATAGGTATCGGTTAGAAGTAGTTTATATTCTGGACAATAATTAAGGAATAGTGCATGGCTTGGAGTCGACTATGCCCATATAGTGCCCCGTGAGGTGGTGTAGTTCCCGCCGCGAAGCGGAGAGAACTACACCACCTCACTGGGTACTATATGGGCGTAGTCAACGACAAGACATACACTAATCCTTATATTATATCGAACACCCATCAAGAAAAACATCTGTCCGATTTGTTAATCTGTAACCAAGGTAGCAGCCCTACTAACCAGCGTTATATAGAAAAAATACCATGTAGTTTTTAAATAACATTTTCTTCTTCCAAAACACGGCTAACTTGGATTACTGATATGAGCAGAAGATAGATTTCGAATCGGTTGGCAAGAGTAAACAAAACATTTCTCCCAAACGGAACTGTGTATTCTAGAATCGCGCAACTCGCGAAAGAAAACTAAAATTTTCGAAATTTGACAACGCAGTTTGATAATTTCCACACATTTGTCACACATATACATTACCGAATGGGTCAGCACGGGATACAAACTCCGAAGATTCAAGTGAATTCCATTATTTATTCGTTTACTGCCCAAAACATACAATTAAATAGCGAAATAATATGAGCAGCGAAACAAACGATTTTTCATATTCGGACGCGTTCTCATGAAAGTTGGACCCAGGTATGGATCATTCTCTTCGAAACGAGATATGGATCATCTTCTCAAGGAATAAAATGAACGCCTCGAAAAATGTGATTTCAACAATGGAAAAGCGATACATTTTTCTACAAAGATTTCTTTCCGGGTCGTTTTGTGGATGTTGTGCCTCTGTGAATCGATTTTTAAATTTAGCCTGATTAGTTTTATTCGCCCAATATGAAAAAAAAAACTGATATAGTAGTGTGCTAAAAATAGAAAACGTGTAGTGCCTGGGTGTAGTGCCTGGTCAGTTCTGTGGATGCAAACTACACGAAATAGGGTATCATCTTTCAGCCAATCAGAATGCAAGGAAGTCACGTGAGATATAATACCAATTAATAATGAATAGAGAAAAAAAATAATATTAAATAGAAGTAAAAATAAAATACAAAATACAATTAAAATTTAAAAGAAAAAACAAATGTCGCAGGAATACGAAACTCAATTATAAGAAAGGATAGCCAAGAACCCAGAAAGAACAATGAATAATATGTCCGCGAAAGATTCTTTTTCGATTGTGGTCAGCGACGACAAGACTCGATTCACGACGAAATTCAATCCACCAATCAAAATGAAGAGAGATACTCGATGACACTAGTGAATCTGGAGATGTACTTTTCCTTTCCCAACATCACAGAGAAAAATAATATGCTCAGATATTCCATCGGAATGGATTGGTTCATGATATGCATTCCCAAAGACAGTCGATCTGAACAAACATATCCAGACTAGAATGAAGATCGACGGTCATGAAGTTTAGATAAGTGGACCCCAAGCGTATGTTCAATCTGTGTCTCCAACGTAACACCGATTAATTACCCTTATTGTAGCACCACAAGCTATGAGTTATAATTAGATAAATACGCCTCAGAGGTAGTCCTAATCTCACATTTTTCATTGCGCCCCAGGGAGAACTCATTGAAACACAATGGCCTTTTTCAGTACCTCTCTCCCATAACAGTATCTACTGTAACTGAGAAAATCGCTACAGGAACGACCATTTTCGTAACAGCATGGAATGTTCGATGCAGTATCATTGAGATGACTCTACTTCTTTCAGTATCCTAATGATTCCGTGTTTAGAAGTCAAAAACCACTGTCTACAGTGGCTATTGCTTCCATATAAATTAATACGCAACAGCCAATTAAAATAACATGTCATATTTGTTTCTTATTCGGTACAGGAAAGACGAGATTCTTTTACGGGGTGGACGTTATGGAATGGGATGGCTATTCTACAACAAGCATAGTGGCTTTGAATCATCTCCCATGCATTAATGTTACGTTTACGGGTAGTGGCCGACGGTTAACACCGTTACTTGACGTTTTGTCACTATATAGTTTGCTACAGCGTTTATGTATTACAGGATTGTGCGATTGTTTCCAAGCGATGGCGTGACCCTGCTCGGCGAGGAAATACAATATGCCATTGAACACGATAAATTTTAGAATAACTGTTATGGGCAGGAAATACATACAAAAACATACCTTATTTGGAACAGTAGGCTTTCTTTTGACTATGTTATGTGCCCACAGAACTTCAATTTAATTATTGGTCTCTCATCAACATTGGGAGGTACGAAATATTACTCACTTGTCAATGTAATTCGTTATAGCTGTGACTGTTTTTTGCAGTAAAGACACATTTTGTTACAGTATGGTATGTTGGAGACGGCATCACAAGGATATCAAATCATTTTCATTTTTTAAATGATCCCGTGAATAGAAATCTACATATACCGTTTCTAGTGGTGGTGCATGCACGTTTATTTGTGAGCAATTTTCTGGTCAGCGTGGAATATGTTTTGTCTGAATTTTGAAAAGTAAAGATAAAATATTGTAACGAGGACGACTTATCGAATGGATACGGAGAGTGTGACAGTCTGCGTTATTCCTGAAAGCATTAACCGTGATGGCGATAGCGACAGTTGATCTATTACAGCAAAGGAAATTTATGAAGACGGTGCACAGTCGAGCGAGTTAAAACCCTTTACACAACGCAGACGATATCAAAATTTATTATTTTATATATCATTTTTTCACTTTTTTAAAAACAAATTCAACAAAACCATATCACGGGACCCCTCGTTTGAACGAGTTCGACGAGCTCGTTCCAACGAGGGGTCACATGATATGGTTTTGTTGAAATTCTTTGAAAAAATATTTTTTCAACTGCAGAATTTGCATATTACGCGGGCGGATGTGGGCGATTCGTTGGGTAAAGGTTTGAAGCAGTAGGCCGGTCAAACAAGTGAAATAGAGACTGGTGACTGACGTCGTAAGGTTGTACTAGTAGTTGAACAAGACAGTGCTGAGACAAGAGTTTAGAAAAGCTAAAGTTGGTGGGAAAGAGACTGAAGTTTTGCCTATAGTCAAGGAGATTGGAAAGAACGGGGAGAAGTCTATGGATTCAAGTGAACAGATTGATGAGCAGGGTGAGCCAGAGAACACTAAAGAGGTTGAGTCTGGTGTTCTGGTTAGATGTGGTGTAGGTGTTGTTGCGAGAAATGTCGAGAATTGTGTGATGGATGAGGAGTGGAGCGAGAAAGTTGTACGAGAACTTCAGTTGGAGACTGTAGAAAGGTGTGCGATGAAGGTAGAGGGTCAGCTTGTGGAGGGGCGTGTGCCAGAAAGGATGGAAGGGTGTTCGTCAGGTGAGGTGCAAGGCAGTAGTGTGGTGGACCTCGGTTGTGTTCCAGTGGAGATGGATGGAACCGGTATGAAAGAGCCTGGCAGGTTGAAAGAAGCGTGTACCGAAGAAAGTTCAATGAATATGCAGCGTATGACAGAGAACAGTGAGGGGGTGGAGGGTTGTATAGAAGATGTAATCTCCAGTAAGGAGGTTGTGCACGAATCTCTGTTAGAGACTAGGGACAGGTATGCAGGAGAGGTGGGGGGTGAGATTGGAAAGGAGCATTTGCCAGAACAGATGGAAGTGTGTTTGTCGGGTGTGGTGCATGGCAAGAGCGCAGACGTCAGTGGAGTTCATCTGGGGAACAGATGGAGAGAGAATGGATGGTAGAGATTGCGAGGCCAGAGGAAAGAAGCACCGGTGATATGCAGCATATGTTAGAGAAGGGTGGAGAAAATAGTTTGGAAGCGAACGGTAGAAGTGTGCATGTTTACGGTACCAATTGGAAGGACGCAGTTCGGAGCATAGTAGACTGTAGAGAGATGTGAGAAAGAGTTAGGTGAAGTATGTGAAGATTGGTCTGCCACACCACCTCCTGTTGACTGCCTTAATAGGTACGCTCTTGTTATCAGCGATCATTGTACTCATGATTTCCAGATGATGTATCTGTCTAAAATCTGTTTGTAAGGTGCATGGAAACAGCGAGCTAGAAACATGCTGATAATTTTTGTTGGCCCCAAAAATGTACCGACGTTCGTTGGTATAATTATGACAAAGTGTTAGATATTATTCCTGAACCTAAACGTATATCAATGTTCAGTTGTCATTTCGTCCCCGGAGTTCCAATGTGTTCAATGTGCCAGTAGGCACACTGAACATATTGGAACTCAGTGGACGATTTTGAAGTTGATAAATATGTTTGACAGTCATTAATTGGCAGACGCTTCTCTTCTGTATGATTGAGAATAATTCCATTCATTCGAGTTAATTTGGTATATTTTGTTTTTTGCAAACAACATCATGACAATTACAGAAGATGAGCAACTAGAACAAAAAAAAAACAAAAAAAAAAACAAACAAACAAAGACAAGTCATTTACATACCACGATGCAGCTTTCGAGATTTTGTGGCACAAATTTTGTTCATTAAGATCTGTTTGATTTTCGGATCCTGGGGAGTGAATGATTCATTCAACAATAAAGAAAACCCTCTTCATAATGATTGTCTCTCCCTCGTAACAGATTATTGCCACCTGTAACATTATGTGGCGAGAATGATATATCCTCGTCTAATTGATTTGCATTGTCTAATTTTTCGTAATGGTTGATGTTCTACTTCAGCTCAGGTCAAGAATAACATTGGTGATAATATCGATTACGTATTTGTCAAATACGGAACATTTTGTGATTGTAAAGTCCGCCCTGTTACAAATGTTGCCTATATGCAGAGACATTTAGTTGTTTTCTTGAATTTTTTCATGTTGTTTCATAAACCCTATGTTATTCAGTGTACATTTGCATTGGTCGTACAATGTGTGCATATTAGTTCATCGCAGTATCGAACATCTCCTCCCTGTAACAGAATGTGTCCATTCTGTAATAATCGGGTCATTGCTGTAATGTTATGCTTTTGACTCCTGATAATAACACAATCATTAAATATGCCGGAAGTTCTGTGTTACATTTGAAGACCCACACACGTAGTTTTGAGCATAAATTTGCCACCAGCTGTAACCCAAACATCAGGTAGAAACAGACATTATTTGTGTGAGAAAAAATCTCTTTTAGGATACAATCTTTCGTACCCGAGATTTTGCGAAGGGCACCATCAACTGTTGTCCCAAAATCTCCATAAATTCTGTCTTTTGCTTGGACAGAATGCCTTGGACAAACAGCCATAGCAAGGGATGCACCCAACATCCAAGGTATATGAGAGCGTGCAACATCCAGGGTATAAGCGCACGCGAAACATCGGGGGTATATGGTTTAAACGAAAGCTTTCCGCTTTTGCTCGCCTCGAAATGAAAATCGAACCAAAGACCCGAAAATAGTCACAAATATCATCAGATTTCCGACAATTCAATCATAAAAATAAAATAAGAGCAAATAATTCGTCCCCTAAGTACCAATGTGTTCTATGTGCCAGTAGGCACATAGAACACATTGGAACTCAGGGGGCGACATGTCAACGAAATACTGTTTACTCGTTTCCTTAGCGACCCAAGGGATGTAACTCTGCCTGTTGTCTATAAAAACAAATTAATTATCACGAATTTGGTTCAAATAATTGTGGAGCTGAGAAAAGCGTCCACAAATTTATTTCCACTATGTTTGTATTCTGTTTCAAACGGAACAAAAACGTTATCTCCGCCAACATGTATGCTATATGGAGATTTAATACCTGGATGTCTCATTTAAAGCTCGTTTAGTTTAAAAACCGACATCCAGGTATTAAATCTCCATATACCATACATGTTGGCGGAGATAACCCTCTTTGATTCACTAGTGGGTACATAACCAGTGTTTGTTAGACACACTGACTGATTTCATCAGGCATAAATATTTCAGTTAATAAAACGTTATTGCAAAGACACTCGCTTTGATTTCCAAGCTTCAAAGGTACCCCAAGATGTGTTTTGAGGGTGATTGAGCTCGGCTTTGTTTGTTTTCATGCCACTTAATGATTATACATTGTGAAAAAATTGTTAGGAACTGAAAAATGTAAACTTTATTTTTATTATTTCTACCGACCAAAATATATGTGGAATCTGATAATGACTCACATAACATTTTGCTGAGAGCGGCGGAGGGGCGAGCTCAAAATTTTCAAACAACCAATAACATTTTACGACATATTTTTCCTGACCAAATTTCTAATGTTTTTGGTACGGATTAACAATCGAAACAACTGCCCAAAAATATTTCCATCATTTAAATAAATTTACCAACAAAAAGTCTAAAGTTTTACCAATGAGTCAAAACTCTTCGGACATATTTTTGGGCGGGATGGAAGGCTCCCTTCTCCCACCCTATATCTATATATCGCAATTACTTTGTCCGAGGTGAAAAGAAATGGCTCGAAAATATGGACATACACGGAAACAACACATTCAATGGCATACAATATACGGTTACCTTTGTTGAGAATGTGGATTAGGGGCGGCGGAACGATTTTCAAAAAGTGTGTGTGTGGGGGGGGGGGGGGGGGGAGGAGGGGGGGGCTGGATCGGGCGATGGATGGTCGTCGGTGTGAAAAGTTTAAATTCCAGGGTCCCAAAACCCCCATTTCCATGCATTTGGGTGGATATTTTGAGATTTTTCAGGAGATGTATTTGAAATATTTCACACTTACAGAGCCGTTAAAAAACGTCGGTAAAGCATGCAGGTGAGGTCTATTTATCAGCTTTGGTCGTAACGACCAAAGTTGATAAATAGACCTCACCTGTATGCTTTACCAGACATTTACAGCACTTATACTGTCTTGGCTTATCTTGTCTTGGGATGGATTTGGTACTTGTATGTCTGTAAGATTACGATCTATTTCAGTTAACCGATTATTTAACAGATTCTATATATTTTAGCGTTTGCTGCCACTTACTGCAAAAATGATCCGAAATCCATCGAAACTGAACCAGTACGAGAGAAACATACCCCCCCCCCCCCCCCCCGTCCCGGTTTCGCCGCCCCTGTGCCGCCCCTGTGGATTTATCAACATGCCCATTGAATGGAAAAAGGTGGCCAGGGGCGTAACTGACCCACAATTTTGTGGGAGGGTAATCCTATGATATCCACTGATAGCGCAAATTGTCCAGTCCCCCCCCCCCCCCTTCCAAAGTCGCATAACTATCCTGTCATTTAAACGCCTAATTCCTATAAAATCGATAGATTTATGTATGTTCTGAACTCCGTGAACCATACTGGAACATGTCAGGAGCCCAAACTTGGCGAGATGAATTATCAACACTCACGCAGGGCAGTATTCCTACATCTTACACTTATAATCCCTGTTCGTGGGGCGGTTGATTGACCTGCTTGGCACAACCTGCCCAAAAAGTTCTCAGCAAACGGATATAGCCAAAAAATGTTTTTAGGATGGTGGGTGTAAAAACCCCCACACCCTCAGGAGTTAAGTCCTTTAAGGTGTCATATGCAATGTTAACCCTTTACCTAACATGAAAAGAAGACGACACTTGCAAATAAAATTATTCAATAACTAATTTTATTCATTGTTTGCGTCAAAACATAGCTTATGACGCAAAAAATAATGAAAATTGATTAGAAATTTTTGTGAATAGCGCTGGCCGGTTTTGGCCGTTACGTTGGGTGAAAGGTTAAAGCTGAAGCATTGCAGATGGCACCTTGTTCCACTTGAGGGACGAATTATTATTGGTGAATATTGCCATTTTTGCCAGAATTGCACTTTGGCTATTTTGGGAGTGAACGTGGGATGGTGAATATGTCAATATTTCATTGCTATCTGACAAGTGTTTTTCATTATAAATGCCTTCACTAAATGCAAAAGGGGGTATATCATGTTTTGATACCAAATACACAGTATGTAATATTACATAAGATTATGTGACAAGAAGTAAGCAAGCGTGCTGGGGAAAGCATCTGAGGCTGCAGACGCTCGATAAAAGTGGAGGGGCCACAAATTTGCAAGTCTACCATGGTTCGGCCCAGTGGGAGAAAAGGTATAATTTTTTATCGATAAATGTACCATGACACACTATAGTCTCGTTTAGATGCGTATACTGCAGTGTGGTCACTCTCCTGTTCATTTCTTCTCTTTCAATCATCGTCCAACACGAAGGCAAGCTTCAGCCTTCGGGTTGGAAGATAGTTGAAGTAGAAAAAACGGATCGAAGCGACCGAAGGTGGGATTCTTTGGCTAACTGTGATGTTTTTGTTTGCAAATAATATTTTACATGCCTGTACAGTACGTGGAGAGTGTATTATCACTAAATCACCCGCAGAGTGGAGATTCCACCCAAGCAATAATTGCAAATTTGTTGCTAAGCATAAGTGGCACAAGCATAGTTTCAGCCATTGGACCTCCGGGTTAAACCCGGAGGTCCATTGGCTGAAACATTGCTTGTGTTTTTTGTCGATATGAACAGAATTTGAAAGTTATAGCTTGGGTGATAACTCCACTCCGCGGGTGATTTAGTTACAATCCACTCTCCACGTACTGTATATTGACACATTTGTCTGCGCGCATTTTAACTCCTTGTGTAACCGCGCAACAGGTCTGTGGAAAAAAAAAGTAGAGCGTCACTTTCCCGTTGCGCCTGGTTCCGCCCCCTCCGGAAAACACAGCAAATCAGTCTCATCAATAAAATGTAGAAAATATAGGCCAATTTCACATTCTGCAGCTCTTTGTTCAATTTTGAATGAAAGTTTCCGCATATATTTAGACAAAGTATTCAGTGAACTGATAACAAAATGATTGTGTACAAAGAAGGATGTGGTTTGTTCGTCAGAATTTAGGCATAAAAACACGAGTGGGTGGTAATCGAGGGTCCGCTACAAAAAAGAAAAAAAAAATGGTGCATGAGCTTGAAAAAGAACATGTATTTCCAGGCTTAGCATAAAACGGGCTATCGTACTGAACAACTTAATTCTTTCTAGTGGGGGTGGGCGGGAGGGAGGGGGTGCAATGAAATTTGGAGTGTACAACTGTTGAAACAAAAGTATGACGTGGTAAGTGTGAACGTATGGAGCATCGCAGGTCGCATGAAAAGCAAAAAAAAATTCTCAAATGGTGCGAACGAAAAGAATTCGTGCGAACCAACTGAATTCGGGCGAACGAGTTGAATGGTGGCCACGAGTTCTGTTGTTCCGAACGAACTGAATTCGTGAGATCGAACTGAATTCGTGCGAACGAGCTGAATTCGTGTGCACTAACTGAATTCATGTGAAAGAGTTGAATTCGTGCGAACGAATAGAAGGACCCCATAATCGGTGTTCAATAGTAATAGGACAACGCAAACTGCCGAAGAATACAGATTTCGGTGTGTTGTAGGTCAGCACGGCCGGACAGTTATTAGATGCGATAATCGAAATACTAGAATTGCTGCTGTTTTATCAAAGATGCCGTCGGAACAAGGAAAAACGTATTGAGAAAGGGGGGAAGGATAACCAGTGAGGGTGAGGACATGACCTTCCCACATTTTGCAAGTTTTATTATACTGATAGAAGCATCCAATTGGTGAGAGTCATCGCCTACACACAGGAGGAATTGGATTGTCTCCCTTAGACTGCTGTTATCCAGAGAGTGGACAATATTGATTAATTCAACAAATGACATATTTCCATACGAAGCAACAAGACTTGTTCTCAAGATCATCTTCACCGACTCCTGTGATCGTCGTTGAGTACTGGAAAGGTATATTTTATATCTTTAATGATAACTTCATGATGCGTATTTGCATCAGAACATTACGGCAGACGTGGACTGGTCACTTTCAACGCGTGGCAGGGGCGGCGGATCGATTTTCAAAGTGTGTGTGTGGTGGGAGGGGGGTGGGGTGGGGGTGAGGGCTGAATCGGGCGATGGATGGTCGTCAGTATGAAAAATTTGAATTCCAGGGTCCCAAAACCCCATTTCCACGCATCTTGGTGGATATTTTGAGATTTTTCAGGAGGTGTATTTGAAAGATTTCACACTTTGAGAGCCGTTAAAAAACGTCGGTAAAGCATACAGGTGAGGTCTATTTATCAGCTTTGGTCGTAACGACCAAAGCTGATAAATAGACCTCACCTGTATGCTTTACCAGACGTTTACAGCAATTATACAGCCTGTGGATTATCTTGTCTGGGGTGGATTTTGGAACTTGTATGCCTGTAAGGTTACGATCTATTTCAGTTATTTATATATTTATTTATTGGCGATTAAGGTCACATATTTCTGCACAATGGCTAATCATGACCTCAACAGTTTTACGGGTGGAGGAAGCCGGAGAACCCGGAGAGAACCACCGAGCAACGGCGAGCAACTGTCTGATCCCCAACATACGAACTCCACACAAGCAGGGTTAGCATTGGTTGAAGACAGTGAACCATCGACGTGCACTACGCCTTAGTGCGCAACGTCACCGTGTCCCCACGTGGGCAATGGGGGTGGAGTGTCTTGCCCAAGGACACAGCGCGGTTGCCGCAGGTGGGATTCGAACCGAGGACCTCTCGGCTTGCAGCCTGCACCTCTACCTACTGAGCCACCGCGCCCCCTCTATTTCAGTTAACCGATGTATGAACAAACTGTACACATTTTAGCTTTTGCTGCCACTTACTGCAAACAATGATCCGAAATCCATCGAAACTGAACCAGTACGAGAGAAACATAGTTGGCGAAAATATGGGGGAGGCTCTGGACCCGCCTCTTGTTTCACCAGTCATTGGTTGTGTTAAAATATATGCATACAACAAAACATGGCCCGGCAAAAAAGGTGGAGGGGCTGACTCCCCCAGCCCCCCCCCCCCCCCCGGTTCCGCCGCCCCTGGGTGGGCAATATTTCCACGGATGCAATAATATTAGATTCCAAACATTAATTAATATAGGAATAATCATAAACATTTTAATTAATGAAGCACCGGCTACAACCGGGTGCTTTATTAATGAAAATTTTGCTGATGATGGTTTTTATTACCTGGTAAACGAAAGCGTGGACATGACTGTCCATGCGTAGATTTCGACCAGGCCACGGTGAATGAACTTGTATGACTCTTGGGATTCGAGCAAATCCGATAAGCTGTAAGAATTAAAATTTGTTTTATTCTATTACAAGATGAACCCTACATATCTCTTGATCTTGATGAGATGGGAAAAGGGAAAAATAATGCCGGCATTGGAAACCATATACATAAGTGTACATTTAGCCCTTAGAACCCTAGTGGTATATTCCATGTCAATATCTTCCATGTCAATTTAATGGCAGCAATTGGAAGAGTCCATATTCATTATTTGGGGTACACTAATTAATACTTTAGCCTTGGGGCTGCACGTTGAAAATATTGATTGGACTACCCCACACATTCACTAAGCATCCATCCTACTTAACCCTTTACCCAACGCAGACGATATCAAAATATATTATATTATTTTAAATATTTTTTTTTTAATTTTTCAAAAAATTTCAACAAAATCATATCATATGCCCCCTCATTGGAACGAGCTCAAAGAGCTCGTTCCAATGAGGGGGTCACATGATATGGTTTTGTTGAAATATTTTGAAAAATTAAATTTTTTCAACTGCTCAATTTGCATATTACGCGGGCGGATGCGAGCGATTCGTTAAGTAAAGGGTTAATGGAATTATGACGGATAATGTTCATGGGCCGGAAAAGTGGCCCGCTGGTTCATAGACTTATTAGTTAGTAACCTCTACACCGCTACAAAAAAAAAAAAAGATGTTGAGGGGACCACATGGGGCATAATACGGGCAAAGAAACCAGCCTTGTAAAAGTGTGTGTGAGAGGGGCGGGGGGGGGGAGGGGCAGCGTTAAAATTCTTGAGAGTACTAAAGACGCGAAGGATGGTGGTCTGGAGGCCCTCGCGCGGACAATATTGGACAACTCGGACCATTGTCATTGCTTTTCTACGCACTTGGTGGAAAGGTGAATAGATGAGAAATTGGAAAGATCCCCGTGATCGATCAAAAATACCCCCACCCCCCCCCCCCCCCCCACCACACACACACTTTTCACAAGTATGTCTCCTGGAAATCGTATAAATCTGATGAGATAATGCATGGGGGTAGGGTGTGGTAGTCGAACTACAGGATGGTCACTCAGTTATCTGTCAGCCTACGGGGTAAATGAGTATCTATCCTGTAGTCCAACTGTTATACATTACCCGATCACCCTTCCCCAGCTTACTCCACTCCATATATTATCTTATCAGCCATCACCGTAACGCCTCCACTGAGAAAAATATGGAAGATACCTCCCCCCCCCCCCCCCACACACTTTCCCGAAAAGGAAACACCTTCAGATTGCTACATATTTCTATATTGAAATGGTTGTCTTGTGTGGTTTGGGTTTTTTTGTTGTTGTTGTTTTGGGGTTTTTTTTTTGTTGTTTTTTTCTTTTTTTTTGAGGGGGGGGGGGGTGCTCCTGCAACCTATATATTCAGAACCTATGCACTATCCTTGAAATTATCTCATTGGAATAATTAGTATGGGAACAGGTGAACTTAAACAAGCACGTCTCCAGCCGCTAAATCAGACTCGCAAAAGTGGGAAGGCTCATTAAAATTATCGATATTAATGGTGAACGCAGAAGGGAATAATGTGGGGACTGGAAGACTTGTTCTCGTCAGAACACCGAAGTTAAGCAACGTCGAGCCCGGTTAATCCTCGGATGGGTGACCGTCTTAGCGATCTATTCGGACTCCCGCGTTGTGTCCTTGGGCAAGGCACTTAACCCCAATTGTCCACATGGGGGCTCGATGGCGCCGTGTACTAAGGCGCACTGGACTTCGGTGCTGCGCATGTCTTCAACCAATCTAACCCTGCCTGTGCTGCAGCGCGGAGTTCCGATGTTGGGGAGCTGGCATCTGCTCGTCGTTGCTCAGTGGTTCTCTCCGGGTACTCCGGCTTCCTCCATCTGTAAAACTGTCACGGTCATGATTAGTCATTCGTGCATAAGTATGTGACCTTAAACACCAATAAATAAATAAATAACTGGGAGACTTCGCAAAGAAACGTTCAAAATTGGGATCCTTTTTCAAGCACTTCCGTGCACTTGTAGGCAGATACATGAGTTCTTGGGAAGTTCCATGGAAATGAGCAATTAAAAATAATATATTTGAAGGGTGCGGCAGTTGGATTACAGTCGGGGCAAGATATAACTGACTGCCTACCCTGTCAGACCATTCTCCCTCTGTATTTTCGCATCGGATATACACCAATTTGGAGGGTATGACTTGTAAAAAATGGGAAGGATACGCCCCGACACCTCTGGTTGTCCCTCATTCCTCATTAAACTCAGTTGACTCTCGTCCATTAAATTACCAGTCGCGCACACTTGGGCGGTAAACGTGGCTCTCAATGCCATGTTTACTACCCAAGTGCGCGCAACTGGTAATTGTTAGTGCGACCTGGTTCAATGGAGTATAACCTGCACTTTTCGGCATTAACTGGCGATTGTCGCAAGCACGCTCGATTGTAAGCTTTGCATGTCGTTTAACTTGTATATCCCATAAAGGGGCGTCGAAAGAGATTAAGAATACACGTTGTGGTGATTTTTCATCTTTGTTGAATGGTATCACTGACACATCGTGCACAACTTGAGAAGCCTCGACTTCTCAACTTGTGCACGGTATTACAATCGTAGGCCTAATTGGCATCGGAATCGGCCGATTGTGAGCTCAAATAACCTGTAATCGGTCAGCGGACATTTTTGGTTATCGGTTGAATACCAGCTAACAGGATCAGAAATATTTGCCCTCCCCACTCCCAAACACACACACACACACACACTTTTCATTCCACATCGAGCTGGATGTATTATCCCTCAAAGGTGAAGATTCTGCTACTTCTTGGAAACACATGTTTTTTATGCCAATCGGTGCACCATGATGGGTACACTTTGAAGGCTTAAGTACGTAGAGAAGGAAAGAATAACTATAGCAGAATAACCCAAGAACTGTCAGTAAAAGAACATGAACCACTTTTAGGGATTTTTGTCATGCACGTGTAGGCCTGTACAAGGTTGACATTTTTCAGGAGAAGTGCGTGTGTGTGTGCCGGGGGTGGGCAGTGACATAGAATATGCATTTCGCACTGGCCATGACTGTGTAAAGACAAGTTTGCTGAATCCATTTCCATCAATGCTTTGTGTGCCTTGCTATGTATTTAATTATTGTACTTGATTTCTGTAATGTGCTCCAGACTTTGGAAATACATATATTGTTTAAACTAGACAACCCCCCCCCCCCCCCCCACACACACACACACCCACCCACCCCGAAAAAAATAGTAAATTCTACTGCTCTGGGTCCCCTCTATTACATTTATTTGGTATCATTGCTTGTCGCATTAATTTTATCCGGCTGTTGTGTGCACACATGCATTATCACCCAAACTGAGACTGTCTAGTGCAATCCTTTTTGTTCTCATCATAACATGTACAAAATGTCCATATTTCTGTTTACTGTATCTGTATCTGGAAATTCCTCCTCTGTCAGGAGCACCAATATATAAATATTGTAGTGTTTAATATTTCTGGATATGATCATAATAACAATTATTGGATGATTTTGTATGATTGTTTCATTTGATGTAAAGTTTCAATTAAAGTTAATTATAGATCTGTTTAATTTTATAATTTTTCTCCCCTGGCTGCAGCTTCATTTAACATTTGTGTTCTTCTTAGATGCAAGTCAAAAATTAAATTTCTAGACAAGTATTCTATATGGAGGATTTCAATGTAGTCAAGATTTAGACAGGATAAAGAAACATGTAATGGGTCAAGAATCAGATGAAGAGATAGTTCAGTTAAGGTAGAAGATTCCAGTGAAGTTAGATCTTGTAAAGAGATGTGATTGTTGATAATGTTTTTCAATTCTGTGATATAATGTTGTCTGGTGGTCTGTAGCAAAGGACATTATAGGAGAAAATGTTCTCGGTTTTCTGCATCATTCATACAGAAACGACAGGTCTCAGAGGTTCTACCTTTATTAAATAGTTTTTCATGCACTTGAAGATGGTATGTCCCACAGATGACTTTTGCTTTGATGCAAGCTTTTTGTGTTTCAGATGAATTTTCTTTTGATGATGTCCATTGGAGTGCAGGCTGATAGAGACTTAAGGAATCTGATGACATAAATCGAAGTGATGAAAACTTCTGACTTTCAAATTGTTCTTCATGTGCTTCATTCCAGTAATGCATTATAGTATTCTTCACCAGTTTCTTCCACCACATTTTTGGAGGCAGATTGTTAATCAGATCATGTATGTTAGGTAGTTCATATTTCTCTAGCACCGTCTGAATCCTTACCACCCAACTTTCTGATTTTCTTGACTTTAGACTGCTTGTCGTTGAATTATGCTGAATTCAATTGAAGCGTTATTTTTCAGTAGATTTGAATAATAGCTTCAACTGGAGGAATACCAATCAAACCAAGTACAGCAATGGATGCAGTTCTATTTGGGAGGTCTTGAAGAATTCTAAGTTTTTCTTTCTGCCATTTTTCTAGAAGACTTACTGATGACTTTTCGAATGCCCACAGTTCAGTACCATAAAGCAGCCGTGGAATTATAAATGATAGACATAATTTTCGAGCAAAGCTAGGATTCAATCCACTCCTACTGTGCATACCTGCTCCAAGTAAAGCATATAAAGCTCTTGTTGCACATTTAATCCTTTCTTCTACCTGTTCTTTATTGCAGCTTCTCAACAGGCTTGGCAATTTCAGGAGAGCGATTTTTTAGCTCTCCTTACTGCCCTCCTGAAAGAATTAAGGAGAGCGAAAAATTGCCCTCCTAAATATTTTGGTCTGGGATGATTGAGATTACATGTATTATGCTCACATTAAATTTTTGTTGTAAAGCAAAAATGTAATTTAACTTCGAAGTCACATAACATCACGTAATTTCATTTTGAAAGTGGTTTAGTGGTAAAAGGTAATGGCTGCAACCATACCCAAACACAGTTGCAATCATTTGAAGCAAAATGGGTCACAGCAATATTTTTTTTTTTCTGTCAGTTTCAAGTTCAACAACTGACATCACAGTTTGAGGGGTAATTATTCAAGGAATATTGACACTATAATATACTACCATTACTACTATCCTGTCACTTGAAGCACTTGCACCAGGATATGACTGTAGATTCAAGCAGACCTGTTGTCCAAGAAAGTCATACGCCTACCACTACCACCTTCAACCCCCCCTTGGGGGGTTGAAGGTGGTAGTGGTAGGCGTATGACTTTCTTGGACAACAGGTCTGGGTACACACACAGGTCTTGTCAAGTGTGTGTTCGGTTGTTGAGTGAGACATCTAGATGTCTAAGAGATTTCGCTTTATCTTAGTAAAGTTAATAAAATCACTGATGTAGTCTGTTGGTTTCAGTTTCAATGAGTTCGTTCAACTGGATACTTAAAATGCTGTGTAAAGCTAATTGCTCTCCTAAGCTGATTGAGGAGAGCGATTTTTTGCCCTCCTGCATTTTTCAGAATGCCAGGCCTGCCTCAATGTTGAAAGCAATATGCCTAAATGTTTTCCATGTTCATCTTGTAAAAATTCATTATTGTTGATACTGAACCCAGTTTCTTCTGATGTCATATCTGTTTTTTGTGCTTGGTGGTATTTTGCTTTCTGATATTTCAATTCCACTGATTTCTGGTTGTTAATAGGTATACGGTCTCTATTTACTATGTGTTCTATACCGTTTGCCATTGAGATCTTGTCTGTTGAATTGCTATAACAACTGACAGCCATGTCATCTGCACATGTTGGTAGGCTACTGCAAGTTGTTCCAATTTTTGTGCCAAGGTTGAAGTCTTCCATGTATTTCATGATATCTGAGTTTACTAATTTGAAAAGATGAGGTGAGAGACAACTGCCTTGTAATGTTCCCTGATGTATTTTAAAAGATTTACTGAGCTGGCCTTCCCACTTGACCTGAACTTCAAAGCCTTTATACCATTGTCTTAGAACAAGCCAGTAATCTCTAGGTATACCCAGAAGAGCCATTTTTCTGAACAGTCCATCATGCCATACTTTATCGAAGGCCTTTTCTGCATCAAGTAAAATTACAGATGTGTTGGTATTGTCTTCTTTGTTCTCTGTTATGCCTTCCATCAGAATAAAAGAAGTAAAGAGTGGTGACACACCCGCAGTGAAGCCTCTTTGTAGTTTACTTTGATCTTCTTCTATGATTTTCTTTATTCTAGACACGATAAGACATTCTAGAAGTTTCCCCAGGATACTTGAGACGGTGATTCCCCTGTAATTAGTTGGTAATTTCTTGTCCTTAGTTGAGTTTTTAGGAGTGGATTGAGTATCCCCTCATTAAAACATACTGGTACATAATGACAGTTGACAATTGAGTTAAATAGGATGACAAGATGTTCAATTAAGATGCCGATGCCATACTTGATGTGCTCAGCTGTTAAGCAATTCCTATCTTGGCTCTTGTTGTTTTTTAGCTTTTTTACTTCTGCTAAAATCTCTTCAGCTGTGAAATCAAGATTGTCTTGAGGAAGAATATAAGAAGCATTTTCTTCAATAAAGGCAACATCTGCCTCCACCATTTCTTTGTGGCTGGCACTGAATAAGTTGTTCTCTTGTGGTGTTGCAAGATCCTCAAAATATGTTGCCCATGCTTCTGGTAACTCTTTATCTTGGTATTCTCGGCCTTTTATTATCAAGGTGTCTGTCTGCTTCTTACTGGCTTTCCTTTGTCTTCTTACTAGATTATAAAAAAGGCTTTGGTCATGCTCTGAAGATCTTTCATTTTTTTTATATAGCTTCTTCCTTTTTATGGCGATGTTCTGCCTGGTAACTCTTCTCAACTTCTTCTTCAATTTTTTCAAGACAAAGTGCGATTTGCTACAGTTTACTCATCCTTCTTGTTTCTACACCCCGAAGGCTTGCTTCATTTCCCTGTGTATCTGTACTGTTTCAGGAGGGAGCATTTTCATTTTCTTCCGCGCGCGAGAGGTGTCAATTCTCTTAAGAGGCCCAACATCAGCTTGGATAATATATGTGACAATGAGGTTGGTGCGATGTTCAATATCTAGTCCATCTTTAAGCCTTGGATGATTACAATCTGCAAAAGTTCTTCTCAAGTTCTTCCGATACTCACTGATGTCAGATCTGGCCCAGACTGGTCTTCCCTTCATTACACTTGAGAATCTATTCTTCCTTCTTGATGGAAATAATTGCTCTTTCTGTTTTGTGGAAACCTTAAGTACAGTTCTGATTGGGATATGGTCAGAGGTACCAGATGGTAGGTCAACAGTTCTGACATTAACTATACAATCGCAGGATGACTTTTTCAAAAAATAATCAATAACTGAGGAGTTGCCATTGTAGCCATGGAATGTTGGATCAGTAGGGTACTCAGTAGGTGATTGTGTTGCTAAGACCAGTTCATGTGACTTACAGAAGACTTCTAGTGTTTGGTTCAGTTTCTTAATGATATGTTTACGGTGAAATGAAGCATTCATATCTCCAAATAAAATGATGTCCGAGACATTGAATTTTAATAAAATCTGTTCAATTTGTAACAGCTGATCCTGGTAGTCTTCTAATGATGACGGGTAACCATCACATGGCATATATGTTCCAATTAAACAAATTGACTTGGGTGTTGATTCTATTTCTGCGACTAGCATTCTACTGTTCCATCAGAGTGTATTGTGAATAAGTGATCTTCCCCGTTGCTCCATATAAATGCCACACCAGCTTTCCCTCTTGATTTTTGTACTAATGGAATAGGGTTAGAGTCGTCAAATGTTTTCCACATGGAGTGATAATTTTCATTCTTAAGGTAGTCGGTGATTTCATGAATTTCGAACTGATGAAGCCAGTTCTCTTGTATAAAGATGATATCGTTAAATTTACAGAGGTCTTGCAGAGCTGATAGATTGGATTTTATGCCATGGATGTTATATGAGACTAATGAGATGTTTCTGTGGTTGGTGATTTGATGTCTATGCAGTTGAGCCAAGGTGGAAATGGATTTGTGTGTAGGCCTATCTCTAAAAAATGATTCGATTTTGGTGAAGTTTCAGCAGATGAATGTAATGTTTTCATAGATGATGTTCGATTTGCAGAGACAGTATCAGTTTCATTATTTGGGAAGTTCATCTCATCAATTACTTCAATTATTGGTATTGATACCTTTTCATCACTGACCTCTGATGTAAATTTTCTGTAGATGTCTCTACTTGTTGTACACTTGTAGGATTAAAACTTGAAGCTTGGTTGCACGTACATGGTTTCCTTTGCCTCTTCTTCTTTTTCTTTTTCTTATTAGACTTCTCAGATATCGTTGCATTGTTTATCATGATGTTACTCTGAGGGACAGTACAAGTGCATATTCATATTCTCTTGGTTTCTTTTCAGTAAATCAATTTCTGTTTTCAGTTCATTAATGCTGGACATAATGAATTACTTTCTGGCAGGTTTATTGAATTACCACATAGAACTGCACAGAACAACATCCATGTAAAACTATACATAGAATATAGACTCGATCTACTTATACAGAAGTATACAGAAAAACTATTTAGGGCCTACATTTTAAAATTCAGTCACAATACAGTCAATACTGCTATCACAAGAGCAGACAGAAAAATTGAACCCGATCGCTGATCGCGACTGTGCCACAATCCGGTTGAAATTTCTTGTCAACATCCCCCACCCAAACACTTAAGAAGCTCATCTGTCGAAAAGTGAAATTTGAGAAAATTTCTCTGCAGTCTAGATTCTATATCTAGGTTGGAATATCTTAAGTGAAATCCACGCATGGGCTCGTGGGAGGAGCTGATGTTTTAAAACATTGGCTTATCCATTTTCAGGTGGGCTTTTCAAAAGTGACGAGAAATAGGGAATATAAGGTTTAAATGACAGAAAATGTTACCACTTGGGCATTTTGATATACGAATCCAGTCATCAGCCACCCCTACATATGTATACCTCTCACTCTCAGCGAAATTCAGGGTCTTTGATGGGAAATTGCTTAACTTTCATTGAAAACTCAGACACGAAATGTTTGTACACCGGAATGCCAGGCATAGCCTGGATATCAAAGTTAGGGAGGAGGGGGGGGGGGCAAGAGTAATATCTATGGGTTATACAGAATATGATTTGCTGAATCATGCGAGCCCTGCAGCGGCAATATCAGGGCCGAGGACACGAGAGGGTGCCCCATCTCATTGGAGGGGGTCTGCCGTCTGCGCCCACCCACCACCCCCCTCCCCGGGAAAAACTTTGAAACGCGAGACAAAAAAAACCCCCGCAATTTCCTTGACTCTGGGTTCGTTTGGTCCATAATTTGTGGGTTGTGATGGGCATCAATAATTAGGCCACAGTGTGGCCTAATTATTGATGCTTTTCACAACTTATAAGTTGTCGACACTGGCGGACTCGGAAGCAAAGACATCGCTTGATATTAAAATGTCTTGCCTGATGTCCCCTATATGCCCGTATATGGGTTAACATGGGGGGGGGGGGGCATGACTGAAATTGGGGGTTATGTGCCCCTCATCAGAGACCCCCCCCCCCCCCCCCCACCCCCCGGCTACGCCACTGCTGAATGCACTACAGGCCCTCGTAGTTTGATTAATGTTCTTAAATACAGTACCATCATGATGGCACCTGTATTTAAGAAAAGTGATCAAACTACGAGGGCCTGTGGAGTGTACTATAGCAGTTATATTTATATTTATTTATTGGTGTTTAAGGTCACATACTTATGCACAATGGCTAATCGTGGCCGTGACAATTTTACGAGTGTAGGAAGCCG
Organism: Pictodentalium vernedei; assembly: GCA_031216915.1. Lineage (NCBI taxonomy): Eukaryota > Metazoa > Mollusca > Scaphopoda > Dentaliida > Dentaliidae > Pictodentalium > Pictodentalium vernedei. The sequence goes on from CM062297.1 coordinate 74,070,132, forward strand.
GATTACCCAGAGAGAACCACAGAGCATCGACGAGCAACTGTCAGCTATTCAACATTCTAACTCTGTTCCAGCTCCGCTCAAGCAGGTTCACAGCGGTTGAAGATATGTGCACCATCGACGTGACTACGCCTTGGTACACGGTGTCATACCACTGAGCCACCGCCCTGCCCTACAGCAGTTACTACTTTTCCCTTTTTTGTTGTTGTTGTATTTGTCTTGCTCGCTGTCATTTTCACGTCGTTAAAACGTGGTGTCGGTTTTGCCACTGGCGTTACAGTTTCAAATCACGCAAGCACAGACTTGTTTCTATTCTCTCTGTCACAGTGCAATATGTATCTATTTGAACTGTTTGAACTGAATGTTACTTAAAATAGTAATGACGCGACACCTAAACCGGAACAGGGAATTTCCAACACGAAAATTCCAACGTGGTATTTCACAAATCATATGCAATTCAGTGACAACTCTGTGTGTGACATCCTCTACAAACTGAATCAAGGAACATTTGGAGCTGGTGAACACACACAAGTGGAGCTTTTGAGAGGTAAGTCAAACTAAAGAAAGATCAATACTGTTTTTCTGATTTGGATAATTATGGTTTCTCGTTGTGAACACACGCAATTCTTGAACAGCATGTTTTGAACGAATGTCGCGCAGTACATTATAGCTTACGGAAACACAGTCGGCTCAAAAGAAGTTTTTGAAAACCGGGTAAAGCCGAAGAATAGTTGATTTTTAAAATACCTGGTGTCCTGAACATTTTTCATTTTTCTCTGCTCGCCATCATATTTTTGATAAATTTAGTGAAACAAAATGGATTTAAACGTCTTGTAAGTTGTGACACTGCAGCTAGAAAATAAAATGAAACATTTGGGAGAAACCATGAGGGTCAGTAAGGATACGGGTAGTAGGGCCACAGATAACCCTTGCCCTCATCATATTGACCCTAAAGCATTATGGGTGTCATCCTAATTTAGTACACTTTAAGATGGAGATTGTTTTTCAGTGTGTTAAATTTACAGAACGCAGTGGCGTAGGAACCGGAGGAGGAGGGGGTGGGGGATGGGGGGCTGGGGGGGGGGGGGGGGTTAAGGGGGGGGGGGGGGGTATTCCCCCCAAAAAAGATGGTAGCCGATGCCACTGACTGATTTGACGCTCAACAGGTTAGCATCTTCCTCTCTGACATAAATCATCCTATAAACACCAAATTTTTTTTCACTTGAGAAGCGAGGAAATAAGCTCTCAGTAGTTCATATTTCACAAATTTTCCCACCAGCGGGAGGGGGTATCGCCCTCCCGCACTCTCCCCCGGGCTCGGTTACGCCAATGGCGGCCGAGCTGTCCTCTACAAGCCCCCGTTTACAGTACCCACCCCCTCCACAATATTATAAGCTTCCTACGCCCCTGACAGAACGAAAAGGGTTCAAATAACTAATAAACATGATATTGTTGGCCCTTAAACCGTTAACTGGTTACGCTAAATAACGTAGTGGTAATAATGTGTTGGGGTGTTTTTCCGCCTTCTCTGTTTTACAACGCAGCCATGCTATTACCGCCCAAATAGCAACAACCAACGCGCGATCTCGCCGAAGGGAGACCGTGCGTTCGTTTTTGCTATTCATTGTGGCGGAAATTCTGTTAAGACAAAAATACACAGAACGACACGCACGTGTGAATGGGTTAATCGATATGGCACAAGTGCCAGCGCGGAAAGATAGAACGAGTGGTCGCAGGCGTTATCGATTAACCCATTCACACACATGTGTCGTTCTGTGTTTATTACACGCCTTCACGTCACTAAAAACAATTTATTAGAAGGACACGCGGCAATTCATTTGCACAACTATCAACAAAAAGAACACATTGTATCGCCAACCAAAATCTGCGAGGGGAACCCGTGATATTATTTCCGATTTTCGTCTCCTAAGTTTCAATGTGTTCTATGTGCCTAATGGCACATAGAACACATTGGAACTCGGGGGACGATTTCGAGCTATCGCTAGCGACTCAAATTGTAATTGCGGTGCACGATTTGTAGAAAAGTCCAGTGAAATTTCGCTTCAATTTAAAAATGGTCCGTCAACGATTTCCGTTCCGCACCTGTGTGCGGAGTAGATTTTCATTTTTCGCATAGTTTAGTGTTGCTGTAGATGGGAATTTCACAGAAGAGACGTGTAATAAATGACATGCCATTCTCATATGTGGATGCAATGCGCACCGAACGAGTCCAACTTGTCCCGAGAGATTGTCAGATCTGACATAGGGCTGTCACGATTTTTTTTTAAATTTAATTTAGGAATCGATCAATCGTCGCAAATAATCGATAATAATCGATTATTCGTGCCTAGATTACCCCCCCCCCCCCCCCCCCTCCATCTTTTTGAACTCGTTAAAAATGAGGTTCAAGTCTGTTGACCTACCTCAAATAAACAACGAAGACGATCCACTTTTAGGTACATTCAAAGCTTCGATGTTCTGAAGTTTTGAACCGTCAGTGTAATAATCAAGACCGGTCGGCAGTTGCGAACCCGATCGGTCTTGATTATTACACTGACTGTTCAACAGTTCAGATTCAGAACATCAAAGCTTTGAATGTACCTAAAAGACAAATACTCATAACGGCTTCTTGGGGTTTAAATTCGACGTTCTTGCCCTTTTACCCTTAGAAACAATAGTTTTTTCATCAATCTTTTTTAATTATGAAACGTCTAAAACGGGGTAAAATTTACCGATTCTTCGACAACGAAAAATACTAATCGATTTCGGCGTGACCGATCGACAATCGATTAATCGTGACAGCCCTAATCTGACAGAGAAAGCATGATGGATTAGGAATTTAATTTATGTTGTATTATTTTGCGGCAATATTATTTTGTCGTAACCTGAACTTCGTTCGCCTATTTTACAGTAGACGTAACCCCCGCGTAACCAAATTGATCGTTCGTACATGGGGTATTTCCAAGGACATTGTGGGGTTTTCTATTTCAGTCCGTCGTTTTCGATAACAGCGCATTCTCACGACACATTGCACAGAATTCATGTCTGTTAATCAGGACACTTTGTTATGGTTCATCCTACCTGTCCAAAAATTAACTTAAAACACTGGGGACAACGGGCCTTCTGTTTTCAGGCACCTGGAATCTGGAACAGTCTACCGTTCCATATTCGACACAGTACATCCGTTCAGGGTTTTAAAAAGTGCCTGAAAACATCCCTATTTATAGACTCATTTGGCACTTAAAAACATAATTTGTTTCTTTTCATTTTTCAGTATGCAGCTCGGTACCTATTTTATGAGGCGCTTTGAGCCTATCTTTTCAGTGGGGATAGAGCGCTACAGAAGTGCTATTATTATCATTATTATTATTATTGTTATCTGAATTTAGAGTTTATCCATTTAATCCTTTTATTACCAAAATATTTATTTGTTGCTTAGTCAACTTTTCCTCAATTCTGAGCTCTCATTCAGATAGTAAATTGCTGCCAATAAAATAGTAATTATATAAAGAAATCTACATACATGATGAGCTGACTAGCCATATAGTTCGAGCGACACCCTTTCTGCCTCCAGTTGGGTAAATAAATACACCGAGTGTGCCAGCAATGCAAAAGGCAAGATCTTGAAAAAACAATTACTGCCGATTTTGCCCCGTGCGCAGTTCCAAGTAGTGCCTGGTTGATTAACAATTTCTTGATAATCTATTTCCAGTTGGATTGTCAAGATTGAATAATCATCATTTGTCGTGTACAATTACATTGTACATATGTCACTTTTTCATAATTCTGTATCATATACATTTATTTTTTTGGTAACCAATCTACCGCCATTTTGCATTGCGTCTGGTGCGTCTCGAGTCGGTTGAAGTGATGATACTAGAATAACATTTTAAGTAATGTTATAAATGTGTATTCAGGTCATTAAATTGCTCACAAGGGGGTATTTTAGTGTCATCAGTCCTGTGACTGAACAGGGTTCATTTGTGTTCCTCAAGTATTTGAGGGTTGTTATGTAGTTCCACAAGTAGACGGCATGTGGAAATTATGCTGTAATTTTTGTGTTGTTACATGTATGTTTGAAGATGGGAGAAACCCACGAAATAAATGTTGTTGTCATGAAATGATTTACTCATACATAGTTCCAAATACATAACAAGTAACATTTGGAAAATACGTTTCAATTACCAAGTTAGCTGACCGCGAAAAAAGCCACAATCTTCAATTTATTATGGAATCAATTGAATAACCTTTTTAAGTATGTAATCTACTCCATAACTGCGATTTGACGAGATATCGTATTTTGTACAGGATCTTGCCTTTTGCGCGAGCAATACTTTTAGCGGAAGTTTACTCGCCCAACGAATAAGTATCACGGAATGCAATGAACTTTATTACGGACAATTCACAGACCATATACTGAATAAACTTGTAACTACACGAGGCATTTTATGAGATCTAAATGTCATATTCTGTACGGCCTAAAAGTTATAGTTATGCCAGTGTTGTCGGAATATGAGCCTCCATAACTGCGCAAGCATGCGTGATCATGTAAATTAGGAAATTCAGACTTTGCTCATTGCTGTGTTATGACATGGCTCTGGAAAAGTAGGGGGCGCCCCTCACCGGATCCGCACTTGCTCAGCATGCCATCGTTTGGAGGTCCTATTGATAATAGACTATCACCTGGGCAGTGATTTCTAGTCAAGTTAAGGCAGCCAAGACTTGGCTAGAAATTACTGCTAAGCAACTGGACATGTACAGCTTGCAGTCTAGTGGGAGTTAAGGCCCTTATTTCATGAAAAATTGAAAATGAATCCTTAAGCTGCTATCAAGTATCAACATGCAAGGCCTTATAAATAGCGAAAATTCAGACGGTTTCGGTATTCAGTGATTGGTTCGATTCGATTTTTCGGTTGCCCCATAATATCGGTATCGGTTCGGTTTTTCGGTATACTGCCCATCTCTACTTTTGGAAACGCGTTGCATCCTGTTGCTGAGCACGTTCTTGCCGATTAGCTCATTACGAAACCAATGTTCAATGTTCATCCTGACCATAGGTTTTCGTCGGTTGTTAAATAGAGCTGTGAGTTTTTAAATTTCTTGTTCGGTTTCGGTTTTGGTTTTTCAGGTGCAGAAAAACCTCGGTTCGGTTCGGTTTTCGGTTTGTTCATGAGGCCAAGTAAAATTCAATAAAACTCATTTTTATGTGAGGAGTCATAACCGAATGGTAGTGAAATTGAGTGAAACTCAATGAATGCCCGAAATAAGCTATAATACATGAAGAATCAGGAAGGCCAATATAATAATTACCTAAATATACAGAACTTTTATTGTGCTTGGCCATTTTTCGAGGTCTGACACCTACACGCAACTTGAGGAAAGCTGCAAACACAACGAAACTGAAATGTCAGAAATTCACAGAATGTAGCCTTCCCAGAGTAGTGAGAGTTGGCAGTGTCTGGGTACTCTCACTACTCTGGGATGGCTACATTCTGTGAATTTCTGCAGCAAGAGAGTATTTAATAAAAAAAACGAAAAACCTTAGATTACGGGATGTCGAAGGTTTCGGTTTCGATTTTTTAAAAAAAACTAAAAACCTCGGTTCGGTTTCGGTTAACCTACAGCTCTATTGTTAAAATAGCCTCGGACAATTTGGATTGAGTTTACTGAGATAAAATTTAAAGAATCTGACACTATCTGACACTATCTCTATACACCCCCTGATTATTATAATTTCTTTCTGATTGTCTATATCCTCCTCCCTGGTAATTCCTTCTAACCTCATTTGTGCTAATTTGACAAATTCTACTCCATCTGAGCCTTTATTAAGTACGAATGTTTGGAGCTGAAAAGGTTGGCTCATTTTCACAACCGACTAACCGAGAGCTATAACCGGATAATATCCAGTTAACCGTAGACATTATTTCACCGAACCTGGGATCAAAACTATAGGAATTGGAAAACAGTATTCTCAGAAACTATTCCGTAGTGTGTATACAAACGAACGTTGTCGAGAACTCGACAACCTTTGTTTGTATACATACTGCGGAATAGTTTCTGCGGTTACTCAGAACTCACGGAAATTGCCGATCATTAACGAAGTCTTGAAAGCCAAAGTCGATTATTTCTCTTTTTTATTTTCTTTGCTTCGAGGTGCAATCTATCCCAAAGGAAAAGCGGCAGATTTACTACGTTTTAACCGTGGAATGACGATCACTATCAATATTTCGGATAACCGGTTGATGTTTTTTTTAATCGGTTAGGGAGGTAACCGGTTTCAAACTAATCCGGTTAACCATTTTTAGTACTATGAATGTTACGTTTCAGAAGTCATATGCACGCCCTCGCCTTCCAAACGAATAGAAAAGGAGATCGAACCACGTAGATTCAACTAACACATCATCATTCATGGGATGAATTGATCATATCTCCCAAAATACTTACAAGTTTATTCACATCCTGTTCTCTGATGCTGGATTTTAGCCTCGGGTTCGGATTCTGACTCTTGGAATACAACTTGCATCCAGCTTTAAGCATTTTATTGGCAGATGGGAACAGAAGTAACGTGTCGATTGATTGTAACCCGAAGTGACGTCAACAGTCTTTCAATTTTGAAAATGGGAGGCGGGCTGTATACTGCTTGCTACCATTTGAAGTGAAGTGCGTTGTTGTTGACTCCCGGCATCAGGAAATACACAGAACGACACGCGCGTGTGAATGGTTTAATCGATATGGTACGAGTGTCAGCGCTGAAGGATAAAGTCGCGGCCTCTCGTTTTATCCTTCCGCGCTGACACGCGTGCCATGTCGATTAAACCATTCACACGCGAGTGTCGTTCTGTGTTTATTACATGCTTCACGTTTATAAAAAACAATTATTAGAAGAACACTCTGCAATTCATTTGAGAACTATCAACAAAAAGAATACATTTTATCGCCAACCAAATTTGCGAGGGGAACCGGTGTTACTATTTCGTGCCCTGAGTGTCAGTGTGTTCTATGTGCCTAATGGCACATAGAACACATTAGAGCTCAGGGGACGATTTTTAGTTAGCAATTCAAATTGTAATTGCGGTGCACGATTTGTAGAAAATTCCAGTGAAATTTCGCTTCTATTTAAAAATTGTCCGTCAACGATTGCCGTTCCGCACATGTGTTCGGAACAGATTTTCATTTTCCGCATGGTTTAGTGTTGCTGTAGATGGGGATTTCATAGAACAGACGTGTAATATAATGTTTTCAAGAACCATCAACGAACATCTGCACACTGCTCACTCCACTGATGCACAGTAAGTACGAATTCCAAAAATATTATTCGACTTTTCGAATAAGATTTTCGCCACAATAATCAAATTCATTTATGTTCTAATTCGCTCCCTCAACCGAACATAAAATATTTACCACATACAAGAGAAAACACGTCTTGCAACTAGGAAGGCGCTCGCACGAGTGTAGCCTCGTCGTCTAAGCGTCCATATTTATTTATTGGGAACACAAATATTACGCAAATATACATGCATACATGTACAGATGAATTGACATCAATATTACACATACAGCAGACAATATCAAAATTTATTATTTTAAATATAATTTTTTTTTAATTTTTCAAAAAATTTCAACAAAACCATATCATGTGACCCCTCTTTGGAACGAGCTCGACGAGCTCGTTCCAACGAGGGGTCACATGATAATGGTGTTGTTGAAATTGTTTGAAAAATAATATTTTTTCAACCGCTGAATTTGCATATCACGCGGGCGGATGCGGCCGATTCGTTGGGTAAAGGGTTAACCCCTTTAGTACCGCAAAAATGGGATTGGGTGGGTGGGCGCAAACAGGACGACAGGTGACACGAAGGCTGAGCGTCGAATGACCAGACCACTACATACAGCCAGGATTGTGACAAACAATAACCACGCACGGGTAACACACATTTCATTAATCAACCTGCACTCCGCGAAACGCTCACTTGTCAATGCCCGAAACCAAACAAACATGTTTGCCACAAGACCAGCCGACACACTCAGAAGACGTGTTAACCCTTCCTGCAGTAAATATATTTGAGTTCGGTATAATACATGAAATCGAACTTCAATGGAGCAATCGTAAATCAGTCAGGTGATTCTGCACAGAATGAAGGAGTGACAAAACAGTAAGTTGCATTAGTGGCCTTTGAAGTTTGTCAAATTATGTTGTTTTCGTACTACAGCAATGATTTGGGATTTGTTCAATGAGAGACTATGATTTTTTACGTTGAGAACACACCCTACAGGTTGATCGGACCCCTAACATTGGTTCTGTCTCTTCCTGTTTATTAGCAAAGTCAGTTGCTAAGAGCTCCATTCACATTTCAGCAGTGTGACAGAGTTTGCAGGTATCACATAGCCTTTGCACAACCCAACCTGGTCAACCCTCTAAGGTGATAGGGATATTCCCCGCACGTCAGCTTGTTTGGACTCGAAATTAGTTCTAAGATCATATGGGTTCGGATATTCTATACAGTTAAAAGTAGAAATCCTGCCACGAACTGTGCGCTTATCGTGGCCTAATTGCGCGTAGGAATTGCGCGCAATTGCCATATCGAATGACATCCAAAGCACGGCAGGTTCCCCTGGTTACTTACAGCAAACACAGGCAATGTTTCTGCCAATGGACCTCCGGGTTACCCGGAGGTCCATTGGCTGAAACATTGCTGTGCACAGACAATATGTCCATAATTTGATAGCATTACTATGCTCATAACGCGTAAATTAACGCGCAGATCGACGTGCTATTTGGGCGCATTTCATGACAGCACTTCTAGTTTTAACTGTAGATCTGATGTTGTCTGTGACTCTTTTGGGTGGTTTGGTTTAAATGTTACACAATTATTACAGTAATTTATAATACAACAACTGTCGCTGTATCTTTAGAAGTTAGTCTACAGCCACAGCAAAACATACACAAGAACTGTATCCGTAGAAATTAATCTACGGGCACAGCCAAAATGTTTTCCAAGTCAATCTGTATCTGCAGAAGTCAATCTACAGCTACAGAAAATGTTACATACACACCTGTATCTGTAGAAATTAATCTGCAGCCACAACAAAAACGAAATGAAACCTGTATCCGTAGAAAGTAATCCACGGCCAGAGAATATATGTACAATCAATAAGCCTTTTTCGAAACTGCCATTTTGGCTTTTAGTCTATGCAAGGTCATAGGTCGCGAGGTGTAAACATTTCAAGAAAGCACGTTGTAAGCAATGGGAGAAGAAATCGAGTGACAAAACGTTCATTAGAGCGAATTAAAAAAAAAAACATTCAGCCAAGGTTACCGTTTGTTTAAGACTGCCAATATTGTATGAGAACTTTCATTATTTCGAATTGAGTTCCTATCCACTTAAATGGTGTTTGATTGCCCGCTGCGTCATGACTCTGTGGCCGTGAGCACTGTTTCGACAAGTTTCGGAGATATCACCCAAGCCGGGAAACTCCGTTCAACGAGTGTTTCCTTGTTGCCACTCGAAACAAGTCCTCGCCACCGTAAAAAAGTATTTAAGCCTGCGGTATCCCGTCGTTTAAAGTCGTCTAGGATTAGTTACCCCTTCAGTTAATTCGAATGATGACATCGGTTCTGCGAATATAAACTTGGTATTTTACAAACTAGTTGTCTTGGCTGACATGGAACTCAACGCGAGGAACATGGAAATCGCTTTGTTTACACCCTGTGACCTCTGACCTTGCATAGATTAAAAGCCAAGATGGCAGTTTCGAAATGATTATTTTATTTTACGCCAAAACCCGCCTCCACAGACATGAAAAGTTGCGGCAACTGTAATATCTCAATATGAAAATTTTATCAAGAATAATGTACAATTTCAGTGTCCTAGAAGCGCGGATATTTTCGGGCACTGCGTTATCCTGCCACAACCCGACCGAAAAATAATCTAATATGAATTCATGATACGCGAATAAAAATAAAAAAATATTTAAACCAAAGTTGGGTAAATCACCCAACAAATGTTTTTCAATCAGAACAAGTTTGCATTAATTGGACAATTCGACCGTTGTCAATGGATTACTTACCGCTGCCATTCTCAACCACGGAATTGGTAAGACTCGATCTCGTAACCCGTGGAAACTTTCAATGAAAAGTTCACAAAGTTAGCCCCTCGAAGTGGTTAGAGCTTCGAATATCGGCGACATCAATAAACTAAAAGTATGCTTTGTTTGGCTGGTGACGCTGTTCTACTTCAGAAGCACCTTGCGGATAACATAAATACTATCTTACCAATATTTCCTGGTCAAACAGTCTTATGAAAGCTGGAGATCTCAAATGTAAGTCCTTTCTGCGATTTTGTTTTTCCAAGGAGACTGACGGCAGTCCCCTGCATTCTTTGATGCAGATTTGTTAATCCTGGTTACACGAAGCCGCGTCATTGACGTCTCAGAATGGTGGAATTCTTTTTCACAGCTGGAACAGGTTCCGGAGAGTATCGCCAGACCCTCCTGGTTCACAGACTCTCCAGTGAGGCAATGATATTGCGCGAGTGGGATTATACATGTATAGCAATTCTACAGCAGTAGTCATCCAATCCTGTTGTCTCCGTTGTTTTTAGTTTGAACTGCATGTCATGTTTAAACCATCACACGGAACTGCAGCCAGTTATTACAATTTTGATCGGCATATCAAAATAATCAAAACAGTACTTTTGTATATTCTGTCTGTCCTTTGTGCCTTGCTTTTTTGTGATGGGTGTATGCAGGGGCGCCGGAAGGGCAAGGGGTGAAGTACTGAAATGGTCAACCGAATAATCGGTTTGAAACCTGTTAGCTACCTAACCAGTTAGAAAAACCGTCAACCGGTTATCGATAGTGATCGTCATCCACATTTAAAACGTAGTAAATCTGCAGCTTCTCCTTTGTGATAGATTACACATCGAAGCCGCGTTGTATATATTGAGAAATAATCGACTTTGGCGTTCAAGACTTCGTTAATGATCGGCAGTTTTCGTGAGTACTGAGTAATTGCAGAAACAATTCCGTAGTATGTATACAAACGAACGTTGTGGACAACGTTGGTTTGTAAACACACTACGGAATAGTTTGGGAATTCTTTTCGATTTGATCCCATATTCGGTGAAATAATTGCCACGGATAACCGGATATTATCCGGTTATAGTTTTGATACCATATTCGATGAAATAATGGCCATTGGCCACGGATAACCGCATATTATCCGGTTTTAGCTCTCGGTTAGACGGGTACGAAAATAAGACAACCGTTTCAGTCCTAAAGGGGTGGAGAGGCAGGGTTATCAAAAAGGGCACTCGACGCTGGGTATGAGTTAAGGCCCAGAGTTTACAACGTATCATAAACTGTTATGTGACACTTAACAGTACTGAATCAGATGGCACCTTGTACCACTCAAGGGACAATATAAAACTTTTAAAAAACACCCCACTGATTGTATAGCTTCTTCGTTTGGTGATTATCGACCAAACTCATCAAGCCTGATACACTCCGCGCCCCCTCCCCATTGTCATTGGGAAACGTAAAACTTGTTAGAAGATAATACTACAAAGTTTCTCATTTTCAGTTCTCGAAAAGCAAAGCCCCTCCCACTAGTGCAAGTCATTAGAACAAGGGCGCGCGCTTCCGCTTGCTCCCTAGGCTCAGAGCATCTCCCCCTGCCCCGTCCCCCATGCACACCTCTTTCAGCACCCCTGTATGTATATAACCTTCAGTGGCGAAGCTGCTGAAGATGTCATACATAGATCTCAAAAACACGAGTACTACAGAGAGTGACAACATCAAAATGAAAAGGTAAATACTGTAATATGGTTTCAATTTACTGAAAGAAAAATTGTAAAATACTCGGTTGTTCCCAACAATTTATTCATTTTGAAAATTGGAAAAAAATTCAGAGAGGGCGGGGGTGAGCGCCGAGTCCGTTCCACCTGAGCCCGCCACACATGTCAAACCCTTCCGAAATCTTGATTTTCACTCAACATGGACGACCGAACGAGTGGTATCATGGTCCGAGCATGAAAGGGGGGTTAACTCTTAACCCGCTGTGTAATTTTAAGGTATTTTTCATCAAATCTAGTCATGGCTCCTTCAAAGCAGCCATGACTAGATTTGAAGAAAAATTCAAGAAAATTTGCCTTGAGAAATCATTGGCCTAAAAGTCCATATAATTTTCAGGGGAACATTCGGTTTGAAGACCTATATCGGTGAGAAAAATTTTGGTCATAACTTTTGGTGCCCCTCTACACCCCCACCCCAATACTTTTTTAAACCTCACCATTGGATTCCTGATAAAACGTACCCCCAGTAGACCCTTTTGAAGACATATATCGGTAAAAGAAATTTTGGTCATACGTTTTGGTGCCCCCCTACACCCCCACCCCACACACTTTTTTTTTAAACCTGGCGATGACCTCCGCCATAAAAAAAAGTACTCCTAGTAGACCCATTTTGGACACTCGGGGTGGCCCCATATTCATTTCTATAGCGGACAGACAGACATACAGACAGACAGACAAACAGACAGACAGACAGACAGGCAGGCAGGCAGGCAGGCAGGCATGCATGCATGCATGCATGCATGCATGCATGCATACATACATACATACATACATACATACAAGGAGAAAGAACGTGCACGTGCAACATTGAGGCTTCTTGTAACTGGCTCTAGAAAGTTTCCACTGTAGGAAGTATGTGTTTGGTACATCCACTAAGATATATGCACATCGGTCAGATGGTGGCTGGTGCCTCCAACGGCCTGGCTCTCCTGAAGAGGTCTCAACCATTACTTTGGGGAATTGAGGTATTTGCTCTATATCCTTGGGTATTTATTTACTGGTGTTTAATGTCACATGTTTCTGCACAATGGCTAATCGTGACCACACAATTATATTTAAATATATTTTCAGTGTCTACGTGAAAGAAAATCCCGTAATGGATCCATTATTAACATTCGGTATTATAACTGACATCCAATATGCCGATACAGAAGATGGCCACAACTACTTAAAAACTAAAACCAGGTATTACAGAAACGCTCTAAAACTGACTACAAACGCTGTCAGATGCTGGCAAAATAATAATACTAATGTTGAATTTATCCTCCAGCTTGGAGATATTATCGACGGACGTTGTAAGAATCAGTCTGAAAGAGCTCTGGACACTGTGTTAAAGGAATTCACGGGTTTCCGGGATAAATTAATCCATGTGATCGGAAACCATGAGTTATACAACTTTAAAAGATCGGATCTCGTGAAGATAGAGTTGTTTTCTCCAAACTACCTCAACAAATGTTCAGTTGTCAAGGACAAACTCTATTACACACACTCTCCACATCGACGGCTGAAGATTATCGTTCTTGATTGCTATGAGATTGGAGTTTTAGGATATAAAGGCGACGAGGCCAACTGCCAAGTAGCAAAACGTTTGCTCGACTCTATGAATCCAAACGTGGATAAGAACGACTGTACTGGTATGCATGGGGATGATAAGAGGTTCGTGAAGTACAACGGCGGAATCAGTAAGGAGCAACTTAACTGGTTAGACAAACAGCTATCGGAATCTTCAGAAAATTCAGAAAATGTTATAGTAACAGGTGAGCTTCAATATCTCCATACTTAGTGCGGACAAGGGACCTGGGTTTGGAGCTGGGAGGTTTTTCACATTCGGTTCGGTTTTTCTATGTGTTGAGAACAGATAGTAAATAACACTTCAGTCTCCTTAACTTGGACAATATCCACAATGGTTTGTACGACATCACTCGGTTCTCGTCAGATCACCGAAGTTAATCAACGTCGATCCCGGTTAGTCCTTGGGTGGGTGACCGTCTGAGCTATCGATTCGGTCTCCCGCGTTGTGTCCTTGGGCAAGGCACTTAACCCCGATTGTCCACATAGGAGCACGATGACGCCGTGTACTAAGGCTTACTGCACGTCGATGGTGCGCATGTCTTTAACAATCTAACCCCGCCTGTGCTGCAGTGCGGAGTTACGATGTTGGGGAGCTGGCAGCTGCTCGTCGTTGCTCGATGGTTCTCTCCGGGTACTCCGGCTTCCTCCACCCGTACAACTGTCACGGTCACGATTAGCCATTGTGCATAAGTATGTGACCTTAAACAACAATAAATAAATAAATAATAACAATCCACTGCATATGTCTAAACAATTAGTGGAACTACGCGGCGAATGTGGTGAATCTTCATTCCTAATAGTAATTTCGCCCACGTGGGGCACGGTGGCGTTGTGTACTAAGGCGTAGCGGCGACTGTGGTGAATCTTCTTTCCTAATAGTAATTTCACCCACGTGGGGGACGGTGGCGTTGTGTACTAAGGAGTACTGCACGTCGATGGTGCACTTGTCTTCAACCAATGCTAACCCTGCTTGTGTGAAGGTAGTATGTTGGGGAGCTGACAATTGCTCGCCGTTGCTTGGTGGTTCTCTACGGGTACTCCGGCTTCCTCCACCCGTAAAACTGTCACCAACACGATGTGACCTTGGCTGTTAAACTGCTGTTAAACCTTAATAAATAAGGAAATAAGTAAGTACGACATCACCCTTTATTTATTTGTTTATTTATTTATTTATTTATTGGTGTTTAAGGTCATATACGGTTCCGAACCCGAACTGCAAGAGCCAAACCGAAAAACCGGGGACATGAGAGTGTGTGTGTGGGGGGGGGGGGGGGGGGGTGGGGGGCAGCTAGACGATATAGTAGATTATAGTAGATAAGGCTGCCGGTGAGCCGATACCGACTACGAGTCGTACGTGCCTTAATCTGTTGCTCTATAGGTACTTCTGAGGTTGACTCCATGGCCTCTATCCAAGTTTCTTGGACAATGGTTGGTGGAAGAAGAGCAAGTCCAGCGGCTCTTCTAATCCAGGACTGGATAGCTGTGTTTATTTGTGTGAACAGGTTTTATAAGCGAATATTAATTAATTCTTTGGTAATTCTCTTGTTTGGATAAACCTGTTTTCATTAATATCAGGCTATTCCATTGTAATCGTGGGTGAACACAATTAACTACTTTTACTGTGTGTCAAAGTTATGGGATGTCTAAGTTGAGGGAAGTATAAGTTTTGGGAGATAACCAAAATATTGATTGGTCTTCCCCAAATAATGAATATGGACTCTTCTACTTGCTGGCATTGAACGGTCATGGAAGTTATCACTATAGTTGAAAGGGTTAAGTTAATTGGATAATAATCTAAGGGACGGCATACTTCGATTGACCCAAACTAATAACGCCACAGTCCTAAGAAACTTCGAGACTGCATTCTGGATCTTAAATGTTTCTCAAATGGTCTTGGAGAGAACCTCTGAAAATTCAACCAAAGGGGTCGACACACAATTTGGATTTTTTTCCACATGCGCCTCCGGACCTAGGCAACGCCTTCCGGCTGATGTATTATGCAGTGGCATCTAATAGCATCTGCATACAATCCAGAGACCAGTGGTGGCGATAGGGAGCGGGCATTTGCCCATAAACATAGACATTGTTCCCCCATTTGCCCTCCCTATCCACCACACATGCCTACCCACATGCACCCTCACACACACACATACACACACTGCATATCTCTATTTTAAGAAACTCTAATCCAGTGACTGGTGTACAGGGAAGAGTGGTATATGCAGTATGACAACCCTAGGCGCCATCGTTAGTGGTCATTTCACTACCACCAAAGGCGCCTAGGTTTGCCATGCCATATACTAGAGGGAGACTTAACCCTTTACCTAACGTGGAAACCAGACGACACTTGCAAAAATAATTCTTGAATAACTAATTTTTTTCATTTTTTGTCTCAAAAACATAGGTTATGAACCTATGCTTTTGAGACAAAAAATGAAAAAAATAATGAAAATTAATTGGCGATTTTTGAGAATAGCGCTGGCCGGTTTTGGCCGTTACGTTGGGTAAAGGGTTAACCATAACAGGTAGTGAACTATCTCTAATGTCGGAGGAGTAACCTGTTATCCTAAATGCAATGCAGCAGATTTATAAATTGCGAACAAATGTCTGTTGTTGTAAGGAAAACTTGTCCAGTCCCCTGAGCGAACTTGGATCATTGCTTCATATCTCCAGACAAATCTTCGTGCAGGGCCGTATCTAGGATTTCCTATTGAGGGGGCGCATAAATTCTGTGTGGAGGGGGGGGGGGGGGCTGTGCTTGGTCGATATATGCCATAGGCACATCCGAAGGCTGATGACCACCGATATCTCTTGAAAGTTATTGGAGTTATGACCCTTTGTAATAAAAATATTCTGTAAAATTTGTTTATGGCAGAAACTCAATAATAGTAAAAGGATTTCAGTTCTTTTTGGCATGTGGGTCTATAGTAATAACAATGTGTACGTCAAGTTCGATTACCAACAATATCCGTTGAAACTTATGGGGTTTTTTGCCCTTTGTTTAATGCTTGTTTATGGCATAACTTTAACGATATTAACCGGATTCGTTTCGGTATATGTCTATTGCAACAATGTCCAGGCCTGGCATTCTTAAAAATGCAGGAGGGCTAAAATTCGCTCCCCTCGCATGGCCTAGCGAGCGATTAGCTCTCCTCAAGCTTACAAAAGATAAAATTGCAAATTGAAGTTTTACTGTTAATGAATTCTGCCAAGTGGGCTTTGTACATTTTATTTGAGCTCCTAACAAGGTAGTCTCTGTGAGACGGCTACACTGCCCCTCCCACACCTCCGGGCCTTGGCAAGGCCCGTAGATGTGGGAGGGGCAATGTAGCCGTCTTACAGAGACCACTAACGTACATGTAGCAGAGATGTTAAAAGATGTGGGTTTTAGGCATAGGCAGTTATGATAATCATTATTTTCTAAGGCCAGGAAGGCTAGTTAGTTTTCGCCCTCTTTAATTTTTTTAAGGCGAGTAGTAGGCGAGCGAATAAATCGCGCTCCTGAAAATGCCAGGCCTGAATGTCTACGTTAAGTTCGATGGCCAGCGATATCCGATGATTGTTATTGGTTTTGAATATATATATATATATATATATATATATATATATATATATATATATATATATATATATATATATATATATATATTTATTTATTTTTTTTTGGGGGGGGTGGTTGGGAGGGGGGATTAGAATCGCTTCGCGATGCCTTTCTTGTTATTATTTATTGTTGTTGTGATTCTTTTTTCAGGCCACATCCCACTCCACCCTTGGAGTTCCTTCAGAAACAACATCTGTTGGAACTATGAAGAAATTATGGACGTCCTTAAAAGACATGACTGTGTGATTGCATATTTGTCCGGCCATGCGCATGAAGGTGGATCAACAGTAAACGCTCATGGACTTCCATTCATTGTCTTTCCAGCCATACTCGAGTCGTTCGATGAGGATGTATTCGCAACAGCCAATCTGTACAGAGATCGAATAGAAATAACGGGTCACGGAATAGTTGATAATTTCACTCTGAACTTGAAATATCATATATCTGATGAAGATGGTGTAACAAGTTGACGCCCGATGCTCGTGTAATTACAATCCGCCTTGGTTTAGTAAACCACAGTGTGTGTGTGGTCCATTCAACCCTCACCCAACGCACGCAGTATCAACATTTGTTATTTTAGTTATGTTGTTCTAAAATTGTTATAGACGTAAGCTTAAACTATATCATGCGAACCCTCGTTGGAACGAGTTCGTTCCAAAGAGGGGTCACATGGTATAGTTTTGTTGAAAGCTGTGACCTAGTGGTAACGGCATTGATCTCCAAACCGAAAGGTACATGGTTCAATCCCCGCCAGGGGTAAGTGCTTTATGTCCTACTTCATCCCGATTGCCCACGCTGGGGCTCGCTGGCGCTGTGTACTAAGGCGAACTGCACGTCGATGGTGCACTTGTCTTTACCCATTGCTAAACCTGTTTGCGCGGAGTTAATACGTTGGGGAATCTGACAGTTGTTCGCTCTTGCTCTGTCGTTCTCTCCGGGTACTCCGTCTTTCTCCACCCATAAAACTGTCCGACACTAAATAAATAAATAAATAAATAAATAAATAAATAAATAAATAAATAAATAAATAAAGTTTCTGAAAAAAATGTTTTCAGCTGTTCAGCATATTAATTACGTTGGTGTTAGGAAGATCCGAACTCACGATATCTCAGTCACACATTTAACGCGATGGTTAGTATTTGAAGAGCCATTATCTCAGTACGTATTTTGCAAAGCAGTTGCCATTTTGTTGTTGCGCACCAAAGACGTACAGGGACATGTTATGGCGTTAGTTAAACTGCACTCGATACTGCTTGGAGGTATTTTAATTTGTTTTTTCAATATTTTTCACCAAGGTCGAGAAGCAAGCGATGGCTATGCCTGCGTCGGCTCTGTTGCTTCCGGGGCATCTTTTCTTATTCTCATCCAAGGTAGTTTCGTGGGGGTTTGTTTTATTGTGTCAGATTCGTTAGTGCTTCATTACTTGTTTCGGGAAATGTTAATATTCCTTGGTAGAAAAAGGTCACCAGCGTAGCTTCAGATAGTAATCCACTCCACATATTCTATCAAGTCCAGGCAGGCTATCAGAAAACATACTTTGAATAACTGGTCTGGTGAGCAATCGTATTAATTTCTCTTTAGCTCTGCTTTCGAATTTGATAGAAGCTGACAACACAATCTGTGATATTTGCGGTTAGCAAGCTATTCCAGTGTGGCTGGGATTTATTGTTCACCCGAAGGGATTTATTGGCGGATTAGATTGATCAGCTGAATAATCACCTGGGAACCGAATAAGTGTCAATAAAAAAAGAAACGCACTGAATTATGATTCACTGAAAGATAGCCAACAGTTAAAAGGTAAGATACAACAGCAATAATATATGACAGTACAATCGCCGTGGACTGCTCCTACTCCACGCGTGGGCAGTGATGTCTACGCATGCGTTTACCAGGTAATAAAAATCACCCATCAGGAAAATAATCATCAACAATTTAATTAATGAAGCACCAGGTACAACCTGGTGCTTCATTAATTAAAGTGTTGATGATTATTTCTATAATTAGTGTTTGGAACCAAATATTGCCTCCTTTGAAAAACTGCCTTCCCGTGGCAAGTGACCACTCCACGGCAGCCTTACTGTAATACCGCCTGCAATATTTTTTGGTTTCTGTCAGTCAGTGGTGTGGCAACGGGGATGAGGGAGGGGGGGAGGTCAGACCCCAACGCCTGCATGCATTTTCTTAAGTTAAAAATATATCAAACCGCCAACAGTTAAAGATTTCATACCCTGTGGTAATATTTTTATGACATTTTAACTGTTTTTGTCACCGTTTTAACTGAAATTCTATTTTATTTCAAATCAAATTTCATTAGTTATTCTAATTGGAGTCAATGTTTCCATTTTTAGAACCCAATGGTCACATATTTCGAAGGGAGAGGGGGTAGATTCAGATTTATTTAGCAGTTGAAAATTCGTAAGTTGCAGTTGGAAAATTCTTGAATCAAAGAAGGGGGAAAGTGTGATACAAAGGCTTTCTCAAAAAGTGGGTGTTCAGAAGCCGAGGAGGGGGTGGGTACAGTTGGAAATGCGGAGGGGAGCACAACCCTGAAACAAGACCCTCTGGCCACATCCCCGCACTGAGTGCATCCACTTGAATAATGACATTGATCTAAATCATATCATTAACTCATGAGGCGGTGCGGAAGGGAACGTACTTTGGTATAAGTAATGTAATAGAACATATTTATATCAACAAAATATTATTTGCATTTGACTGAATATGAAACATGAGCAAGGAAAAAGTTGGGTTTGGTCTGGTACCCTCTTTTTTTTAAAGCCTAGATAGTGGCTTCTTGCATCCAACCAGTTAACGTTTTGTTTCAGCAAGAACTAAGATTGGGAAACTTGGGGTTACGAATTGGGACAAATCATGCCAAAATATTGAGAAAGGGTCCTATAAACGGCCCCTGTAGATAGCCAGAGGAATCCATCAAAACGTAGTGCTCTTTGACTCGAGGACTTGGGTAATCCAATTTTTCAGGAATTTTACCAATTCAAACATCAGCACACAAAAGCAAACAGAAAGTCCAAAAGCTAACAGAAAGTCAGAAAATAATTTTCACGTGATTCCCAGATGTTTGCCCTGACATTTAGAGCAGTATTTCACCTGGAATTCCAAATTTGAATTTGAATTTCAGTTTTAAAAAAAAAATCATTTTAACCGAAAATCAACAAAATGACGAGCTGAATTCAAATATGAAAACAAAGGTAATCTGCGGTCTATTCGTTATTCTCAATTAAAAACTCATGTTTTCAATAAAGGCAATAGCCGCAGAGCCAGCTAGAAGCAGGATTTTTTTTTATTTCAAATAACACAAAATATCATATGTGATTATTGCAGTCTTGAAAAACACAACGTAATTTCCCCTCGGTAACGGTAAAATAGCCGATAAGGAAAAAACAGGGATACAATTTATATTTGGAAGACAAAACTCTGGAAACCTGCGCCGAAAGTCTGTGCTTAAATCACCTATGGGGAAGACGTTCGACCTCTCCTCATATTCATGCATATGAATAACTGGGAAATGGAAATCTTTACAAAACATACATGAACGTATATATGAATAGACATCCATAATACAGAGATAACCAAAACATATTACCAAATAGAAAATATATTTCGCAGAAAATTTGCCATGCAACCTGCTAACATCAGCGCCGGAATACGCAAACCAATCTCACAAGACCGCGCGAAACATTGGCGGGAAATATTTCCTACGACGCAAAGACAAATATTTTTCGCTAATCTGCGAAACGCGAAAAATTATAATGGGAAACTGCAGATTGACAAACAAGAGAATTGTGTTGTCTATAATTGCACACCTATCTCTCTCTCTCTCTCGTACACAGATTCTTGAATCTTTCAAGGAAACAGATTTTACTTTCGAATTTTAATTCAACACACAACTTTTTTGTGTCGCCTGCCCCACGAAGTGGGGAGCGACATATAGGGATTACTTTTGTCGTCTTGCATCGTCCGCGTCACACTTTCTCTTATCCGCCACTCCTCTTTAACCTATGAATGGATTTTGATGAAACTTTCAGTGATTCTTTATCACATAATGGCATTGTGCACCTCCTATTTTATTTTTTGATCCGCTGTATTTTTTCCAGAGTTATGCCCCTTTTCCACTTAGAATTCTGTCTGAAACGCCTTGGAGTGTCTCTTATCCGCCACTCCTCTTTAACCTATGAATGGATTTTGATGAAACTTTCAGTGATTCTTTATCACATAATGGCACTGTGCACCTCCTATTTTATGTTTTGATCCGCTGTATTTTTTCCAGAGTTATGCCCCTTTTCCACTTAGAATTCTGTCTGAAACGCCTTGGAGTGCCTCTTATCCGCCACTCCTCTTTAACCTATGAATGGATTTTGAAGAAACTTTCAGTGATTCTTTATCACATAATGGCATTGTGCACCTCCTATTTTATTTTTTGATCCGCTGTATTTTTCCCAGAGTTATGCCCCTTTTCCACTTAGAATTCTTAGTCTGAAACGCCTGGGAGTGCATATATCTCAGTCATTGTCAGGCGGATTTTAATGATATTTGGTATGCACATGAACCAGAATGGGGGAAAGGATATCCACATACAACCGTTATCATCCACACATTTTTCAGAGTTATGTCCCTTTTTCGACTTGGAATTCCATATAACTTACATAGAAGAACTTGATTAACAAGGTTTGAGGTAAATATTTAGAGACACGCTATTAAAATATAGTGCAGGCGACACACGTCTTCCATGGAAGACTCACATCTAAGTTTTATTTTGAGTTCAAAACAATTTATTTTCACATTTGAATTTCATATTCAAATTTGAAATTCTGAGTGAAATACTGCTATCAATGTCGTATTAAAAATGTGAAAACCACGTGGGGTTCAATTTCGGACCCTTTGTTTGCTGATGTTGGAAACTGAGAAACTCCGAAAAAATTGGGTAATCAAAGTCTTATGATATGATAAACTGATGGTGGCATAGTTTTGGTACTGGTTAGGATATCAGTATCAATTTAACCAGGGCTGTCACGATTAATCGATATCGATCGGTCACGCCGAAAGCGATTAGTATTTTTCGTTGTCTGCGAATCGCTAAATTGAATGAAAAAACTATTGTTGCTAAGGGTAAAATGTCAAGAACGTCGACGTTAAACCCCAAGAAGCCGTTAGAATCATTTGTCTTTCAGGTACATCAAAGCTTTGATGTTCTGAACTTTTGAACCGTCAGTGTAATAATCAAGACCCGTCGGCAGTTGCGAAGTTCGCAACTGACGACCGGTCTTGATTATTACACTGACGGTTGAAAAGTTCAGAACATCAAAGCTTTGAATGTATACACAAAAGAGGATCGTCTTCGTTGTTTCCTTAAGGTTGGTCTTCATTTTTAACGACTTCAAATAGAGGGAGGTACGATTAATCGATTATTATCGATTATTTTCGACGATTAATCGATTCCTAAATTAAAAAATCCTCACAGCCCTAAATTTAACCAAATGACTTAATCTATGGCATTAGCATTCATAAAACGGACCAATGTTTAGTAAATTTTCAGATTTTCCTTGTGGTGTTATTTACGTGAACGAACGTTCGCCAGAAAATAGGTGATAGGTCATGTTAGATGTCTTGCAAAATCTAAGCAAAATAATAACTTGTCACTTTTGTGCTGTCCATCTGTATTTGTGAACAATGTTTCGCAGTTTTAAATACAAAAAAAATTAAAAATTATAACATTTTTAGATATATGTCGACATAGAAAATAAGATGTCACCTATTTTCAAGCTGAATTTCCAGTTACTTACATGGCACCTTGACTCTTGCAGCACAAAATGTTGCATTTCCGGATTACCTCTTTACCCAACGCAGAGAAAATGAAATTTTATTATTTTAGTTACTATTTTTATAAATTGTTCCAAAAACCTCAACAAAACCATAACATGTGACACCTCACTGGAACGAGCTCGATGAGCTCGTTCCAATGAGGGGTCACATGATGTAGTTTTGTTTAAATATTTTGAAAAATTTATTTTTTTCAACTGCTCAATTTCCAAATCACGCAGGCGGATGCGGGCGATTCGTTAGGTAAAGGATTCAGGCTTGATGAATACTCATTTCATCAGACTAATTAGCTGCCCCACGGAATTTATGTAGAAGATAATAAATATTAATTGGCCCATCCTATAATAAGGAAAATGGACTCTTCCAACCTTTGTCGTGCAATTGACATGTAATATACCATCGTAGAGGGTACTGTAAAGTCAGTTGGTTTTAAAATCAACTGTTTTGAGTGAACGTGAACCCAATTGGGTAAATATTCACTCAACCCAGTCGATTTGGGCCACGTTTTAGCCCAACTGATTTTAGAGTGCAGGTGCTAAACTAATATCTCGGTAAGATTCTAGCAATTCCATCTACTCTTTGTATACTGGACTGGGAACGCTGTGTCAGTCCTGAAACAACCGCAGCAAACTGGACTAGAACCGGTGTCCACAATCCACGTGATTTATAATGTAAGAAAAACCCATCCAGCGTGCATCAGTGATGCGTTTTCGATGACTGTCGTGGTGGCAAAATTCATGCTGAACGCCACAATTCTGAATCATAAATCAAATAAAATCCTTCTAGTCATACATGGTTATTAATCTTTCAATAAGTTTTTATTTAGTCACTAATTACTCGAATACATGACCCGGATGCAAATTCTGTATCCTGTAATTGCAGCATATAAGCGTGTGATTTGTCATGATTTGTTTACATTACTAGTTATAGAACATTATAAGCATTCGAAATACGTTTGGGAGCCGTATATGTATTTATCATATGACTCGTCCGTTTTGTTCACTTTAAAACATTTGATATTTTGTTTTCATATTAATCAGTGATAAATAAAGCCATCCGTCAATTTCATTGGTCAATTTCAAAACTAGACAATTTGATTGGCTGAACAAAATACAACTGGGCAACATTTTCATAATTTGCATAATTAGAGTTGGGAGCTTTCATTGGTCAATTTCAAAACTGGTCAATTTGATTGGCTAAACAAAATACAACTGGGTTACATTTGCATAATTTCAGTGGGGAGAATTTACGTTATCTGTCCTATGTAGGGTGGGTTATATTGTATTCATCTTTTACCTAACGTAACGGCAAAAACCGTCTCGCGCAATACAAGAAAAACGCCATTCATTTTTTTTTATATTTTCACTTTTTGCTTCCAAAACATAGGTCATGACCCCTCATTGGAACTAGCGTGTCTCGCTCGTTCCAATGAGGGGTCATAACCTATGTTTTGGAAGCAAAAAATGAAAATTTTTAGTTATACGAGGATGTTTGTTCCAAGTGCCGTCTGCAATTCAAGTTAGGTGATGGGTTAAAAAGTCATACTAAGTGGCTAATTTGTGCGTGTGTGTGTCATATGATAAATAGAATATGAAATGAGTGTTTTTCTCATATAATATTTATGAAACTCTTCCGAATTCTTAGACTCGTTTCATAAATATTATATGAGAAAAACACTCATTCCATATCCTCTATATACGTTTCTAGGGATGAGCGGTATACCATAAAAACCGTTCGACACCAGTATCGAGTCGATACCGATTTACCGTTCCGAGAGAATTTCAAACTACCTAAATTTCGGTACTGAAAAATATTCCACATATTTGTTCAAACATAAACGTGCTCACAACAGAAAATTGCTCAAAATTCATGACAAGAGAAGACCATGGACTGTGTATTTCTAAAGGCAGTCATCACCAGCCATTTGATGTACCAAAATGGCTGAGGGAAAATACCCAGTGATATTTTCTCCCGGCTTTTTTGTTACCTCAAATGACTGATGACGATTGTCAGTGTTACTTCCAACATTTTAACAATTCGACGACTTTGTCTGCTGTAAAGTGGGGATCTCGAACTGGCAGTACATCAAAAATACCATTCGATCATAGTATACCGTGCCGCAACTTGTGTTCAACCGATGATTGGAACCGGCCATCAGAATCGGTCAATTGTGAGCAATCGGATGACAACAGCAACGGCACCTGGAACATCGGTTCAACCGATTGTTGCCAAACATTTTGTGATGATTCATAAACCGTATTTTATTATCTTCTGCAATTGTTCAATTGTTAATGTAAAATGATGTCATTGATGTCATTCAATAACGTTGGAAAACCATCACTTTGTGTATTCTTAATCTCTCTCGACGCCCCCTTGTGGGATATACAAGTTAAACGACATGTAAAGCTTACAATTGAGCGTACTTGCGGCAGTCGCCAGTTCATATCGGAAAAGTAACCGTTGCACTCCATTGACTCAGGTCGCAGTAAAAATTACCAGTTGCGCGCACTTGGGTGGTAAATGTGGCTCGTTCCAATGAAGGGTCACATGATTTACTTAATTAATCCACTTTGTCCCATAGGGAACATGTAGGGACCACAGTAGCTTTCCATCTCTTTCTGTCTTGTGCGATGTTTTTTTAGGGATCTGCGAATCACAAATTTCTTTTCGAATCGAATCTCGAATCGAATCGTGTCTCTGATATCGACATCGAATCGAATCCCGAATCGAATCTTAAAAGACAAGTTATTTCATATTGCATCAAACGGAAGTTACGGAACACTGTGATGACCCTTACGCGACGGAGTGAACACCTTAAACACCAATAACTAAATATTCTCTGTAGCACCGTCGCTGAAACATCTAGGCCTATTGTCCATAGTTTTAGTTTTTGAAGGCCTAACTTGTTACTATTCACGTTCTTAAGAACGTGAATAGTAACAAGTTAAGCCTTCAAAAACCAAAACTATGGATAATGTTCTGGGCCAAATTCACACCTTACCTAACAATTAAACATTGTCAATTACTCAAATAAATAGAAATTGAGCCTACATGAATGAATTTTCTAATGACAGTTTTATCCTATTTTTGTTGGAAATGTAACAAATTGAAGTTAGTACGAGAGATTCGAAAAAATCGAATCCTGAGACTGATTCGGGATCGATCTCGAAGCATACGTATGGTATCGATATCGAATCGAATCTCGAATATTCGCAGGACCCTATTTTTTTGCTTTCCCCCATGATTTACCAATTTTTCCCAGGTCTGATGTTAATCCTCTGCGCCAGGTGTTTTTCAGTTTCCCTCTCTTTTGTTGTCCCTGTGAGTTCCAAAGCCTGTTTTGTAATATTGGACATTTTTTTTTCTCAAGGTGGTCTATCCATTTCCACCTACGTGTCATAATGGTTTTGCCAATTGGCTGCTGTTTGGTTCTCTGCCATAGCGTTCTGTTACTGATTGTATTTGTTCACCTTACTCCAAGGATGTTTCGAAGGCAGCGGTTTACAATGACGTGTCGTGTTTTTATGGAGGATTCTGTTTAACCCTTTACCCAACGCAGACGATATCAAAATTTATTATTTTAAATATCGTTTTTTTTAATTTTCCAAAAAATTTCAACAAAGCCATATCATGTGACCCCTCGTTGGAACGAGCTCGACGAGCTCGTTCCAACGAGGGGTCACATGATATGGATTTGTTGAAATTTTTTGAAAAATAATATTTTTTCAGCTGCTGAATGTGCATATTACGCGGGCGGATGTGGGCGATTCGTCGGGTAAAGGGTTAACTTCATGTTTCTGATCCATAGAGTAGTATTGACTTTACATTAGAGTTGAATATCCTAATGTTGGTGCCTGCCCTAAGTGTCTTGTTCAAAACTGGTTTTAACATTACAAAGTATTGTTCGTCTTTTCTTTTCCGAGCCTTGATGTCTTCGTCGGTGCCTGTCAGATGATATGGTTTTGCTGATGTGTTTTGAAAAATATTTTGTTAACTGCTAAATTTGCATATAACGCGGGCGGATGTGACCGATTCGTTGCATAAAGGATTAACCCTTTACCCAACGAATCGCCCGCATCCGCCCGCGTAATATGCAAATTCAGCAGTTGAAAAAATATTATTTTTCAAAAAATTTCAACAAAACCATATCATGTGACCCCTCGTTGGAACGAGCTCGCCGAGCTCGTTCCAACGAGGGATCACATGATATGGTTTTGTTGAAATGTTTTGAAAAATTTGAAAAAATGGTATTTAAAATAATAAAATTTGATATCGTCTGCGTTGGGTAAAGGGTTAATGCGAACCGCATTACTACTTCAAATTGGCCATGCTGCCCCTCCCCACCCCAACAGCTGGAATCAAGTACTACAGACCTCCATTTATATGAATGACAAACTGTATATAACATAAGTCCATGTATCGAATCAACAAA
Source organism: Pictodentalium vernedei (assembly GCA_031216915.1). Lineage (NCBI taxonomy): Eukaryota > Metazoa > Mollusca > Scaphopoda > Dentaliida > Dentaliidae > Pictodentalium > Pictodentalium vernedei. The sequence goes on from CM062297.1 coordinate 74,097,424, forward strand.
ATTGGTCTGGTGAGTACATGATTACTAATAAGAGCGAATCGATATCTGAAGTTTCAGTCCAGATAAAAATAGACTTACTGGTAAAATTATTGTGTTGGTGGATGACACCCCCCTTGGCTGGAAAAAGGGCATGAAGGGTGTACATAATAGGATCGCCTATTTGGGGGATGAATTGATTGCACTGTATCATGCTCAACACAGTTTTATTTATTTATTTATTTATTTATTTATTTATTTATTTATTTATTTGTGTTTAATGCCACATCAGCAGCTAAGGCTATTTCGTGGCGAGAAAACGGTAGAAATTACAAGTGTCAATTTCGGAGTAAGCAAATGGATAAAAATATGAAATATTCACAATAGAAATGTAAAAGACAAGTTTGGTCTGAGCGTAATGAGTGCTAATAGTAGCATGTAGATTTGACAAGGTAACATTTGTAACTCCACAACACCAAATAAACAAATATCGATAGATAATTTATCAATGAACTAACTTATATCACTCCTAATCTTTCTTCTTCAGAAATGAAATATTAAAGGAAAGCCTAAAATTATGCCAAAGTACCCTTTTCAAATTAAACTTAGAATACCGTAGAGGGTGAGAGAAAAAGAAAAAAATATTAAAATAAGCAATTTCACATCATATTTCATGGCTGACAATTTTCGTCATTGGAAGAGATTTAGTTTAAACAATATTTATTTCAGAAAAATATAAACAGCAGAATAACAAATAGCAAATGGAGTCGTGGATTCGACAGTAAGCTTGTAAGCTTATAGTAACCGCCTCTATACAGACGACAAAGTACATGTGACACACGACATGAAAGCGAGTAGTATCGTATCTAGTAGTTCTTAGCTGAGTTAGTGGCAGTATAATCGGAAGCAAATGGCATCGACCAATGGCAAAGGCCCCAAGAAGGCGACCACGATCGCCGTTGTTTGCCTCACGACCCCCACCAAAGAGCATATACTGGTACTAGATAGTTACTTCAGAGTGGCAAGACCAATAAAAGTAATACGTAGATATGGATTTGTTCTTGAGAATGTTTCGTATCGCTTTCTGAGCATGGTGGATTTCTGGGAAGCCGCATAGCCTATTAGACAGCACTGATATCGGGGTGGGGGTGAAGCCAGTCACCCGACGCATGATGGCAATGATGTACAGTTAAAACTAGAAGTCACGAACTGTGCTCTTGTCTAGGCTTAATTGAGCGCATGAATTGCGCGCAATTGCCATATCGAATGGCATCCAAAGCACGAGAGGTTCTTCTGGTTACTCATAGCAAACAAAGGCAGTGTTTCTGCCAATGGACATCCGGGTTACCCGGAGGTCCATTACATGAAACATAGCTTGTGCACAGGCCATATGTACAGAATTTGATAGCCCTACTAGGTAATAACGCGTAGATTAATGCGCATATCGACGTGCTATTTGTGCGCATTTCATGACAGGACTTCTAGTTTTAACTGTGTAAATGCCGAATATCACTTTCGGAGAATAAATCCAACGATTGATTGTACCGTCAGCCACTGCTAATAAAGGTAGAATGACGGATAGTACAGCGTCGAACAGAACTGAACTGGGGAGAGATCTCCCAACCCGTCAGTTACAGTATCATTTTCCAGCCAGAATATAATGTTGGACCATTTCAAAAATAGAATTATATTCGCCACCAGAAAGAAATGCAGACCCAAAGATCAGTCTATTACATTTTAAGCAATCAATAAGAACTCCAAAACTTTTACGACATTGTCTCGTGACCCAGGGGCGCCATGTTTGGTTGCCATGGCAGCCCGCGTGAACATTCATGTGGTGACGTCATTAACACAGTGATACGTGTTGTCAGTGGGCATACGGAACGCGTGTTGTCAGGGTGATACGGGTCTTCGTCGTCCATCTTGTATATTGGAGGCCGATATCTTGGTTTGTGTGATAGCACGTGTTACTATGAAATCCCAAAACCTCTAATATGACAGGGGTATGCTCGGAGGGTATGTTCCTTTGTATAAGAGTAAATTTTAATTACCGAAATAAACCCGACATTCACTCCAAATCTTCAAAAACTATCGAAACGGGCTTGACGAAGCCCCATTTTGGGCATATAAGAGTAGCATGTAGTGCTATAAGGTGTCTTCTATTAATCTTTTACCCAACGCAGACGATATCAAAATTTATTATTTTAAATATCGTTTTTTCAAATTTTTCAAAAAATGTCAACAAAACCATATCATGTGACCCCTCGTTGGAACGAGCTCGACGAGCTCGTTCCAACGAGGGGTCACATGATATGGTTTTGTTGAAACTTTTTGAAAAATAATATTTTTCCAACTGCTGAATTTGCATATTAGCGGGCGGATGCGGGCGATTCGTTAAGTAAAGGGTTAAACCGGAGTAGTTTTCAGGTTCAGCTTCTCCCTCAAATCCCCAAATACACTGCTTCTGCCTATCCTAGTCTATTCCATAGCTTATTCTCTCTATTCCTTGGTCTGTCCTGTCTGTTATGAATGCCCTGATCTCCCTATAAACTATTCTCACTTTCCCAGATGTCTTTGTGTGCATGTTCACAATGTGTACACATTACATGTAGTATGTTGGCACGTGTTTGTGTTCTCATGCACAATATGCATATCACATGGAGCTCATAGGCACATGCGGGTATTTGAAGATATTTATGACATGGTGATGTACTATGTGAGGCGACCACTTGGGGAATACTTGTAAAGGACACCTTTTGGAGAATACCTTTTGTGTGATATTTATCCGAAGATAATTGTGGTTCATAACCCTATTCGTCTCCAGTCTTCTAGACCACACGCATCCTTCATAGCTTCAAGACCACCGTTGCTAACTTGTCTACAGTCACCACCATCTGTCCTATGGTCAGTATGCACTGTATTCATATTTAGTATAGTGTCCTACCAGCTTTGCATTCTCGTATCATTACTACATTGTAACATTACTATTAGCTACCACTATTCCATCCTGTGCTAGATTGTCTGAACCATTACTAACTTGTGGTACTACTACGGCTCTTACTACACCACCGTCGCTACAGCTCCCAATTCATATCACTATCAAAGACGTCCGCTACTACTGCTTGCTAGAACGACTAGAATCTTATCGAGCATATGAGCTATCGAGCAGTTGCTCGAACGATTCATTTCGGTAAAACGGATTCTTTTGAGATTCTGTAAAAGGGATTACATAAGTGGGAGTCCAAGGTCCTATACAGCTCCTGATATTCTTACCGTCGGCTTCCATCTTTACTTCAACGATCTTTCCTATGATTTGCTTCTATTGTAGTCACCAAATACTACTCTCTACCACCCTCGCAGCTTTGTAACATTATTATTGACTCGTAGCACTACTTCATACTTCTTACGTATATCTGGTCATGTCTCCACTCTGCCCGCGGTCAGATCTTTAACAAGCGCAACCACATTGCTCCATTCATTTAACCCTTTACCTAACGAATCACCCGCATCCGACCGCGTAATTTGCAATACTCTTTTTTATAATATTTCAACAAAACCTTATCATGTGACCCCCTCATTGGAACGAGCTCGATGAGCTCGTTCCAATGAGGGGTCACAGGATATGGTTTTGTTGATTTTGTTTGAAAAAGTTTAAAAAATAGTAATTAAAATAATAAATTTTTATATTCTCTGCGTTGGGTAAAGGATTTTAAGCCTGTATCAGTCTTTTCAATGCCTGTACCTAGTGCAGTATAGAGTACCTTACATATAAGGAACTGAGCGTTGATCGTACCGAGATGAGCTTATGTGTTAATACACATTGTGTCACAATTTGTAGACAATGAATGCTGCACCTTGGCACACGCTGGGTGTGACGATATGTGCTTCGTGTTTATGCATATTGTATGCACATTACACGCAGCACATGGCAACCTGTGATGAAAAAATAATTCAAAAGGTATAGTCGGATACTAGAAAGGGATTCCATGGAATGTGGGTCCAGTGGTTGATGGAATGCGCTCGTGTGCTAGTGCACAATGTATACACATCACATACTGCGCATTGTCACATGATGGATGTGCCATGAAGGCGTGGATGGTCAGAATGCCAGGAGCTAAATATTTTGCAAAAGGTATCCTCAAATACTACATCACCGTGACTTAAGTATCCTCAAATACCCATATGTGCCTTTGTGCTGCATGTGATGTACACACATTCTGCATAAGCATACATGCACATATCGGTACATCCAGCATAGAATGCATCTTATAGCGCTCACTGCGTGCTACTCTTATATGCCCAAAATGGGGCTTCGCCAAGTCCGTTTCGGTAGTTTTTGGTGATTTGGAATGAATATCGGATTTATGTGGTTAATTAAAATTTGCTCTTATACAAAGGAACATACTCTCCAAACAGGTCCCTGTCCGATTAGAGCATTTTGGGACACATAGCAACCATGGCTCACCATAAAATCCAAGATGGCGGCCTCCAATATACAAAATGGACGACGAAGACACTATCACCCTAGCAACACGCGCTGTGCATGTGAAACACGTATCAGTGTGGTAATGATGTACCAACATGGTCGCTTATGCGGAACGCCATGACAACCAAACATGGCGCTGCAAGAGATCCTGCAAATGAGGGGTGTCGGGTACATGACATACTACACACGGCGTACACTGTATTCCCGTATGGATAGGACAGTTTACAAGAAAATGTTCCATTGTTTCAACAACTCGGCAAGTGGAAAAGAGAGAAGTCGACAATGATTAATTGTCCTAAGCTAGATTTGGATTTAGCATAGAACACGACTGGGCGACATTCATAAGTTTCTATTAAGATACATTTTAACTCTTTACCCACCGCAGACAATTTTAAAATTTATTATTTTAAATAACATCTTTTAAATTTTTCAAAAAAATTCAACAAAACCATATCATGTGACCCCTTTTTGGAACGAGCTCTACGAGCTCGTTCCAAACAGGGGTCATATGATATGGTTTTGTTGAAATTTTTCGAAAAATAATATTTTTTCAGCTGCTGAATTTGCATATTACGCGGGCGGATGGGGGGGGGGGGGGGTGGGGCGGTGGCTCAGTAGGTAGAGGTGCAGGCTGCAAGCCGAGAGGTCCTCGGTTCGAATCCCACCTGCGGCAATCGCGTTGTGTCCTTGGGCAAGATACTTCTCCCCCATTGCCCACGTGGGGGCACGGTGACGCTGTGTACTAAGGCGTACTGCACGTCGATGGTGCACCTGTCTTCAACCAATGCTAACCCTGCTTGTGTGGAGTTAGTATGTTGGGGAGATGACAGTTGCTCGCCGTTGCTCGGTGGTTATCTCCGGGTACTACGGCTTCCCCCACCCGTAAAACTGTTGTGGTCATGATTAGCCACTGCGCAGAAATATGTGACCTTAAACACCAATAAATACATAAATAAATACGCGGGCGGATACGGGCGATTCGTTGGGTAAAGGGTTAAAGTGAGCAACATTGGAATCTTCTCTTACATGGGTGGGAATTTCGTTGCATGATTTGATTGTTGATGGCAGGAAGGATAACGGATAATTATGCGATTGATACATAGGAATCGTACGGTTGCCATTTGTGCTCAGATTGTGGGTTTGATTCACCGCGACGGAGGGAGTACTTTGTTGGCAATGTAAGGTGGTCCTAAATTGTTTTTAATTTAAAGGACTGGATTAATTTGTGCTTAGTGCGCCTTGCATTAAGAGTTTCCCAGCATGTTTTCGGTATATAAACTAGTTTTACTCGCACACATGGTTGCACCGGTTACGATGCGTGCGGCAGCTATCTGTATGTTCTCTTACTCATCGGAATCAGCCTACGTGTAATTGACCCATACAGTGTCAGCATATGCAAGTAACGACCTGAAGAACTCAAAATAGATTTTTTTCAAGTACGCTGCGATCAAGTGTAAATTTCAGCTTTCTCATCGCGTCAAGCCAAGCCCATACTCAACAGAGAATGTGCGCAGTGGCGGCACCAAACAACAAACAAGAGTCGAGGGCCCAAATTGCAACAAGGCGTGCCGCGTTCAAACGGTCTGAAACATACCGCTTAAGAGTATTCGAGGAATGCTAGAATCGATAGCGTGCAACGCATCCGTTTGCAATGCAGCCTACTTTCATTTTCGATTCGAGTGTCGTTTGGTGCTTTGTGCTCGCACTTTACAACAGCGTTCTTCCGTTAAAATGTCACCATGTACGACGTTTTCTATAACTGAAAGACCTAACCAATAAGTTTCAAAAGGATAAAACTGTTTTAATTTATTTGTCTGAGAATGCTCCAGAGAACACCACTTACAACGTAAGTTTTAAAGATTTTCTCAACTTCGGGAGGGGTGTCCCCTTCTGAAACCCACCCCGGCTCGGCGCTGCGCGGTGAGCAATACCCAGCTGTATCCCCCCCCCCCCCCCTCACTTCTGTAACTCTGGCGCCGCCACTGAATGTGCGAGATGTGATTGTGCCAGGTATAACTACTGTTTAAGATCACACCTAGGTGCTTATGATGACTAACCTCGATAATATGTACATTGAACATAAAGGGAGGTGGGTGACCAGCTGTTACTATTTTACGGGATACAAGCATTGTTTCCTTTCCCCATAAAGTCACAAGAACTCGCAGCTAACATAAAATACAACAACACAATTCTAGTATATCTGGCGATACGACAATTATTATTTCAACATCTGCCTTACCTCAACATTACAGGTCTAGCCATTTAAGTATTCATCATTGAAGGCACAAACACATCAACACATAATAACTGTGACCTGTAAATAAAGACAAACAAGAATAACATTCCTGAATGCATCGAGCAAATAACATTGAAACTGGCTGTGTCTTTCCTGGCGTATCGCCCCAAAGTGAGAACTTTACGGTTATGAACCACTAAATAAGTGAACACGTGACCTGGAGCGTTTGACGCCCAATGTTGTGAGTAGGATTAAATAGGGCTGATCAGTTGATTGGTTGAATATATTTTGACTTTGAAACCATTAATTAAAATTTTGATTCCTGCACTTTAGAAAGGATTAATAAGTTTGTTTGTAATTTGGTGCCGGAATGTGTGAGAATCTCTCAAAAAACATGAGGCATAGGGAAAAAAGTGTGAAGGTCATTCAGTGCAAGACCATACGGTAGTTGTGAAAATTCGAATTTTAAACTGAAATTTGGTGTGGCAATATATATTTTTTTCCAGTTTAATTTTTTCAAGAGATGATGTACTTTGTAAATGTATAGGTATTTTTTTCAAAACAGCATGGTGTGTTGTACAGAGAGTAAAAGGTTAACAATGTGGTCAATGGGATTTATTTAGTGGTTCATAACCTAAAGGAGTATTTCCTTGTAACTGTTGTTGAGGGATATTTCAAGATATTTCTTTGCTTTCGGATATCCCGTTCTTGTAAATTTTTCAATTCAAGCACTTTGGGTTTGTAATATGTTTGAAAGTTTTGGGAAAATGCTATTTTGGAGGTGTGGGATGCCCAATTTTCACGACACAGTGCCTGTTTTGCTTTCCTGGCATGCATAAAATGCTTGCTGAATAAACAAGGTGATCTGAGATATGAGGAAAGGTTGTTTGGCTGGTTAGTTGTTGAATTTCCAGTTGTTTGGGGCAACTGCAAGGTAGAACAGTTGAAATAATGGTGACAAACACAACCATTTCTGCAAAATGGATCTGTTTAACCCTATACCAGTTGGAGTTTAAATACACTGTATTACTACCTTGAAACACAATTAATAAAATTTGTCATGTTTTCCACATGCCACCTAAGCTCCCATCCCACATCTAACTACTGCAAATCTATTTTCTTTCATTCTGACATTTTAACCCCTCTCTATCTATATAAATGTGCTAAATATGTGATTTTTAACATGCCAAGTTCTCAGAAACAGCACAGAATGGAGACTATTCTTGTTTTGGGGACCTCAGTAAGTGAATGAAATGTGAAATAACCTGTTTCATCCTATGAAATGAATTAAATGTTGTGTTAATGGTGTGTACAGAAGGTTTTCACTACATGTGAGCAGTTTATGTATGGAGTTACTTGAATTTTTCCTGATGTGACAGCTGAATTTCCTTTCTATTTGATAGAAACTGAAAGTGGATTACCTCCCTTTGATTGATGGACAATTGGAAGCTTATTCCAGTTGTTTCTGAGCAAATACCCTCTACCTTGAAGTGTTTTGAATATCAGATTCCAATCGCTATTCTAGAAGTGTTTTCGTGATTTGAAAATCATGACACCGCAGGTAACTTGAGTTTTTTTCAGTTTTTGCAATGGCAGCATTCACATTGTATAAAATTCTTTCCTCTTTTCATCTCAAGATTCAGTAGCAATGTTTTAGTCCTCGCTGGGTCTGCCTTAAGTACGGTGTTCCTTACAAAGAGCGCATTCCCCAAAATATGCTTGAAAATTGAATTTTGCTTCTTGTCCTTTTTATTGGTTTCTCAACCATTATTTTTTTGCCAAGTAGTCTCACTAAGATTTGCTTTCTGTTAATGTTATGATGTAGCAGTCAATATGACATATTATATCATAAATAGGGTAAATAGAGATACCTAACCACTCCTTAGATTAATGTTTCAGGTATATTCTAGTAAAATATGTTGTTGAGTCTTTCTGGAATCAGCACCTTTGTTGATTCTAAGAGGGTTCAACAACTATTTTTTTTTTTGAAAAGGTGAAACAAGTGGAGATAGGCTGGCTTGGGGAAAGGGTTAATAGTAACTAGACTGGGTCAATAGTTCTCATTTCCAGTGGGGGGAAAAGTGCTATGCCACTGTATATATTTGTGCGACCTCTGAAACATATCTGGAGTCATCTGTAAGATTTTATTATTCTGCTCCCCCCCCCCCTCCACATTTGTTTCTGCTAATTTAGAATTCAGCTCCTGGCATCCATGAGTATAATACAAGGAGTCATGTGGTTGACTTCTCTCAAAATTCCTGTGCTGTCCATAAAATATTTCATTTGAGCAGGGTACATGTAGAGATTTTTGTCTTTGCAACACATTACCGAGGGAATTTTCCACTCGGAGGCCACTCTGCCAGTGATAAGACAAAATAAATCTGTGATTTATTGATTTCTAAGATGCTGCTTATCTCTGTAAGTTATACATCTGGAAACACTATAAACTTCTGTCACTAAAACTATGATGGAAGGTCTCATAGGCATTAGGGTGGCTTTTTCACTGAATTGGTTGGTACGGTGTGGGTCAAATAGCAACCCTTGCTTGTTCCTTTGTTTCTGTTTTCCACTCAAATTATATGGTTATGTTGAGTCAAGGTGTGCTTCTCTCACATGTGGTATTGCTCTGCAAATATGTGCCATATAGAAACATTTGAGGAAGGAAAAGTACATTTTTTCATCTTTATTTTGAGAAGAATGAAGGGGTTAAAGTATTCTTGCACTAAGTGTAATCTGAGAATAATTGGGCTTTGAGGTACACATGAGGCTGATCTATTAATGTATTGATACAAAATGATGTCAGTTTGAAGAATATTTTTTCAATGATTTTTTTACTATGTTTAATTGTAATGAGTGAAATGGTGTAAATGTATCAAGATTTTTTTTACTCAAAAAACAGGATGGGTTAAATGAAATGCTGTGAGGTCAGAGAAAAAACAGCGAATTTAAAAAAAAATGTTTGGAATCAATTTGGTAGTATTTTATTTTGAATTTAAATCCCAAATTACAGATATTGTAATCAACTTTGGCATCTCTTTAGGTTATGAACCACTAAATAAGTGAACACGTGACCTGGAGCGTTTGACACCCAATGTTGTGAGTAGGATTAAATAGGGCTGATCAGTTGATTGGTTGAATATATTTTGACTTTGAAACCATTAATTGAAATTTTGATTCCTCCACTTTAGAAAGGATTAATAAGTTTGTTTGTAATTTGGTGCCGGAATGTGTGAGAATCTCTCAAAAACATGAGGCATGGGGAAAAAAGTGTGAAGGTCATTCAGTGCAAGACCATACGGTAGTTGTGAAAATTCGAATTTTAAATTGAAATTTGGTGTGGCAACATATATTTTTTTCCAGTTTAATTTTTTCAAGAGATGATGTACTTTGTAAATGTACAGGTATTTTTTTTTTAAAACAACTTGGTGTGTTGTACAGAGAGTGGAAGGTTAACACTGTGGTCAATGGGATTTATTTAGTGGTTCATAACCTTACAGTCACAACAAAAGTAATTTCCCAGATTATCTCCCTTGATATCTCTCAATTTCTCAATCAAAACACAAAACATGCATTAACCCAACATGGGGAAAGTAATTTTTGTCTATTTCGTGCCTCAACCAACAGAAATATTTTCCCCATAAATTCACATATGCATGTAAATACAAGAACTCACCTCTAACATAAACTTCAACAACCCGATTCTAGGATACCTGGCGAAACGACAAAACAGATCAAGACGCTCAGAGCCCCAATGAGATGGACACGTTCAATCTCTGTCCAATATCATCTATCACATAACCATCTCTGGCATTTTTACTTCCCCATCACCCATGTCGCTTAAATAAGCGACCAGGGATACCATTATTCGCTGCCGCGCTTGCGCCGCCAGCTCTCAAACTATCCTCAAAAGCCCGTAGCTATTAATATTTTCAACAAAAGGCGAAAAGGCCTCTCTAAATATTTACCTCACTTTCACATATAAAATGGGAACGTTCTTCTTCATGAGTTTGTAACCCGAAAGGACTTTGGAAAGGTTCATAGAAATGTATTCCTCAGAACTCTCATCGATCTCAGACATGTCAAGATAAAATCTGAATGTGGATAAAGAATTAGGTTTGCCTATTTACACCCAGGTACGATACCCAATTGGGTTCATATTCACTCAACCCAGTCGATTTGGGTTAATTTTTAACCCAACTGATTTTAGAGTGTAAATATCTGTTTTGGACTTTTCGATAAATACAGACATGCACGTAGATGCAAATATTGTGTTAGACCTTTTAATATTGCGCACTTCCTGACTATAAAGGGATCTAGTGAAAGACAAAATACAGTTAAAATTATCTGGTTCAATAAATTCGGAAATTCTTATTTCGAATCAAACAATTGTTCAAGTTTATCGCTGACTCTTGTAATGGGATCTTTCTTATTCACGTGTTTTGACAGTAGCATTTTTCGCCCCCTCGAAACCGTTTATAACTAAAGCATGATTGGCCGGGCTCTCTAGGCTAACTATTCTGTGCATGCGCCTGACACCTCAAAAAGACATTTGTAACAGGAGAAGGAGACGAATCCTATTGAGCCAGCGAAAGTAAATACATAGAAAATGGCTGAGGTTTTGAAAGTGCTTTCGGCTCTGCAGTCTTTTGATAAAGACGTGAGGTCAGTAACTTTAGATTTCAAATTTTGTTGAAATGATCTATTTCCTCTCTGTAGAACAAAGAAAATAAGCCTTTAACAAATATGAATACTAGAAACATGAAAGTTAACTATAATCTATTCTTAGTGCAACCACAATTAAATTTAAATTTCGCTTCCCCAAAATACCCCCGGAAGCTCTGCTAGGAATTATATCTTTAAGCGTGGGTAAATAAATTCAGTCCTTAACAAAACTCTCCCAGGATCAATTTGGACATAATTAAGGCCAGGAATTAGATGAAGACCATAAAGGTGCTACTAGCATACTCCAAGATTTATCTTCAATAAGTTTTTTGAGAACCTTACTTATCAGATAAACGGGGGAACAATCCAATTAAGATCCAAACCCCAGTGGGTTGTAAAGGAATCTGCTTTGTCACATCCTAGATTCCAAAATCGAGAAGTGAAAACCTTAACGTTTGCGGTCTTTTAATAATGCAAATAAATCTCTATTGTGTGAACCCCACTTGTCATCAAGCCATTTAAACAGGCTGTTATGCAAGCCCCAATCACCGACATATCAATCTGACTCAAAACATCTGCTTTGTCATAAAGTGATCGCGATATCCATTGAGGCTCCATAGTGATACGAGGCTTAATACATAAATACACAGCACGACACACGCGTGTGAATGGGTTAATCGATAAGGCACGAGTGCCAACGCGGAGGGATAAAACGAAAGGCCACAGGCCTCGAGTTTTATCCTTCCGCGATGGCACAAGTGTCATATCGATTAACCCGTTCACACGCGCGTGTCGTTCTGTGTTCATTACACGCCTTCACGTCTTTAAAAACAATTACTAGAAGGACACTCAGCAATTCATTTAACAACTAACAACACAAAGAACATTTTATCGCCAACCACATTCGCAAGGGGAACCGGTGTTACTATTTCGTCTCCTGAATTCCAATGTGTTCTATGTGCCAGTAGGCACATAGAACACATTGGAACTCAAGAGACGATTTTTAGTTATCCTTAATGATTCAAATTGTAACTGCGGTGCACTATTTGTAGAAAATTCCAGTGAAATTTCGCTTCTATTTAAAAATAGCTCGTCGACGATTTCTGTTCAGCACATATGTGCGGAACAGATTTTCATTTTCCGCATGGTTTAGTGTTGCTATAGATAGAGATTTCATAGAACAGGCGTGTAATAAATAGACAGAACCGCACAAGCGTTTGAATGGATTAATGTTTATCGCAACAGTTTGGTTGGGCGCAATAATACCACGAGAGGCGAAGCCTCGAGTGGTATTCAGCGCCAAACCAAACGAGTGCGATAAACATTAACCCATTCAAACGCTTGTGTGGTTCTGTATTTATTACACACCTTCGCAAATTTTTAAAACAGGCCTTTCACGGTAATACTAAGTGAGAATTAACCTATCCTTCTGAGAGGTAAAGGAAATAAAATAAGACAAAAATCCAAATTTTTCTTCACAAGCAGGAGACCAATCTTATTGTTATTTCGTACGCCGATTGAACTTTCATTCATAGTTTCACTTGCAAATTGTGATGCGTCACCACTTCGATCGACGAAACTAAGTTCAGGCGAAATACAGTTTACCGTATTTTTATGCCTCAATTTTATAGCGCGAATTCTGAACGGTTGATGTGACCCCCGCCAAAAAAGTTACCATACATTCACAAGAAACAATAGGTGCAAATACGGAAAATCCATCAATGAGAAATTATTTTAAAAAACTCACATGTTTATCTGATTCCAAATTCCATGCGACTGTTGTTACTCGACAGGCAGGTTAAGATTTAAGTCAAGATTACAGTAGCCATTGTCAATTCATCCAACGTAAATTAAATTTATATCCTTATTGTCCAAGAGAAATGATAGTATTGTTCCCTATGCCTGCTCAAAATGTATTAAAGTTCGTGTTACAGCCTTTAACAGGGGTACATATTCCATACGAATTCAAGTGAATATCGACAGGCAATTTGTTTTGTATTTCGATTTGGTGACCGAGAAACTTACTCGCGCAACGTCATTCATTCGAAATGACGTCACTCATAGACGCTTTCATATTCTCTCTACATTGTTCTTTAGTTTGAAATGTATGTCAGTCATTTCCATGCCATACTTTAACCCACCGGGTTATTTAATCAATAGTCAGTCGGTATTGTTCACGTTAAGAAAATAAATTGGAAAGTTTCTTTTGATGGTCGGTGAGTGTATAGGACATGAGTTTCATCAGAAACAATATAAACTCAGATACTATGGACCGCGAACATCCACTTTACAACATCAAAATAAACGACCCATTGCATCGACACGGGCCCATGTATTGTATCCCCGAAAATATGACTGGTTCCATTCTTACATTAAAAAAGTGCAAAAATCTGTATTCCACACGTGTGCAATAAAAGTTTATTTTTATCACACATCCTAGAATGTCGTGAACAAACCTTAATTTTAAATGGGTGTGTAATAAATTGTAAATGTCAACAGCAATATTATGTAATTCCACATTGACTGCATATTACCCTTATTCGTGATTGTTTTGACATTTTTGTTGTCATTGAACCACTTTATGTGACAGTCCGATAATGGTCCCAGCAAACTACTCAACACATAGTAAATAGCCTTCAGTTCACGCCATGTAGAGCTTTTTGCTTTCTCAGATTCATCCAACTGCCCACTTGACATGGAATCAGACACCTCAACGTAATATCTACTGAAACCGATGACGCTTGCATGAAACTATACCTACTTTATCAACAGTGACACGAAACAACAAACCCTTTATTCACAAATCCTTAATATTTTAAGCCAAAAATGTAACTGGTCAACTCTTTTTTCAGACAATTCCACTGTCGAGTAGCGTGTCATCAACTGACGAACTGACCAAGCACGAGTTTCATAGAAATCAGCTGACCAACAGCACAAGCTACTTCTTCAACGTCACAACTTCACCAATAAGATAAAGTATTTAGAATAAATATTTTAAGCCGATCGATTTTATTCATCGGAATTTTCATCAGCATTTCGTCCCCTGAGTTCCAATGTGTTCTATGTGCCTACTGGCACATAGAACACATTGGAACTCAGGGGACGATTTGTCTATTTCAAAACCAAAAAAGTCAAGACTTTGAGCGGTTTTCCATAAATATTTTTCATATTTTGGAACAAATCCGCTGGCTTTTAAATCATTTTTAACCCGATCCGCCTTAACCCGTGCATCCGATTTAACACGTAATAATCCATTATCCAAAAACATCAAAATTGTCAGTCCTTCTGGCCTACACTTATTGGTAAGTAATCGTGCAACTTTAGTAAAGATGGAGGGTGCTGATTTTAGGTGCTATATAAGTAAGAGAAATTTGTTTACATTAAGATTCCCACCTCTGATATTCCTTAAATTCAAATTAAATATACACACATTATATATCAAAATGAAGGTAGGAAGGTACAGAATTCGAAAAATACATGTAATTAACTAATAGAGTTGGTAGCAGGCACCACTGGTACCTGGAAGTTTATAAAAAATAATATTTCCGGAGAACAACTTGTGGCCAAACGTGTATCAGATATCCAGTAAGAAAGCGAGGCATTCAAAATATTTTAGGATACAGCGATAGGGAAAATGGCAACATTGTCTGCATTTTTTATTGAAGATGGATTCCATGTTCGACGGACATGCGCAAATCACTCGATAGTCGATACCACGAATTTCTATCGAAAAATAAATTCGTAATGTAGGAAATTTCACAGGGTGTCATGATACGTTGCATAGAATATGGCAACTGTGCAGTCTCTATATAATAATTGTATGGTGTATTAACCCTTTACCGAACATGAAAAGCAGACGACACTTGAAAAAAAAAATTCTTGAACAACTATTTTTTTTCATTTTTTGTCTCAAAAACATAGGTTATGACCCCTCTTTGGAACGAGCTCGAGGAGCTCGTTCCTATGAGGGGTCATAACCTATGTTTTTGAGACAAAAATGAAAAAATAATGAAAATTAACTGACCATTTTTTAGAATAGCACTGGCCGGTTTTGGCCGTTACGTTGGGTAAAGGGTTAAGGTGATCCTTCTCATTATTTGATTTGATTTTAGACGGCATAGTTTATCGATGTTTTTTTTCAATCCGATGAACATGTAGCCCAAGAACATTAGGTTTCACTAGGGAAAAAAAATCGGAGAAAGCTGATTTTTTTCAGGGAATGTCGAGTACATGTCACTGAACGACTAGACAAGAGTCCCCTAAAATCCCAGTTGAGCTTTTTTTTCTACAGCCTTTTTTCGAAAACGCGTTTGAAAAAAATCAAAAAAAATCGCACGAACTTTGTAACCTCGAATTGATCCAACTGTATTTTTTGTTTACGCGTATTTCGAGCTACATAATGTCTAATACACATTTACGTAGAGGAAAATGTGCATTCTGTGACAAATTCTGCAAAAAATTATTGAAAATTCACAAAAAAGTATCGGATTTACGCAAAAAATGACGATTTTCATAACGGATTTGCCCAAAGGGTCGTAGTACAGAACGGGATGTTAGTTGGACAGACGATAAAAAATCCACCACCATTTGAAGACTTTTATCATTGCTTACAAAATAGACATTATGGAAGACCCCCTCTGCTTCTGGCCGAGTTCCCCTTTTGGCATAAAATTCGTCAGCATGAGAACTCAACTATTTTCCGGCTTGGGACCGAACAGACACGTCTGTGTCTGGCAGCATTAGATCAATAAATAATATTTACAGAATGTACAAAAATCAATAAATAATATTTACAGAATGTACAAATCAATCAACATGGATTAAGTTACATTGACTATTATCAACGCTATATACAGAAATGACATGACCTATATACATATTATTCATCGAACTCAGAAATTTCCGACAGGACAGTGTTTCTGTGGTTGTTACAAGACTCCGAACTGCAATTACACAAACCTGAGCAAGAGAGTCTTGCCTTCCTACACCCACACCTTTTTGTACAAGCACTCTTGCAACCACAACTGATCAGATTCAGTAGGTTATCGGGGGCACATGGCTTTGTGGCTGCAGTCGGTACAAGAAGTCCATTGTCTAGCGACCACCCCAATCCGTCGGAGGAAGCGAAGTGCCCAGCCATTGTTGGACCTGGAGATAACATCTGTAGACATGTTGTTGTGCAGCATCGCTGCTTGGTGGAAGTGAGGCTAGGTCGATGGGTTTATTCAGTTTAGATTTTGCTACATAACGCTAATAATCTATATTGGTCGAGAGAGGAAACAGTTTTACTCCCGTATAAGATCAGGAGAAGTTGTTCCCCGGCAGCGGCTACTGCACTTGGTGTACTGTCATCCGCCAAAATTGTGTTGACATACTGTTGTGAGTCGCTAGTAACATCGGAGACAATTGTACTGAATACTTTCTTCTTACCAACTCGAAAGAGTGCAGAAGTAGTGTCACAACCACTTATAGAATGTGCTACAAGAAGGTTGCTTCTATGGTCACCCATTTCACTAACTGGAACTAGTAAGTTTGGGGTAATGGAATACATCATGTGAATATTACACCCCGGTTGAACTCGAGAGGTAAGAATGACTAACAAGTCTGTGTCTGTTCCCACAACGACAACATTGTTGTCATCTTGAGCGATGTCAAGTGCAGTTTCGGCTATCAGTACATCAGCATCAGCCTCGGCCTGCTTGGACTGAATATTGATAGCAGATAGCTCCTGCATTAGAAGATCGATCAGTTGGGTTTTGTTCTTGGCATTTGCAAGGAAATCGGATTGGGGTGTGGTGGCTGGTAACTCGGGTGAGATATTGATATCAATGGAATACCTGTCTTTAGATCTACGGGCTTGTTCCATGCCCTTTGTCGACATTGTACAAGCATAACCATCAAAAACAACCACGACGTTCGCCCCAAAATGTCTCACTAGATAATTGGAATATGATGTACATATGTCCTTATATGACGACTGTTTAGGCCATACAACTGCCCTCAATAAAAATCCACCATCTACAACAGAGAATGTTCTGGGATTTTAGTTTGCTCGGAACCGTGTGTTTTGAGGATCTTACCGAGCGTGCTTTTCTGTGTCTTCCTCATTCCAGCAGAATCAAACAATGCTGGTGGTTTCGGGGCGAGTTCATATTTGAGATACTCTTCCATCTCTGCTTGTGACTGAATAACACATGTGATGCGGTTGAACAGAATTGTGGGGTCAATCACTACCTTACTTCCACGGACTTTGATGCTATTTGCCATCGATGCGAAAGACTTCACAGTGTCAACACGTCGTAGTTTGATGCTGTTGAACGTTTTGCTTACAACATTCGATACGCAACATTCACCAATTTTGCGAACTTGGTCACAGTTCACAGTTTCGTCGGCCACAAGCCCGATCGCTATAGAGACTAATTGTAGTGGATCTCTATTCTGAAAGGAGGAATGCACTCTGAGCCAGTTCAATAATTTGGTGATATCTTTGGCAATCAGTCAATTGTGAACTTTGAAGGAGATCCCGATGTTGTTCGCCATGACCAGTGTGAACATGAACAAAATTTTCGAGAGCATTACATATCGGAAGGCAAAGAGGTAGTTCATGTACCCATTTCGCAACAGTGCTATCGGTTATTCCCCTGCCATGTGTGAGACCACCAGGAGCTTGAACATTCTCATTAAACACTGCTCTATGGTCTGATCAGAATATATCCCGTCCCAGAATTTATCTGAGCGCCTTATGGTAAAGTAACCTTTCTCAGTGAACAACTTCAAATCATCCTGTTGCATTATTTCTGTTAGCTCATTCATCTGCTGCAAATAGAGATGAGAACTTTTTGCGTATGCAAAATGACCACCTGCGTGAAATACTGGAATCATATTGCGAACACAATATGTGTGGAGTTCCCAGTCGCCTGTGCGCTCTGCTCTCAAGAACAACTGGAGAAGACCTATTTGCTCGTAGTATTGTACCCAAAGCTTTCCTGTGCGTCCTACGGACGCATTCTGGAGCAGTTCGTGTAATTTTGACAGTAGATGGTTGACACTTTCTTGATTGACAGCGTCAGCTGTTGTACAGTCACCTCTGGCAAGTCCACAGAATATTTCATTGACTTCTGTACAGTCCATGTTATCTAGTGTTCGGCTTTCTTCAAACACAAGTTTTGTAATGGCAATTTGTGTTAGCAAATGGGCACGAACTGCTCTTGAATATGCATGACCACTGATCAAATGATGGATTGACCCACCAGCATAAACAGTCCCCCAAAGTTCATCCAAGCCGCTACCAGCCATGATCGAACCAATTGCCCCTAAATATGACATAATCATATGGACGCCGCCGAGTCTAACGAAAATTTTTGTCAACTTATCTAACGAATTATTATGTGATTTAATCGAACATGGAAATTGAAACAATGATGCTATAATACGGTATTTGAATGAGAAAAGTCGATGCCGTTTGAATTTGAGTTTAAGGGGTATGGTTAATATTTCACACGTTTCACCAGTTCATTATGGAATAAATGACTATTGTTATATATCATTATAAAGCCACTGCTTTTCTGCAATTTTTGATATATAATTTAACTCCCAAAGTAGTCGTAGATTTGATTTAATGGACGTTGTGTACCGTTGTGTGTATGAAAACAATAATGTTTTTTTTCGTAATTTTGTACATTTTCGTGAATATTTCACCATTGAGTGTGAGGATTGGTACAAAGTTGGCATTTTCTGTTGGGGATATGTATTCTCAATATAATTCAGCACGATATTTATGATTCTCACCCTACTAAGGCGAATAAGAATGAGAAATATGGAGGTGGGTCGAATTTTTTCTTAAATTTTTTTTTTTCATCAAAAAAAACGCTATAACTAAAAAAGCTCAACTCGGATTCGCGGGGACTTTTCACACTTTATCCGCAATGTGTGTCTCGGAAACATATAAAAAAATCAGCTTTCTCCGATTTTTTTCCTTACTTTCTCAGTTTTATGTCTAATGTGCCTGGACTATTGACAGGAAATCGAAATTGAACCTACGATGTATACAAAGCATACAGTATTGGAATTTACCCACACGCAGCTCTGTCGAATTTTTATGTTCTATCTTTCTTCTTGAATATCTGAAGCACACTTGGCCACGAGTTGTTCTCGTAAATATTATTTTGTTATCAGTTCTGCTGCGAATACGATAGCAGACTTCCAGAAACCATTGGTGCCAGCTGTCAACTCTATGAGTTGAATGCATATGTTTTTGGTTTATAACTTGTGTGTATTTAATATAAATTTAAGGAGTATCAGAGGTGGGAATTTCAAAGTAAGCAAATTTCTCTTACTTATACAGCACCTTAATTTCAAATGGTAGCACATTAAACACATAGTAACGAGCATTGCCTTCATAGTCAGCCCAGGAGAAACCGTGAATTTGCCTATCACATTCACGAATATTGATATGATGGTAAGCTGTATGTACATGTACATGTATATCAAATTTCATCAAATAATCGTTTTTCTCGATATATAAGAGAACAGTTTTCCAATCATCATATCGGACAGATTGTTTTGGAATGCACTGATTCATATGCCTCATATCCAAAATCCAGCGTTTTTACCGTTATTTCTAGTCGAAACAGTCGATGGATTATCTTAACAATGTAAGTGCATTAATTGATTTGTTAAAACTGTTACTTTTCACAAGCACATTATAATCATACGGCTAATAACTGGTTACAATTATAGACTGACCCCACTCTAACTTTGATATAATTTTAATAACTTATAAAGCAAACAGTATTCCAGCTAACATGACTTTCATTCCACAAAGGGAGGGGTGTAAAATCCAATCAGTGTCCGTTATTTCTATCACTGCTCATGTCCATGTGCAGATCTATGTATTATTATTGTACGAAACACGTGAATACGAAAAACGAATAAATTAGAACATCGATGCACAATATTATTGAGATCAATCTGTCTTCTTTGCCAATATGAGGACCATGACCCAACAATTTATGACAAACCCTGAACAAGAAGTTCATTTATGGCTTCGGGTACAAACAAGGCTGAACGATTGTTTGAATCACAAGCTTCAGGAGGCTCGTGTGTGAAGGGAATTATGTAATCATTTTGTCTTGTATCAATAACAAAATCATCTGCATCAATGTTTAACCAAAAATCAATGCTGTAATTTAGTCTATATTTTACTAAAATTTGAGTCATACCCTGCTCAAATTCAGATAGTTTCTCTCTTACAATAAAAGGCTCAGACAAAGTGGCGAGAGTTCTGCTGATTTAAAAGATTTAAAAGTGATAAAGTACGGTACTTATCTATGAATTCGTCGTCATATAATTCCTGATCACTTCATGGAGGTGAAGGTAGTGGATATACAGTACGTGAAGAGTGGATTGTAACTAAATCACCCGTGGAGTGGAGTTATCACCCAAACTATATCTATATTTTCAAATTTTGTACACAGCGACAAAAAACACGAGCATTGTTTCAGCCAGTGGACCTCCGGGTTTAACCCGGAGGTCCATTGGCTGAAACTTTGCTTGTGCTTGTTATCCTCTGCAACAAATTTGCAATTATTGCTTGGGTGGAATCTCCACTCTGCGGGCGATTTAGTGGTAATACACGCTCCACGTACTGTAACCATATCTGTGCCCGCTCTGTTGAAGAGACAATCTTTCCTCCAGTGAGAGAATGATCCGCGGGGAGAAGCATCCAGGTCTGGTGAATTTATTCCGAAAGGAACTAGAACTTGAAATGTAAACCTGGAACTTAATTAATCACCTCTTGTTTTTTCGCAGTGGGGTTAATAGAAACTTGTTTGCGGAAAGAATGTCTATTGACAAAATTAATGAAAGACAACATAATGATGAAAATATGCAGTATAATAAAGGCGCTAATTACACATATCTGTCACTAATATTTTTGATGGAAAATGTTCTCTCGACAGGTATGGTGCTGGAAAGGTCCATAATGAAACAATGCCGGTACTTACTGACACAAAAAATGTAACTTGTGATTTCTTGAACGTAATAGCAGTGTCTGACGTCAGGAGCGAGTGCATCCACCACGTACCCCGATGACACCCCGAACCCTCCTCCTAATGCTTCCAGTGAGACTTCTGATAGGGTCCAGAGGCAACTGTTGCCACTCCTCATGCAATACAGCTTTCAAATCGGCCAAATTCTGTACAGACGGATCCCTTGCTTGCACACGACGTCCAAGAAAGTCCCAGATGTGTTCTAATGGATTCAAATCGGGGCTCATTGCAGGCCCAGGTAGTTTTGTAATAGTGTTGTTCTGCGGGAAAGTTCTCAAAGAATTGGAACGTTGTGGCCTTGCATTGTCGTCCATGAAAATAGGGCGAGTATCCAACGGGTGGTTGTCGAAATGAGGCACGATGATCGGATTGAGAAAATGTTCCGGATGTACTGATGACCATTGAGATTCCCACGTACAGTCACCATATCAAGTTTACAATCATGAGAAGGGCGTCATTACTGATCCTCCGCCATAAGGAACAGTAGGTCTGATGTTCCTAGGCACGTAAGCAGAATTTCAATGCTCCACACTCTCATGCGATCATCTGCGACGTGAAGCAGGAACCCACCTTATCCAAACCAATGGACTCTCCTCCATGTCCTGAGATTCCAATGTTGTCGTGTCATACACCACTCCAAACGTCTCTTTGATGCTGATCGGACAGAGCTGGGCGCTTGATGGCCCTTCTGGACCACATACCCAGTGCTTTGAGACGGTTTCGAACAGTTCTGTTGCACAAACGCCTGTTGGAGAGCCAAAGACATTTCAAAACCCCACTTGAAGCAAAGAATTCACAACTAACGAGGCGTGCCAGATCCGATCTTTTCAAGAAGAGGTGCTTTGGGGTTTGTCCAGGCCTTGGTCGGTCCTTAACATCGTCGGTTTGTTGGTGTTTTCGAACAAGTCTGCTGATGACAAAATGACTACAGCCAAGTTGCCTTCCATTAGTTTTGAATGACATGCCTGTTGCATGCATGCCAACAAATTTCCTCTCTTAATGCCTCTGACAGTCTCCTCCTTGCCATGTCAACATTTTTAAAAAACTAGTCACAAATTTTCTTGTTTTATACCCAGATATTGCATGTGGACGATAGTGTGTTTTTGTGGCATTTGTGGGAAGCATGCTTCATGTGGACGAGGGGATTTGTTTGGGGTACGCTATCAGCCAGAAACATCATATTTCACTAGACGAAATGTACTGCAATACATAGCAATCATTAAAACATAATAATCAGTAACAGCAACTTCACTGTCATCAAACATTTCAGGGGTTCTTAATTAAGCTCCAGGTGTATAGCAGGAATATCAAAAACACATTGTTTTATACCATGATTACCTATTCTTCTATATATGAAAAGTCTATGACAAAAATTTTAGCTTTACACACAAACCGTAGTGAACACGCCAGCAATGGGATTTCCGTAGTTAAAATTTACACCTACAGTGGGACTACACATCCAAGTTGACCTTTGGTGACGTCGACCTGAATGCGAACTTGTCTAAATTTATCGCACGTCGCCTCGCGAAGAGTGAAATGAAATTGGCAATTATTTATTAACAAACATGCATTGTATCATGTTAATAAAGCATGCATAACTCGAAAAAGTATGTTATTAAAACGAAAAAGGCTCAGTTTCTTTTTTCCATTTCGTTTCGGCGATAAAATTGACAGCGGAAGTACCGGCCACCGATACTCGTGTAAACAAAAGCAGATCCGTACGAAAGTATGTGTGGTGCTCAGTAAAATCGAGAAAAAATAATAGCGGCTCTTAATAATCTGACGATCATGGTATAAATAAAATATACCCAAAGTAGCTTGGTGTACCAAATGTTCACCACTCGTGGTGAAGTGGTGTTAACCGCGCGCCGAAGGCTCACGGTTAACACCACTTCACCACTCGTGGTGAACATTTGGTACACCAAGCTACTATGGGTATATTCGATATGTACACTTGGCGGCTTACTGACTGAAGCTGAGGAAACCATTCTGTGTTTTTTGTTTTTTTTTTTTTATTTGGACTGTTTGTTCTTCATCTTCTGACATGCTCTGCTTTCGGCATTGTCGGTGCGTTTATCGACTTCGGCAAAATCACGAGTAACATACTGGCGCGCGCTTTCCCAACTGCCACCAGACGAATCTGCAAGCTTAATATGTTTATTTTTTTTTTCAAGAGACGCACGGTTCACCTTATTTGTTTTAAATATAGAATATACCCATAGTAGCTTGGTGTACAAATGTTCACCACGAGTGGTGAACATTTGGTACACCAAGCTACTTTGTGTATATTTTATTTATACCATGATCTTCAGATTAATAAGAGTTCAAATGTTAAATAAACCAATATTCACATGTGCGAATCTGTTTTTGTTTACATGAACACCGGCGGGCGGTACTTCTGCTGGCAATTTTATAGCCGAAACGAAATAAAAAACGAAAGGCGCAAACTACGGAGCCTTTTTCATTTTAATAACATAATAACATACTATTTGGAGTTATGGATACTTTATTAACATGAGACAACGTATGTTTGTTAATGTTTGGTATCTTTTGAGGTAAACTTATTTAAGAACATAATAAATAATTGTCGGTTCATTTCACGAGGCAACGAGCGATATATTTAGACAAGTTTGCATACAGGACGAGGTCACCAAAGGTCAACTTAGATGTAGTTCCACTGTAGGTGTAAATTTGAACTATTGAAATCCCATTGCTGGCGTGTTCACCACGGTTGGTGTTTGAAGCTAAAATTTATGTCATAGGCTTTTTATGTATAGTAGAATAGGTAATCGTGGTATAAATAGGCTATAGTCTTTATATTGAATTTTGTTTCCTTTCCTTTTCCATTGACATTCACTTTCAACTTTCAGTCTATTCACATCACTGGCTGTTACATGGAATTCTTGTCTGAGGTCGGATATTTTCCTCTCAAATGATTTCTCCAAATCTCGTTTTGTATTGTCAAATTTTTCCAACAAAGTTTTTGCTATCTGCATTTTCCATTGGAAAATGTATTAAAAATATGTCAAAGTTGAAAACAATGGAAACACAAAAAATAGGCCGATGAAATCGTCAGATGTGTACCCATGCGCGCAACTAGTAGAAAGCTGTATGACGGAGGGCCACCCCTGATGCCGACATTATGTACACCATACATGGTATGGGTACATATAGAAATGGATTGGAGGAGTTCCTATTTTGATGCATAAAGGGTTAATATCTCCGGATCAAATTATTAGATTTACATAAAAAAAACTATACAGCACAGCACATCAGAAATCTGAATACATATATAAAGTAACCTGATAATCGGATTAATATTTTTTGAGTTATCGCATGCCGAAGAAATGGATTGGAGGAGTTCTCAATTTTAGGGATAAAGGATTAATATCACAGGATCAAATTATCAGATTTACACCAAAAACTATACAGCTCGGCACATAAGTAACTTGAACATATATATGAAGTAACATGACAATGAGATTGATGTTTTTTGAGTTATCTCATGCCAAAAGGATTGGAGGATTTTTCAATTTTAAGGATAAAGGGTTAATATCTCAGGATCAAATTATCAGATTTACCCCAAAAACTATACAGCTCGGCACATCACTAACCTGAACACAAATATAAAGTAACTTGACTATCCAAGCAATATTTTTCAAGTTACCGAATGCCAAAGGGATTGGAGGAATTTTCAATTTGAAGGATAAAGGGTTAATATCTCAGGATCAAAATAACAGATTTACACCAAAAACTATACAGCTCGGCACATCAGTAACCTGAACACAAATATAAAGTAACTTGACAATCCAAGCAATATTTTTCAAGTTATCGAATACCAAATGGATTGGAGGAATTTTCAATTTGAAGGATAAAGGGTTAATATCTCAGGATCAAATTATCAGATTTATACCAAAAACTATACAGCGCGGCACATCAGTAGTAACCTGAACACAAATATAAAGTAACTTGACAATTGCAAGCAATATTTTTCAAGTTATCGAATGCCAAAGAAATGGATACGGACGCCGGGCGGACGGACGGACGGACGGACGGACGGACGGACGGACGGACGGACGGACAGACGAAGGATGGACGAACGACGGATGGCCACCCCGGATGCCGGCATTATGTGTACCATACATGGTATGGGTACACATAAAAATGAAAAAAATTAAAAATGGCTGTGTCTTTCTTGTCGTATCGCCCCAATGTGAGAACTTTACACGTCTCGACCAAAGCAATTCTCCTGATTATCTTATTTTATCTCTCTCTCAATTCCACAATCAAAACACAACATATGCATTAATCCTACATGGGGAAAGTAATTTTTGTCTATTTCTTGTCTCAGCCGGCATGAATGATAGTATTCTGTGAATTATCGCAAATTATTTAAGTTATTTCTCGATATCTATCGACTCGATAGATATCGAGAAATATTCTTCAGTAGCTTCCTAAATGACGCCACGCTTCGGCGCATGACGTTGCATTGAAGGAACGATCAGCCGATCTTTCTTATTGTTTTGAAACGTACGCATTTGGGGTCGAATTGGTCTGAATATTGTGCAATAAAATAATGTCTCGTAGCATATAATAAAAAAAAATCTACTCCTTTTAGTCAGTGTCGGGAATTATCTCATGAGTGTGAACCTGAAAGTTTTATTTTTCGCGAGCGCTTGCTCGCGTGAAAAATAATACTTTCAGGTCCACACGATGAATTCTTTCAGTAGCTTCCTAAATGACGTTACGCTTCGGCGCATGACGTCACCTTGAGCGTCGCCTTGAAGGAACTATCAGCAGCTTTTTGTTATTGTCTTGAAACTCTTTGCAGTCGAATTGGGCCGAATATTGCGCATTAAAATGTCACGTAGGATATAATAAAAAGAAAATCTCTGCTGTTTTAGTGAATATCGGGAATTATCTCATTCGTGTGGACATGAAAGTAATATTTTTCACTCGCGCAAGCGCTCGTGAAAAATAAAACTTTCGGATCCACGCGCAAGCGCTCGGGAAAAATAAAACTTTCGGGTCCACATGCACTCATGAGATATTTCCCGATATTCACTAAAACAGCGTAGATATCCTCTATTTTTTCTGTGGGTTGAATTCACCTAAACATCGATGTGCCCATTGTAAAAGTCAAATCCAAATCTTCATTTATACTTTCTGAGGCTTGTAGGGGATGTTCTATGATTAAAAGTGTAGAAGTGTCACCTGCACACGAATACTACTCACCGAATTTAAAGCTGTATCATTAATGTAGATAAAAAGACGTGAGTCCATTTATAGCATTTATAGAGCCCTGTGTAACACCAGATCGCATTACCCTCCAATCTAAATATTCACAATTTAAAACTACTCGCCATTTTCTGTCTGTTCGATAGGTCCCTATAACTTCTAGAAGACTTCGTGCTATTCTAATATGTTGCAATTTAAAGTGCAGACCTACATGCCAAACTTTATCGAACGCCTTACTGACATCACAGAGGACAACGTGGACATCATTCCCTTCATCAAAAGCAGCGATGAAAACATACTGACAGACGTCAGTGAGCTGAAGAACTGTGGAGTCCCCCTTTTTATACCATGATTACCTATTCTACTATATATGAAAAGTCTATGACATAAAGTTTTGCTTTATACACCAAAGGTGGTGAACACGCCAGAAATGGGATTTCAATAGTTAAAATTTACACCTGCAGTGGAACTACATCCAAGTTAATCTTTAGTGACGTCGATCTGAATGCGAACTTGTCTAAATTAATCGCACGTCGCCTCGCGAAGAATGAAATGAAAGTGGCAATTATTTATACATTTTTAAATGTGTTCACCCCATAAAACGCCCAAAATTAACAAACATGCATTGTCTCGTGTTAATAAAGCATCCATAACTCGAAACAGTATGTTATTATGTTACTAAAATGAAAAAGACCCTGCTTCTTTTTCTATCTCGTTTTGGTGATAAAATAGACAGCGGAAGTACCGCCCACCAATTCTCAAGTAAACAAAAGCAAATTCGCACGTATGTACGGCTCCTGCTCAGTAAGATCGAGAACAAATAATAGCAACTCTTAGTAATCTGACGATCATGGTATAAATAAAATATACCCAAAGTAGCTTGGTGTACCAAATGTTCACCACTCGTGGTGAAGTGGTGTTAACTGCGCGCCAAAGGCTCGCAGTTAACACCACTCCACCTCTCGTGGTGAACATTTGGTACACCAAGCTACTATGGGTATATTCTATATGTAAATGAAGTCTGGAATTGCGTTAGGATATTTTTCTCTTGAAGAAATTTCCAAAATTCATTAAATATACATTTTTCAAAGTCTTTATCCAAACAGGTAATGAGGGATATTGGAGAATAGTTGGACACTACGTTTGACGGATTTCTTTTTAACACTGGGGTAATATTAACCATTTTCCACTGCGTTAGGAAGTAACAACTACAACTACTCAGTAATATATTGAAAAGTCTTGTGAGCCGCTCGGACAAGCTGCTTCTAGACTCCTTGAGTAGACGCGGACTTTTTAAATCAGACCCCGATGCCTTCGTAGTTTTTTAAGGCTTTCAACGCTTGGAATACATCGAACACACTTAGAATCAAGGAAGTGAGAACCTGTCGCTCAGGGAACAATGGGGAGGAAGATTCGCTTGGGAGTCATCAATAACGGCCACAAAACAGAAATAGTCATTAAGGGCCCCAGCTTTATTCAGAGATGACACAAATGTGTTGGTTTGATATGATAAATTCGGAATCTCTGAATCTTCATTCCCAAGGATTAGGTTTAAAGTATTCCACCACTCAGTTCGTGTTCGAACTCTTCTGTATGCTGTGTATTTTCTCGAAAAGGTAGCTTTTGTTCCTTTAATGGAAGATACCACTTGGTTTCATTTTGCACGATATTTCTGCCAAGCCCCCGGCTTGTTACGTTGCCTGCCCATGTGATTAAGGTGTTATCTCTTGTGAAATAACGAGTTTATTCCACTAGGAATCCATGCCGGCTCGTTACGCCTTACGGTAATTAACTTGTTAGGAATGTGCATGGATGCTTGCTGCAGAAGCGTATTTTGAAAACTGTCAATTAGAGTGTCTAAGCATTGGTCAGAAAGTATAAAATCCCAGTTTTCACTCACAAGAGCATTATTTAGCCCGTCATAATATAGCTATATGCGACTCTAAATGCGATGGTAGAAGGGCGAATGCACTCTATCTGGACGTATACAGGGTTGTAGTATCCAATAAGGTCCGTAAAAAATGGATTCAAAGCCTCTGATCTTTGGACTTTAACTGAAGAACTGACTGCAATCAGGTCGAGGAGTCTGAACGATTGTTCTGTGAAGTAGGTGGGGTCTCTAATAAGGTAGGAGAGATTGAAATTGTTGGCAAGATTTCTGAACGAACCCTTGCAATGTGATAGTTAGTTATCATTGAAATAACCTGTGTACTCTCAGAGTTATGTCGGAAATATTCGCACTGTTTGCCTTATCAAATGAGTTACCTATCAGTTCCCACAAAATAGGATCAGAGCCAGGCGGGCGTTAGAACATGCAGACCAAAAGGAATTAGGTTTGGTAAGTAGTCTAACCGCAATGCACTCAAAGCCATCGATCTAGAGATCCCTACGTGGTTTAAAATATATCTTAGACTTGACTGGTTGAGTACTGGAATCCACTATCAGTACTTTCAAAAAATGAGAATACAAGAGCAAAAGCTAACATTTTCCTTGTCCATCTTTCATGTTCAGTGAAATGCAAATAATATTTTTTATTTTATTTATATAAATGTGTTTTATTACAACTTATTGGAGAGTGCCTGTGGGCACTCTCCAATAATTTGCAATAAAAGTTGTTGAATAACAAATTCAGACCACCAAAAATAATCTAACCCTCAACCAGTTAACATATATGGCTACACAACTGCCTCTAATGAGACGATCTTTACGCAGCGGGTCATGAAACACGGGGCAGGTATCCCCAGAAGTTAATCATCAGCCGAAGTTAAGCAGCGTCGAGCCCGGCTAGTCCTCGGATGGGTGACCGTCTGGGCGATTTATTCGGACTCCCGCTTTGTGTCCTTGGGCAAGGCACTTAATCCCGATTATCCACATGGGGACACGATGACGCCGTGTACTAAGGCGTGCACATATCTTCAACCAATCTAACCCTGCCTGTGCTACAGTGCAGAGTTACGATGTTGGGGAGCTGGCAGCTGCTCGTCGTTGCTCGGTGGTTCTCTCCGGGTACTCCGGCTTCCTCCACCCGTAAAACTGTCACGGTCACGATCAGCCATTGTGCATAAGTATGTGACCTTAAACACCAATAAATAAATAAATAAATATCATCAGCCCCTAACGATGTTTCCTAAAAAAAAGCAAAGACATCAAAATTACAAGAATATCTATTTTGGGTTTGAGACTCTCGAAAATGAGATGACAGATTTTGATTGAGTTTACTGTACTACTATTGTTCGGGTGCAACAAACCGGGGTTTATCTCAATATTACCGGATTTGTACAGCAGCAAGAGACTCCATATGAAAAGAACAATTGGCAGTTGAATGTTCAGAGTATCAAAAGTGGAGGTCTTTTCAATTTGAGCTCGAGTTGAATTTCATCTGTTGTCAGTCTATAAAGTCAGGGTTGATGATTTAACTGAGTCTGCCAGGAAAAGTATTAAGTAAGTCCCTCACAACCGAAACAGACATTGAGATCGGCAAGCAACACAGTAGATATATCCAATATTTTATATAATGTACGCTCATTATGGTTCGCGGTAGAAACATATTCACTCTAGTTCTGTACAAATCTTTGGTAATCATACTGGAAATTTTTCCAGTGGAAGTAGAGCTGAATGGGTACATCTCTGAGCGTCAACAGTAGACGCCTTTCCAGGACAAAAGTCATGTTCATCAACTTTGCTTCCATTATATAGTTTTCACTGCATGGGTGATGCAGGAACACGTCACATTGAGACAACAAATAGAAGTATGTCTTGAACTGGAAGGTAAGAAGTGGGTGACTGAGATATACAGATCTACGAAAAGACGCAAAGGGAAAAAGGGATACAACATTTGTAAAATGAGATGCATAATACAAGTATTATTGCTGAATTAATAAAACTGGTTTGAAAAATCAACAACCGACATATCATTCTAAATTAATTATTGACTTAATAAACAAGGGTAAGGCGACCATTACTGTTTTGTGGAAACAATCTATAATGGGTGGTATATGAACCAGGGGCGGACTGGGTGAAAAAAAATGTTAAGGGACGGCGCGGACCCGGAGAAAATTTTGTTTTTTCAAACTGAATGAACGCTGCTTTCTTACATCTGAGCGATCAGTGATCCACATAGAGGGCATTTGTGATAGCATTTTGTATCATCTGTGTCGCTCATTCAGCAAAAATGTTTGCGACAGCGGTTGGATTCACACGGTCGACCACAGTTCGGACCAATGGGAGACCATTTTGATTTTTCGAACTTAAAGAATGCTGCTGTTTCCTTGCATCTGAGCAATCAATGGCAGACTAAACTTCTGGTATACCGAAAATAACAGTTCACAGAGAGGGTATTTCGATATACAGCCAGTCTTTTCAATGAAATCAATTTCGCCCTCTAGCCAATTTCACAAAATTCCATGTACGAACAGGTGTTGGGCCGCATAAATTTTGGGGGCCACAGTGGCCCCTTATAGGGGGCCCACCGGGAAATTTCTCGATGGACCATACACACTAAAAACTAAAGTGTTAAAACTGACACTTTCAAGGTGTTAAACCCATTCTAACGCTTAGGGTTTGATTTTAACACTCAAAATGCAATGCTTTAAGCACTTAGACATTACAATCGTCAGACATCTGAAACTTGAATGGATGGCACTTCCCATGTGTCTAGCATTGGTGGTTCTTCCAGAATCGTCCATAATTTGATTTGCGCTTGGTAGGTACATAATTAAAAGGACACAACGCAGATGACGCGGATCAGGCTCGAGAGTTCGAGCCTGATCCGCGTCATCTGCATTGTTTCCTTTTAAGTGTCGCGACATTACACTTGTCAAGTGGTATTATTGTCAACACCTGTCAAGTTCTGGGATATCTACACATGGACGAAGTGCTCGTTCAGCACTTAGTATGTGTTAAATACAGCACTTCAAGTGTAGTTTTTAACGCGTTAGTTTTTAGCGTGTATAGCCAGTCCGCCTTTGGATCCGTTCACTCTGAGTACCTGATGTATAGGCGCCTCTAGGCAGGAAAAATATGAGGCATTCGCGGTCAGACCTGGCCCTGTCAGATCAATGGATTAGATGGTACCATAAGCCACTCCAAACTGGCTCAGCGTATTATGATAAAATGGTGTAACAATACGTTCAGCGTGTTAGTTTACGGGTGTTTAAAGTCACTTTTAGCATCAATGATTATATAATGATCACAACACAAATACAAACTCACGTTGTGCAAATCATTGGGACTTGCGTTGCTCACCCTTAAGAACTCGTACCCCAGATGATGGCTACGAGGTTCTATTGGAAGAGATTTGGGGGAAAATTAGCTCCCCTTAATTTTCTAAAGCTGTCTGTAAATTTAACACCAAGAGATTGGAATTTCATAAAAAGATTCAAATTTCGAAATGTGAGCGAATTTGTATGCGCACCATTCCCCAAGCAGCAAGCATTTTCATTTACAGTTAAAACTAGAAGTCCTGTCATGAATTGTGCGCTTATCTAGGCTTAATTGCGCGTAGGAATTGCGCGCAATTGCCATATCGAATGGCATCCAAAGCACGACAGGTTCTCCTGGTTACTCAATGCAAACACAGGCAATGTTTCTGCCAATGGACCTCCGGGCTACCCGGAGGTCCATTGGCTGGAACATTGCTTGTGCGCAGGGCATATGTACAGAATTTGATAGCCTTACTATGGTCATAACGCGTAAATTAACGCGCAGACCAACGTGCTATTTGTGCGCATTTCATGACAAGACTTCTACTTTTAACTGTAGGGTAGTATAAACTTACAGAAACTGGCGTTTTACAATTTTTTTCCACACCTTTGAACGTTTGACTATTATTCTCTGTACAAAATAAGAAAACATCGTTGTTCTGTAACTTATTTTCTGTTCATTATATCAACAGTGTGCGTGCCGTCACACATAATTCAGACACCGTTCTTTCCATTAGTATAAAAGTCTAGGGCGGGATCTTCTCTAATTTTGTTTGCTGTAAAACGCATTCGCGAAACAAAGAGCCAAAGTTAACATTCACTTAGTATTGGTAGGTGTGATACTGACTACATATTCTCAATGATGTATTATCTGTAAATACGTTGCTTCTGATTAGCTTGCCATAAAAACAGTTTTCCTTTTGTTACATTTAATAAATGAAAACAACAGACAACTGTGAGAGTTGTCTGTTGTTATCGTTCATTAAAAGTAACAAAAGGAAACTTTGTCTTATTTCTACCGATACCATAGGACATGGGTGTTTCTTCAATAATTATTTCCTTCCTCATTGGAACTTCCTCTCGCGTCTAATTTTTATGCGAGATAACTTTATTGAAAGTCGATTTTCATGACGATACAAGTCGGGGTTGGGTTCAAATTTCTTCATGACTTTTCTCCTACAATGTCAACCTCTCTATTTGCAGTTGACAAATTATATTACAATATTTTTGCAATGAAGAGGAAATATGAGCCCTCCGCCAGGTGTGGGATAGGAATTAAAATCCCGCATTGGAAAATTCCGCGTGCCGGCCCAATTTTGTGGGGCGAGATACTCAATTCGCTTCTAAGGAAATGCACGAGTTCGGTATTGTCATACCCTCGCTATGTACTGTCTCGGCCGAGACATTACTTGAAAATGTTTGAAAATCTACGTTTAAAATTGGAGCTCGGTGGCGCATTGTCTGGAGCACATAACTTAAGATCGAAATGTCGGAGGTTCGATCCTGACTCTCGACATTTGTTCTGTCCTTGGGCAAGACAATTAATCCCGATTACCAACATCGGGCACGATGGCGCTGTGTGCCAAGGCATACTGCACACCGATGGTATACTTGCTTTCAACCGCTGGTAGCTCATCTTGTGCGAAGAGATTCAGAAGAAAGGTGGTGTACAGACTATTTAATCTTAACCCTTTGAACTCATAAGACTGATTTTTCTGTCCAATGCATAATTTCGTCCCACTTTTTGTCTTATTATAGGAGGTCTATACACGGGGCATTGATGATATAATAATAACTGCAGCCTGCAGCCAGAAGTCTGCAGACTGCAGTTATTATTTTATCATCCGTGTATATTGATATTGGACTGACCTAGATCACTGTAATATAAGTCTATACACAATGCAGGTACCATTTCAGGAAACGAGGTTTCAAAGGGTTAAGTTGCGACCGAAGATTCATTCGTTTGATTCGTCTCTGCTTCGGATGCACATACAATATGCACATCTTTTGTTCAATATCTGTTCAATCTGGAGCCAAGAACTCTCCAGTCCGTAGAAGAGACAATTCAAACGCGGCAATCATCAGTCACATCCTACGAGTTAAACGTCTCTCTCTCTCTCTCTCTCTCTCTCTCTCTCTCTCTCTCTCTCTCTCTGTGAGAACTATTTCTGGACTGAAAAAGTTGGTCATACTTCTTCCCTTTGCAAACCGATCCTTTCATCCCTGTTTCTGTTACTTGTTTCGCCACTGATCTATTCGCCATTTGCAGATGGCCCCTTACTATACAGTGGACTGGTCGTAAGCCACGCGTGGGCAGTCTTTACTTATTTTTTT
Source organism: Pictodentalium vernedei (assembly GCA_031216915.1). Lineage (NCBI taxonomy): Eukaryota > Metazoa > Mollusca > Scaphopoda > Dentaliida > Dentaliidae > Pictodentalium > Pictodentalium vernedei. Next base: position 74,131,606 of record CM062297.1, read on the forward strand.
GATGATTATTCCTATAATTAGTGTTTGGAATAGTATATTATTGCGTCCATGGAAACATTGCCTCCCCGTGGAAAGCGGCCATTCCACGGCGGCCGTACTGTACCCCTCTCCTGATGTCATCATAATTTAAAATAACTTGAATATCTTTTATCTATTGACTAAAGTGAATTTTTTTATTTGATTGGTTGATAGATACGTGGTATGAGACCATATTCATTGAAACCCACGATACGTCCGCCCAGCCACTGACAAATTTCCCATACCCAGTATACCCAGTGGAAGCCTCGTTCCGAAATCTACAAACTGTCCATACCCCGTAAAAGACGCGCCATTCAGTTTTACAGTGTACATGTATTATATTTTAATTTTTTATCTCCAAAATATAGCTCATGACCCCTCATTGCAATGAGCTTGTCGAGTACCCTCCAATGTGGGGTTCATAAGCTATGTTTTTGAGATAAAAAAGAAGAAAAAGAAATTCAATAATTTTTTTATACTAGTCATATCGGCATATTTTCACAAAAACTCTTTTGCACAAAAATTCCACAGAAACCTCTATGGCTCAACAATGGAAGAAAAAAGATCTCATGTTGAGTGTGTTCACACAGAAATAGATTGTACTTCTAAAACGGAAAGTCAATAGATAAATTCGTTACCCCGTGTCTGATCACGTAGTACGGGTTTTTACCTACCCGAAGCCAGCCGTATCCCATGAGGCCGAAGGGATACGGTTGGCTTCGGGTAGGTAAAAACCCGTACCACGTGATCAGACACGGGGTAACTAATAGTGCATGTGCTTTTACTTTCAGTATTTTCCTGACGAGAAATTTAAACATGGAGCCTTTTTTAGCATTTGGAATTATAACAGACATACAATATGCTGACGTCGATAACGGTTATAATCACAAAAAGACGAAAAGGAGATATTACAGAAATTCTATCAAGTTGTGTGAAAGAGCTGTTAAATTCTGGAAAACTAGCAAAACTGACGTTCAATTTATACTACAGTTGGGGGATATAATTGACGGACGTTGTAAAAATGCGCCCCTGGAATCATTAAACACTGTACTGGATGCGTTTGGTGAATATCGACACAGCATTCTCCATGCAATCGGGAACCACGAATTGTACAACTTCAAGAAAACGGAAGTCCTCAGTGGAGAATTATTTTCTCCAAATTTCCTCAAGAACTGTTCAACGGTGAAAAATAAGCCGTATTATTCACATATTCCACACAGAGGTTTGAAGATTGTCGTTCTTGACTGCTACGAGATAGGCATTCTGGGATATAATGGCGATGAACCCGAGTACCAGCAAGGTAAAAAAATACTGGGCTCGAAAAATCCAAACGAGGATACCATGGACTCAACTGGGTTGTGGGGCGTTGAGAGAAGGTTTGTGAAATATAACGGTGGACTTGGTGATGATCAGTTGAGATGGTTGAACAAACAGCTGACCAATTCGACCGCAAAATCAGAGAATGTTATCGTTATAGGTAAGATTCGGTGGCAATTTAACTGAATTACTTCCAGCTCATTCTTCTTGAAAGCCTCATTTCCATCGACAACCCTTGTAGTTCAAAATGTAAAATAAAATAAACAAGCTCCTATCGATCAGGGCCACAATTCAACCTAATACGGAACTCGTACAAGCATGAGAAATGAGAATGTATCTCTGAATATCAATGTATCTCTCAACACTTCTGGTCGAGCAGCTCTTTCTAGTCAATTGTCGCCTGCCTGTACGGGCAGACAACACGTGACCAGAAAAAAATGCCCAGGTTTTAAGACTCCCCCGTTTCTGCTCACTATTATTCAGATAATCTATGCCTTTTGTCACACCACGGACGAATAGCATAGAATTTAGGTTTCTAGATGTTAACTCTTTTAATCTCCCACCGACGCAGCAAAACACTTCTGGATAAAGAGTTGCAGAGGGTGTGCAAGAAAACGTGAGGTCAATTATCGTTCCGTAGATATTTTTTTTGAAAATCTAGCTTACAGATGAGGCAATTATCAGGCATTTGCCCCAGTTTTGACAGTGTCACGGCCTGTTTTTTAAAGTTGGTTCCAAATGCTTTGCCGATATCATCCTCGATTTGCGAAAAAGATCAAAAGACTTCTCAGGTTTCTCTAGAACGTAGTTATTACAGGAATGCCAACATGATCCTCATCGCACTATCGTAGGGAGTATCCTATACAAAACAAAATCTTACTGCAGCGAATCCATACAAAAGTGATACTCGACGCTGTTCAGCATCTGAGAAGAAACAGTTTAACCCTTTCAGTGGCACGCCGACTTTAGACATATAGGGAGGACCTCTGTGTTCACCTGTATGCGAGGAAGTTTGATTTATGACATACTTGAAACTCTATCATCTGATTAACCCTTACCCAACGAATCGCTCGCATCCGCCCGCGTAATATGCAGATTCAGCAGCTGAAAAAATATTTTTCCAAAACTTTCAATAAGACCATATCATGTGACCCCTCTTTGGAACGAGCTCGTCGAGCTCGTTCCAGTGAGGTGTCACATGATATGGTTTTGTTGGAAGTTTGCGAAAAAAAATTAAAAAAACGATATTTAAATTAATAAATTTTGATATCGTCTGCGTTGGGTAAAGGGTTAGTTGTTGGAATGGTCTCTCTGAGCCAGAACGTACAGATAATCATCATGAAATAGATGACAATAGTCGCTTCGGTGGCGTAAGTGTTAAAAGCAACAACGGCGCAACAACCGCGGGTGGTGGGGGAGACTTTCGGTTTCTTCCTGTGCACCCTTTCCCAACTCCATTATACCTCTGTATTACACGCTAAAAACTAAAGTGTTAAAAACTACACTTGAAGTTCTGTATTTAACACTTACTAAGTGCTGAACTAGCACTTTGTTCAAGTGTAGATATCCCACAACTTGACAGGTGTTACAATAATACCACATGCCAAGTGTAATGTCGCGACACTTAAAATGAAACAACGCAGATGACGCGGATCAGGCTCGAACTCTCGAGCCTGATCCGCGTCATCTGCGTTGTGTCATTTTAAGTGTGTACCCATCAAGCGCAAATCAAATTATGGACGATTCTGGAAGAACCACCAATGCTAGACACATGGGAAGTGCCATCCATTCAAGTTTCAGATGTCTGACGATTGTAATGTCTAAGTGCTTAAAGCAATGCACTTTGAGTGTTAAAATCAAACCCTAAGAGTTAAAATGGGTTTAACACCTTGAAAGTGTCAGTTTTAACACTTTAGTTTTTAGTGTGTAACTTTTAATCCTTTACCTGATTTACCGTCAAGGGCACAAAAAATCGCCATTCATTTTTTTATATTATCCGATAACTAATTTTCTAGAGAACATCTTATGCCATTATGTGTTGGAAGGAGCGCGTGTTTTAGTGATTAGAACATTGGACTTTAACCCGAAAGGTTGGCGGTTCGATTTGGACCAGCGTTAACTGCGCTGTGCTTGGATTGGGCAAGTAGAGCCCTACGAAGCTTCGAGATCGGTATTCGGTTCAATTCGAAATCGCTGCCCGATTCGTACTCTTTACAATGGAATTTCGCCTGGAATCAGTTATCTTATAGTCGTCTGACAAAACGTATAGCTCAGATAGAAATTGTACAATTAATGTTCAAAATAAAGACAACGTGTTATTTCCGCTGTATTAATATAAAGCAGCTGTACCCATGCCACCATCCATGCTAATTCAAGTTTCACGAGTCACTACCACTGCTGAAAGCAAATTTAAAGTTCCGAATCAATATGGACGATGAGCTCACGGTTGCTAGCGTCTAACCCACTGCAGTGCCCAGTACAGAATTCTCTCACGCGTTTACGTTTTTGAATAAAAATCCTTACTGGTAATATTCCAACTACATCATCAAGGCATGCCTTCGACGAAGAAATGCCTTGATGATGTAGTTGGAATATTTTATCAGTCGAGACTTCAAGATGCCTGTATTTGATTCGTGGTTCGATTCGATTTCAAATGGACTTGATTCGATTCGAGATTCGGTTCGAATCGAAAATATGAGATTCGCAGGGCCCTGTGGGTAAGAAGACACTCAATCCGGATTACCCATGTGGAGGCACGATGGCGTGGTGTATTAAGGCGTGCTGCACGTTGCCTGCTTACAGGCTTGTGTGAACTTAGGAAGTTGGAGAGTGTGACAGTTACATGTCACTGCTCGGTAGTTCTCTCTTCGTATTCCGGCTTCCACCACCGTTAAAACTGTCAGACATGATGTGATTCTGGCTGCTGAAAGTGCTTTAAACCCGAATAAGCATCAATCAGTTTATGGTTGGTCTGCAAATTCTGTTATTTTCTCAATATATTTGAAGACGGCACTTCCTTTATTTTTCGCGAGTAACTATTTGAACCGCGTTGTGTCCTTGGGCAAAACACTCCCCCCCCCCCTCCTCCAGTGGCGGCGTCATGGAGGGGTATGTGGGGGTACTTACCCCTCCACTTTTTTCGCCAAACGTAGTAAAACAATACTATCATTTTAATTTTTGTTGTATTGAACGTTGCGGTGTAATGGTCGGTATGCTAAATCCCATATTCTCAAGTGCACTAAATCAGAGAAGTTTTGAAATTATGTTCCCCCCCCCCCCCCCCCCCCCCCACACACACACGCTAGCTGCAAACAACAAACAAGAGTCGAGGGGCCAAATTGCAACAAGGCATGCCGCGTTTAAACGGCCTGCAACATAGTGCTTAAGAGTATTCGACGAATGCTAGAATCGAGAGCGTGCAAGGCATCCGTTTGGAATTCAGCCTACAGCAATTTTAAAAAATAAAAATATTTTAGAAAAATTCTCAAAGGTATAACTCAATGAAATCATGCAAATATGAATATCATTGGAACCGGCTTGTTCAGGCGGTTCCAATGATATCCATATTCGCATGATTTTGTTGCAAAACAGTTAAACATTTTCTCAACTTAGGAAGAGCCCCCCCTCCCCCGACCCCCCCCCCCCCCCAGCTCGGCGCTGCACAATCCCCAACTGTACCCCCTCAATTTTGTAACTCCGGCGCCGCCACTGCACCCCCCCCCCCACCGCATGCCCCCCCCCCACCTCCCCCCATTGCCCACGTGGGGGCACGGAGGCGTTGTGTACTAAGGCGTACTGCTCGTCGATGGTGCTCTTGTCTTCAACCAATGTTAACCCTGATTGTGTGGAGTTAGTATGCTGGGAAGCCTGACAGTTGCTCGCCGTTGCTCGGTGGTTCTCTCCGGGTAATTCATCTTCGTTCGCCCGTAAAACTGTCCGACACTAGGTGACCCTGGCTGTCGGAAGGGTCGTTAAACCTAAATAAATAAATAATCTCATTCGTCCAAATAATGTTCTGTTTGTAAAGCAACAGACTTTAGTACCTCATTCGAATCATACTGTTCTCTCAATTTTAGGTCATATCCCACTCCATACTGGTAGTTCTACGAGGACAAATCTGTGCTGGAACTTCGAAGATGTTTTGGATGTACTGACAAGACACGATTGTGTGACTGCATACTTAGCCGGCCATGCCCATATCAGTAAATCGGCAATAGATGAGCGTGGGATCCCATTCATCGTATTCCCTGCCGTTCTAGAATCATTGGATGACGATGTCTTTGCTACAGCGTATCTTTATAATGAAAGAATAGAAATCATAGGCCATGGAATCGTTGACAGTTTCACGCTGTGGTTGAAATTCCCAATAAATAGAGAAAATGATACAGTTGGGTGTTAAGAGCCAAAACTGTGATTGAGAAGGAGCACCGTACGTTTGAGGAAAATGGAAAACACATTGAAGTGGAATGTAGAAAGTACCGTTTTGTTTGAAAGAATATTTCCAAGAGCCCAGTTTAGACCTTTGAACTCTTATAGTAATTTTATGCCAGTTCGTGGCCACGAAATCGTAAAGTCTAAATTGTATCTTGGAGGAGGTGGGGTCGGGGGGGGGGGGAGAGGGGAAGATCAGTCAAAATTTTCAACGTGCAGCCTTTGGGGCTACACGTTGAAAAACTTGATTGGTCTGCACACAATTTCACTGAGCAACTATCTACTTTGTGTATGGCGAACAAATAGCAGTAAATCGGCATTTCGGTTTCAATGGGTTAAATAAAATATTAAACGGATATTGTCCCTATCGGACTGGCAATAATATGTCGAACAGAACGCGGACATTTACAAAAGTACCAGCAGGTAACTGGTTCAACAGTATCTTGCTACCAGCATAGTAGTTTTGCCCTGCTTCCGTTATTATCCACCGATTACAGCACAAACAGAAACTTAAAAACTTCGAATAAACATTATTATGCCAGTAAATGTTACTGACCAATCAGCTTCCATATCTAGTGACCGTACATGAGGCTGTGTATCATCGAGCTGGCCGTATATAGAGCTTATATACGGTCAGTTCCAACATTTTGTTTTTGACATCCAACGCTCGCTTCGATGTTTTTCCTAATTTCGCGTATTCAACGAACAACAAATAATTTTGCGTGTGTGTCTGTTGAGCAACGTACAACTATAATACGTTTCTTCCAGTCTTTGAGAAATTTTAATGAACAAATGTAAATAAATACAATAAATAAACCACTAAAACGACGTGTATAGAAACATTAATATCACCATTAACAACAAATAATGAATGAAACTGTTCCCACTTACCTTCTTGAAAGAATTGTTAATCCATTTCCTCCAGTTGTTTTATTTTTCCAGTACTTAACACTGAATTAAAGTTGTGAATTGTTAATATAAATTCCTGTTTATTGAGAAGACAACTCCCTTGTTTCAGCGCCTACTACTAGCGTGATCTTCACATGACGTAAAACCAGGAAATTCCCTGATAGTGATAACAGAACATTTGCGCTAGGAATCTGGGTGCACTTATGGTTGTATCTCTTTCAAAGGACTGGCATAATAAATACGTTATGGGGCTTTTCAGTGGGCGGATATGGTGTGATATAAGGCTCAGCAAGATCAATATTACACTCGGCCTTCTGCCTCGCCTAATATTGATCTCACTTCGCCATATATCACACCATATCCGCCCACTGAAAACCTAGGATGATTAACAGCCCTCGGTCCAATTAGCGGCCCTCAACTACGTCTCGGGCCTCTAATAGCCCTTTGGGGTGGTAATCATTCCAGCCGAGCCGTTAATAAACTGTACACACTAAAAACTAAAGTGTTAAAGCTGACACTTTCAAGGTGTTAAACCCATTCTAACTCTTAGGGTTTGATTTTAACACTCAAAGTACAGTGCTTTAAGCACTTAGACATTACAATCGTCAGACATCTGAAACTTGAATGGATGGCACAGAATCGTTCATAATTTGATTTGCGCTTGCTGGGTACATAATTAAAAGGACACAACGCAGATGACGCGGATCAGGCTCGAGAGTTCGAGCCTGATCCGCGTCATCTGCGTTGTTTCCTTTTAAGTGTCGCGACATTACACTTCTCAAGTGGTATTATTGTAATACATGTCAAGTTCTAGGGCATCTACACTTGAACAAAGTGCTAGTTCAGCACATAGTAAGAGTTAAATACAGCACCTCAAGTGTAGTTTTTAACACTTTAGTTTTTAGCGTGTAACGCCCTGAAAAATCATGTTATTGTTGTACAGAAACACAATTTATATAGAAGAGCCCTTCAAATCTCAAATTGCGTGTCGAACTGAATCGATCTGAGGATTTCGAATCGAATTTCGATTCGATCTCATCGCTGCTAAAACTGTTGATATTATACCTTCTTACCATCGCTAACTGATATTGTCTTGAAAATCGACTTATGATAAAGTTATTTCTCTTGAAATTATTGGACGAGCGAGGAAGGTCCAATTAAGAAACAAGTAATTGTTAAGAAAACACCCATGGCATCCGTAGAAAATAAAGCCATGTTTCCGTTTGTTACTTTCAATTAACTAAAACAGCAGGCAGCTCTCGGAATTGTCTGTTATTTTCGTTTATGAAAAGTTACAAAAGGAAACTTGACTTTTTGTGAAAAACTAATTAGAAGCAGAAACTTCACAGATGATCCGTCATTAAGAATCTATCAGTATCACACCTAACAACACCAGGTAAGTGTTCAATTTAGCTCTTTGTTTATCGAAAGTGTTGTTGCAGTACTCCAGTACTGAAATGGATAACCGGATAATCGGTTTGAAACCAGTTAGCTACCTAACCGATCAGAAAAAAACCGTCAACCGGTTATCCGAAATATCGATAGTGATCGTTATTCCACGTTTAAAACGTAGTAAATCTGCCGCTTCTCCTTTGTGAAAGATTACACATCGAAGCCGCGTTGTGTATATTGATCGACTCTGGCGTTCAAGACTTCGTTAATGATCGGCAGTTTCCGTGAGTAATGAGCAAAAGCAGAAACTATTCCGTAGAGTGTATACAAACGAACGTTGTCGAGTACTCAACAACGTTCGTTTGTATACACACTACGGAATAGTTTGAGAATACTGCTTTCCAATTCCTATAGTTTTGATCCCATATTCGGAGAAATAATGGCCACGGATAACCGGATATTATCCGGTTATAGCTCTCGGGTAGTCGGTTACGAAAATGAGCCAACCGTTTCAGCCCAACAGTACTCTACAGCTCTTTTGCTTCCCAGGAAAAAGTAGGAAATCTCACCTCCTGGACTTTTATATTAATGGAAAGGACGATGTCTGTATCATACGTCACAATGCGAACAGTATTGGTGGAGTGAACAGAAAAACAACAAGTTACAAAGCATCCAAAGATGGTGAAAACGCCGCTTTCTTGATTCTAAATAGTTTTCAATAGAGAATAATAGAAAAACGTTCCAAAATGATTGGGGCAAGAAATTGTAAAAAGCCAGCTTCTGTATTGTTATACTTCTCTGCAGGAAAATGCCTGATTTATTTATTTATTTAGGTTTTAGCGACACTTTCGACAGTCACGGTCACATGGTGTCGGACAGCTTTACAATGGAGGAAGCCGCAGTACCCGGAGAGAACCACCGAGCAGTGGCGAGGAACTGCAAGACTCGCCAACGTACTAACTCCACACACGCATGTTTAGTATTGGTTGAGGACAAGTGCACCATCGACGTGCAGTACACCTTAGTACACAGCGCTACCGTGCCCCGTCGTGGGCAATCGGGATTAAGTGCCTTGCCCAAGGACGCAACGCAGTTGCCCCTGGCAGGGATCGAACCATGGACCTTTCGGTTTGAAGTTCAATGCCGTAACCACCGCACCACTGCGCTTCCTGACTCAATAGACTTAGTAACCCAAGTAGTACTGAAATGGTTAACCGGATAAACGGTTTGAAACCGGTTACCTACTTAACTGATTAAAAAAAATGTCAACCGGTTATCCGAAATATCGATAGTGATCGCCATTCCGCAGTTAACACGTAGTAAATCTGCCATTCTCCTTTGGGATAGATTACACCTCGAAGCAGCGCTGTATATATAGAGAAATAATCGACTTTGTCGTTCAAGACTTCTTTAATGAGCGGCAATTTCTGTGAGAACTGTGTAACCGCAGAAACTATTCCGTAGTATGTATACAAACGAACGTTGTCGAGTACTCAACAACGTTCGTTTGTATACACACTACGGAATAGTTTCTGAGAATACTGCTCTCCAGTTCCTGTAGTTTTGATCCCAGATTCGGTGAAATAATGGCTACGGTTAACCGGATATTATCCGGTTATAGCTCTCGGTTAGTCGGTTGTGAAAATGAACCAACAGTTTCAGCCCTAAACCCAAGAAACCCTAAACATGATCAAAGGGAAGTGAGGCTGAACAGAGTGGAGATATTTACACAATGGACTTTATGTGGAGAGTTGTGTCGTACAAACTATTCGCGACTTTTTTCAAGTTAAGGAGCCTGAAGTGTTATTTATGTATCTTCTTAACACATTGAAACACTGAATCAAAACCGAGGTTTCTTCCCTGAAACCGAAAGCTAATCTAAAACATCAAAACCTGCCGTGTTTGGCGTTATGTCATGGAAAATGGTTTATGAGCCGAGAGAAAACGCAATAAAAATAATTTTGCACGCTTGTTCCTCGTCGCCATTATAGTACAGCCGCCTTGGACTGGTCGTAATCCACGCATGGGCAGTGATGTCCACGCATGCGTGTACCAGGTAATAATAATCATCATCAGCAAAATTGTACTTAATGAAACACCGGGTTGTACCCGGTACTTCATTAATTAATTTGTTGATGATTAAACCTGTAATTATTCTTTGATATCTAATATTATTACGTCCGTCGAAATATTGTCCACCCGTGGAAAATTACCATTCCACGGCGGCTGTACTGTATAGTGAGCATCCACGCATTTTTTCACAAATTGACACGCGCTAAAAACTAAAGTGCTAAAAACTACACTTGAAGTGCTGTATTTAACACTTACTAAGTGCTGAACTAGCACTTTGTTCAAGTGTAGACATCCCAGAACTTGACAGGTGTTACAATAAAACCATTTGACAAGTGTAATGTCGCGACACATAAAAGGAAACAACGCAGATGACGCGGATCAGGCTCGAACTCTCGAGCCTGATCCGCGTCATCTGCGTTGTGTCCTTTTAATTATGTACCCACCAAGCGCAAATCAAATTATGGACGATTCTGGAAGAACTACCAATGCTAGATACGTGGGAAGTGCCATCCATTCAAGTTTCAGATGTCTGACGATTGTAATGTCTAAGTGCTTAAAGCATTGCACTTCGAGTGTTAAAATCAAACCCTTAGAGTTAGAATGGGTTTAACACCTTGAAAGTGTCAGTTTTAACACTTTAGTTTTTAGTGTGCACGCACTTTTTCACAAGTTGACAGGGGAAATCTGTTCCATAGTCTGATTTGGCGCCGTCGGATGACAGACGAGGGTAGGGCGCTGTGGCATATATATATAGGTGGGACTGGGGGACCTTACCCTCACCCCAACCCCCACCCTCTACCCCACCCCCGACCCCATCCCCTCCATCGTAAGAAAAAGGAAGAAAAAAGATTGTCGGAAAAAGTTTGATGTTTTTTGTTGGTAAAAGTTGCAGCATAGAGAAAACTATTATTGATATATTAACAAAAACATGTGTTGTTTAAACCTAACTTTTGTTACTTAATCCGTTTTGGATGCCAAAAAAGTGATAGAAATTTAGTTGTCGATTCTGTCAAAAAGAGTTTTGGTCTGTCGAAAAACTTTGTACTTGACCCCCAACCAGCGAAAATTTATCTCTACCACTGTCAGGATAGAGCCTTCTCCAAAACGAGTATTCAAAGAGAGAGATGGAGTGGGACAACAGTGGGTTGGTACGTGTAGCTATCTCATCACCGTGCCTTGTCTGCAGCAAATAAATCAGTAACTGATTTGGTCTATCTTTCACAATAACATCGTATTGTCCGACACGCTGATCTAAAATTCACTGATAAAAATAAATCAAAAATGTTATTTTAATTCAAGTATTTGGATATTTGAAATTTGTTTGCGAAAGGTACCTTTTTGATTAACTGATTGAGGGCTATTTTTGGTGGTCTGAATTTATTATTCAAAATTTATTTTGTCACAAATTACTGGAGAATGCTCACCGACACTCTCCAATAATTTGTAATAGAATAAATTCATATAAACAAAATTGTATATGTGTTTGACTGAATATGAAACATGAGCCAGGAAAATGTAGGCTTTTGCTCTGGTATCCTCATTTTGTTGAAAGCCCTGATAGTGGCTTCTAACACTCAACCAGTTTACTCACTGAACTCACCAGAAGGTTCACTTTAATACCATATATCATTTTTTTCCAGATGAGGATGCTTTTCCAGTACGTTTATACATCCACCTGAGTTGCCTGAACACCCTTCAAACACATTTTTTTTTTCTGCGATCATGTTATTATGTGGGTCAAGGGAAATCAACGCTACTCTCCAATCGTCTATTGGAAAATCCGCAATTACTCCCCCTGGATTGTAAAGCGTTATATGGCTTGACATTTTGCAACATCAATTCTGAATGTGTTGTGTGAAAGTTAATACTCCCTGATGGGATCGCGGCGCTCAGTAGGCAGAAATGCACGCTGCAAGCCGAGGGGGTTCTTTGTTCGAATCCCACCTGCGGCAACCGCGTTGTGTCCTTGGGCAAGACACTTTATCCCAGTTGCCCATGTGAGGGAGGGGAGGGGGGCACGATGACGTCTAGTAAGGCGTACTGCACGTCGATGGTGCACTTGTCTTCAACCAGTGCTAACCATGATTGTGTGGAGTTAGTACGTTGGGGAGTCTGACAGTTGCTCGCCGTTGCTCGATGGTTCTTTCCGGGTACTCCGGCTTCCTCCACCCGTAAAACTGTCCTACACGACTTGACCCTGGCTGTTGTTAAACCCCAAGAAATTAAATAAATACTTTCTGGTACTGCTAAAAATACCACGAAATGCTCATGTACAAATCTGTATTGACTTTCAAACAAAAAATGATAATCATATTTTAGACCTCCAGGGATAGGTTATTACTAATCTTCCCCACCAACCGATGATATTCCTTGTGTTATCTTGATAACGATCAAGCAACAACTATATTAATACCTTTATGTTTTCAAGCCGAAATAAATATTCACTTATTGGAATATTTTCGACTGGAGCACGGAAGAATATCTGTATATCTTTGTGAATGAAAGGAAGTCCCATTAAATCAACGGTAGTCCATGCGCAATCTCCACAAAAAGTGGGTAAACAAACAGTCCATATCAGCGTCGGATTCCTTGCAGAATTAGACTGGTGGCCTGAGAGCTTGAGTCGTTATGAACTGATATGAACCCCCCAATCCTGGCCAAAATTCCCTGTAGTTGGAAATTCGGAGGGCAAGTCATGAGTGGTTGGAATTTCCATCTAACTGAATTTTAGAGCTTCTGTTGCTGATGTCTCCTTTACTGCCCAAATCTACAGTGTACGCAATATCGAGCTTCATGAGTATGCATGATGTCAATCGGTAGAGGTTTCTTTACTGCGTTTACTTACCGTAATAAAAAAAATCCTCGAAATGCACTTCAAGAACATCACATCATGTAAAATCATTATCCTGAGTTAATTCCATCATTCACAGTTACAAAATGATGATACAGCGAAAGTTGATCATTCCTGCATAAGATTTGATTTAATGTTAGGACAGTGTGAATTGTTCAAAGTTCTAAACTTGAGCATTTGTTTAGCACATATTCAATTCCCAGAAGAATACCAAATAATGATAACCTGATAATTCTATCATAAATGTATTAGCATTTTGGTTATTAGAATCAATTTTATGCCCCCTTTCATGCCTTCATTTTTCAAAATCTTTCTCGCTAGTGAATTTCCAACTACTAGGTGGAACCGGGAGGGAGTTTCCCACTCCGGGTCTCCCCCACAGTTGGAAATGCGCTACCCTACCCCCCAATCGGAAACCTCCAGCCACGTCCCTGGCGTTCGATAGGCTGTAAGTAGATCAACAGTTGTATAGACAACAACCGACGGATCTAGTGGGGTCTGGATTATATCCTCGCATGCAGCTGGCGGATATTCCTGCCCAGGACAGTGAATTCATTGGCACTAACATATGTAAAATTTGGGGACATTCAACAAAAATTCTCTCCTGTGAACTGTATCAACCTTCTGACCAGTGATTTCTTGACTCACATTCTTATGAATTGTTTGTTCATCAAATCTATTTGTCAAAATACTCAGCTGGTTAAGGTTTAACCCTTTACCCAACGTAGCGGTATTTTCAAAAAACCGCCAATTAATTTTCATTATTTTTTTCATTTTTTGTCTCAAAAACATAGGTTATGACCCCTCGCTGGAACGAGCTCGTCGAGCTCGTTCCAACGAGGGGTCATAACCTATGTTTTTGAGACAAAAAATGAAAAAAAAAAAAGTTTTTCAAGAATTATTTTTGCAAGTGTCGTCTGCTTTTCATGTTAGGTAAAGGGTTAAACTTGTAGACACTAGGTTGATTTTTTCTCCCCATTAGAGTACCCCCACCCCCACTCGCCAAAAACCCCCAAATTTTTCTGATCTTTCCCTCAAAATTCACACATTTCCCCTATATTTTCCAGTGTCTTTTTTCACTATTTTTAGGACAGCAGAAGTGTGCACAATTGCCTTTCAGGACATATACATGTACATCAGGTTGAGAGATCATTGTTCTTGAAAATATCACAGTATTGAGCTTTAGACAAAATGTGGCACATTTCAATGGGATGAGGTATCATCCATTTTCATTATTTTCAGCGCGACAATATATACACAACACGCAATTACCGTTCGAATTATATATACTGTCCAAAACAAGTTGACCCCCCCCCCCCCATAATACCTGTGGGTGGGTATATGAATAGCTCATATTGTGACGTTCTGCATCCCTCTATCGGATCGGGCATACATCCTTAAAACAGGTGAATATTTGCTGGCTATTGACCACTTCACTGCCGTGTGCTTATAGAGAAATGAGACAACATCACAGTGCGAAAAATTCGGAAGGTCATGGACAGCATGCCACACCGATTAACACTTTATCCAACGTAACGGCCAAAACCGGCCAGCGCTATTCTAAAAAATATCCAATTAATTTTCATTATTTTTTCATTTGTTGTCTCAAAAACATAGGTCGTGACCCCTCGTTGGAACGAGCTCGTCGAGCTCGTTCCAACGAGGGGTCATAACCTATGTTTTTGATTCAAAAAAATCCAAAAAAAAATGATGTTAGGTAAAGGGTTAAGATGTGTTAGATATTCTCAGGTACTGAACAGCGTGACGTGTTTTTAACGTTGTGATGACGTCGGCGGTGTTTAATATTCATTCAATAAAAATGAAATCTCAAGAAACCCTTGCTTCACTAATAAGGCATATTCCCCCTACTGCAACTGGCAGGTTTTCTCGGGAGAAGTTACACATTTACTGTATACCCACTGATATTATGGGGAAGGGGGGGGGGGGGGCTTCACTTTTTTGGACAGTATATGTGGGCCCACGTCGTCCGTCATTGCTACTTATGTCCTACTGGTCAAAATCTCTCACTTCTCCGTCGTCGTCCTTCTAAACGGTTTTGGTTACGATAGAATTTATGGACGATTGCATCATCTCTTCTCTTACGGGGTTAAACTTAGAGTTCTGCTATCGTTCGTCCTCGTCGGCATTTCCACATGCTTTTCTCACTGCCGCAGTCCCGCATTACACAGCTGAGTTATTAACCTTCGCTGATCTTTCCCTCGCAACTGGACTGTCGCTAATTATCGCCACGCTTCTCTAAGACAGATCGTCCCTGAGTTGCAATGTGTTCTATGTGCCAGTAGGCACATAAAACACATGGGAACTAAAGTGACGAGATGCCTTTTCACTTTATAAAAAAAATCATCAACCGTTCATATATCCTGCTGCTTCCAAACTTAAAAATGTTGGCTGGTGCACCCCGTCATTCATTTAAACCATGAGAATATGTTGAATTTATTCCAAGATATTTGCACAGATAATGCCATTTTGTCCAGACCTCTCAACACCTTGACACCGAGCTTTCAGTGAGAAATAAATACAGGACAGACTGTCACATTTAGAAATTGCGGTTTGGCACAGTAAGGCAAAGAACTAATTTTAAAGGTCAGTCAATATATCAAGGATTGATGTTTCAGAGATTGGCTTTGGCGCAGTATAAAATCATCAAGACATAGTGGCTGCCTTGAACAATAATCCGCATTTAAACAGTGAGCCTTCCAGGGAACACACAAGGGTTTTGAGTGATACGATTTCCAATTTACAGAGACACATGGAGATTGGTTATATTCATTAGAGCTCTGCGAATCACACAGTTTCGAATCGAATCGAATCTCGAATCGAATCACGTCTATTGTTCGAAATCGAATGAAATCTCGAATTGAATCAGTGGCGTCCTGAAGATTACCAATGGGGTTTGGGGTACAATAAATCTGATTTGTTCCGACTGTGATGGATCATGTCCCGACTGATAAAATAATCCAACTACCATCATCATGGCATGCCTTCGAGGAAGGCATGCCTTGATGATGTGGTTGGAACATTACCATGTAATGATCATAGTTCATCGTCGACCTTACTAGGAAACCTTTAATTTGTATTTGACAGTGGTATGGACAACTGACATTGGAATTAGCATGGCTGGTAGCATGAGTGAAGATGCTATTTATGTTAACACCCTGCACACTGATGTCGAAATATCTAAAGTTCAGGGGTTCAAATATTTCCCATAATGCAACTAGAAATTTAACCAATTCAATCTTGTTTGACAGAGCTCAATGAGCTCTGTCAAACAAGATTGAATTGGTTAAATTCCCAGTTGCATTATGGGAAAAATGGCTTCTTCAAATCTGGATATTTTAACATCAGTGTGCAGGGGGTTAATGTATCGGAAGTTACAGTCAGTCTTTTATTTCAACATTATTTATGTACGACTTCCGTCTGAACTATACGTTTTGTGAGATGAGGAAGATGATTGATACCAAGCTATGTTCCTATGAAAGAGGAAACGAATTGGGCAACCGATTTCGAATCGAACCGAATATCAACTTAAGATTCGAAATAGAACCGAATCTCGAAGCTTCACGGAGCCCGAATTTTCTAAAAATTACTGTAGGCGAGACAGTTCGCAAAATTCACGTTTTATATACTCACAATAAAGGCACCACCGACTTATGTATTTCATGTACTTTTATTTATTTATTTATTTATTTATTTATTGGTGTTTAAGGTCACATATTTCTGCACAATGGCTAATCATGACCATGACAGTTTTACGGGTGGAGGAATCCGGAGTACCCGGAGACAACCACCGAGCAACGGCGAGCAACTGTCAGCTCCCCAACATACCAACTCCACACAAGCAGGGTTTGCATTGGTTGAAGACAGGTGCACCATCGAAGTGCAGTACGCCTTAGTACACAACGCCACCGTGCCCCCACGTGGGCAATGGTGGTGAAGTGTCTTGCCCAGGGACACAACGCGGTTGCCGCAGGTGGGATTCGAACCGAGGTCCTGCACCTCTACCTACTGAGCCATCGCGCCCCCATTTACTTTTATTATTTTTGTTTGAGTGAGTACATTAGATCGCACTTGCCATTGCTGATCTCTCAGTTATACGTATATTTACAATGCAATAAACTGCCTGATGTGGCTGAATTGGGGCTTAGCAGGTGGTACCATTATTTGAATGAATGTGTCCCTGCGAAATGTGGATCATTTGTTGTGTCAAGTACGTTTGGTTGATAGCAGTCCGAAATTGCTAAATGGACCAAATTACACGGAGACACACTGCATCCATTTGCTACTGTTTAGGCCATGACATGGTAAATTTGAGTGATTTGTGTGTGTCCGCAAGTACACCACTAAAATGTCCAATGTCTAATAAGCCCTGTCAAATAACCCAGACAAACGGATACTGAGTGGGGTCTACGTGAAACGAACGGCCCAAACGGTGCTGGTACCAACGTGAGCCTCCAAGAAGGAGACGAATCGGCACGGTCAAATCATAACATGCGGGTTGCGAACTGGGGTGAATGGAGTTTGATTGTGCTGCATGAAAGGATGCACTGCGGGAATTAGGCACCAAGAGTGAGTCAGAGGCCTCTGGAAAAGGAACTGAAGGCCCTGAGACTGCATGTGTGTGCTGAAAAGTATCTCCGTGTGAACGAATAGGCACAGTCATATCTTGAGATGATGCACATGGATGAGAAAAAGACAAGCACGAACGATCCTGTGAAGGCGAAGGGGTGCCAGGAGGAACTGATAAATTTGATTGGCGCGCACTGTCATTGTTCAGATGCAATGGATAACTCAGAACTGGAAACACTTGGTGTCCCTGCGCACCCGCGGCATTCACCTGTGGCATAGACGACGAACCGACGGAAAACACTGGCGATTCCTGAGACACAGATGTGGTACGGTCCAGAAATGATGGTGTCGACGCAGCAATGAATGTTGATGGTGAAGACGATAGTTGAACCGGCTGGATGTCACTTGCAGCTGCGGTGGGAACATTGACATTGTCCTCCAAGAGGCGTATGAGTGCAGATTTGCGAACATTGGATGGCAGCGTAATTCCCCTAATAATGAGTTCTGCATGAATCTGTGCAACAGCCAATTCCGTGGATTCAGCCTGGAGGTCCACGTATCGGCTGAAGAAAGGGGCAGCTATTACACAGGTGATGTGCCCGTCCGAGGCAGGAAGATGAAGACCACGATCATTGTCTGTATTCGCTTCGTTGTTTATTGCCGAAATGGGAAATCCCGAAGACACTCCCGGTGACGAGAGGGCAAAACGTACCCTGTCCACGGACGAACACGGATTGACTGAACTAGTAGTCGAAACTGTCTTTGAATGTCTACTCCTAGTTGTTCTCATAATAATTGCTGTACGAAAGTTAGTTAGTTGTCAAGCTTGCAAAAACAGCAGAAGCATGCCGTCCGAGTTGCGCAGTCCATCATTACACGAGCAAGTCTTTCCCGTAACGTCAAACGAAGAAATGCAGCGTTCTGGACATGACAACACATAGTCCTCAGGAATGTCGAAAAAAGTCTTTGACAATAAGATAAAGTATCTGCCGTCCCGTGATTCCGCTCTATGGACGAAAAAGCAGTTTTGGCGTGCACAAAAATAAAGCACTATTAGAAAAGTAATATAAAACTGCTAAATTAAGAACAAAGCAACAATGTAAAACTAACTTTTTTGACACGAAAAACTTTTCAGAATGCGAGCTGTGCGTGTGCTGGATGAATGAAGAGTGAAGTAGAAACTGCCGTAGAGTCCTCATTCTGATTGGATGGAACCGATTTTGGTGATGAAGAGACGTGCTGAATTTGGCAATTATTTAACATGGGACAGTACAAGCGGGGATCTAGAAACTGCCCCTGCAAAACTCTCCTAACAGACAAACAATGGGTGTCTGTCCTTTAGATGAATAGGTGTTTGTACTTTAGATGGCTTGATGATCTTGAGACATCCAGTTCTTCTGGAATGCAGTTCACACGATCGTGATAGTTCCCCTATAAACTGAATTGTGTCATGTGGTGATCTAAAGACTATGTGAGTTTCTGCCAACAGCCAGCTCTGCGAATAACCATGTAATTCGGACTCCTAAAGTCATTAACCCCGCGCCGATATTCTGATTACATACACTGCAGGAAATGGTACCATTTCCCTGCGATTAGCCATTGGGAATATGCATAGTGATGTGGCGCTAAGTTTCAGCAATGATTTAACTCTGACAGTTGAAGTCGCTCGGTCTCTTTCAACAACACCCTAC